>VZQC01005268.1:2759589-2779028 GCA_009823505.1 Rhizomys pruinosus | reverse complement strand
AAAAAAAAAACTGAGAGAAAGATGCAGGACAGTTATGGCAGAATGCATGATCTGGGATGGGGTGGGGTCGGGGGAAGGGAAAGGGAAATATGCCTGAACTGAATTGGAAAATGATGTATGAAATACACAAAGCATCAATAAAAAAGGAGAAATCCATATGCACGGGTCACAGTGCAAAAACACAAATCATATCAAAAATCAATATAATTTGTCCCCACAAAATCTTACTAGTCCTTTAGAAGTATTGTACAATGAGAACTACCCAGAGGAACCCCAGGACACAAACTTTAAAAGAACAATCATAGACATGGGTGCAGTCCCTGGTCCAGATGGTATGACAGCCAGGGTGCACAGAGGCCAGTGGGGGTCTTAGCTGGTCTGGGCCAGATGTTGGAGCAGCTCCTGACTAAAGGTCAAGAAATATATGAATATATGACTGAATGAAATGAGAAGTGAGAAAGTGAATCCCCAGAAAAGATTGAAAAACTGAATTAAACCCAGGCTGCAATGAAGATGGAATTTCAACACACAATAAGCCAATTTAAAACAACACAAGAAAGACTTAATTACTGAATGAAAAAATTAAAATTAAAAGAGTGTCAAGACTGAAATAAAGTTGAGGACCTGGACTTCTCAAGCAAAGAATATGAAAAATTAAAATAGACCATGGAAATGGAATATGTAGGAAATTTGGATCATGAAAATACCAAATTTATACAACCAATACTCTACTTAAATTATTCAAAAATATAGAAACAGACGGAGAATTACCAACTTCATTCAATGAAGCCAGTGTTATAACCAAACCAGATAAACACACACACACACACACACACACACACACACAATAATTATATGTTCATATCTTTAATGAACATAGACACAGAAATTCTCAAAAAAATATGTACAGATTTCCTACAAAAATGTATCAGAAAGATCATCCATAATAATGAACTTGACTTTATTCTAGAGATGCAGGGATGATTCAGTAAACACAATAAATCATGGAAATTGTCTTAAAGACAATAATCACATGATAGTCTCAAAAGGTTCTAACATTTGACAAAATCCAACCTATGTTTATGATAAAAATCCTACTAGGACTTGAAATAGACAAAACATACCCCCACATAATTAAGCCTGAATAAGAGATACATGCCAGAAACACAATTCTAAATGGATAAAACCTGGAAGCATTCCCACTAAATTCAGGAACAAGATTAGCCCTTCACCATCAGCAGTCTTTTTCAATACAGTGCTAAAAACTCTAGCTGCAGCAATTAAGAAAAGAGAAAAAAAAATTAAATTGTACTAATTGGATAAGGAAGGATCATATTTGTAGACAACATGATATTACACATAAGATCCCCCAAATTTTCTATTAGAATCTGCTAGAAATTATCATTACTTTCAACAGGAGGCAAAGAAAAGCAATTTTCAAAACCAGTAGCCTTTATATTACCTGTATCAAACAATCAGAGAAAGAATTACATGAAAACCCTCCTGTTCACAATAGACCAATTTTTTTTTTTTTTTTGGTCTTTTCGAGACAGGGTCTCCCTGTAGTCCCAGCTGTCCTGGAACTCACTCTGTAGACCAGGCTGGCCTTGAACTCATAAAGATCCACCTGCCTCTGCCTCCCAAGTGCTAGGATTAAAGGCGTGCGCTAGCACACCCAACACAATAGACCAATTTTTTAAAAAAGGAGTAAACATTACAAACGATATTCAAAACCTCTCCAGTGAAAATTTTAATTCTTTGAAGAAAGATATTGAAGAACAAAGGAGATGGAAAGAACTCCCATTCCCATGGATTGATAAATATTGTGAAATGGACATCCTATCAAAAGCAATTTAGAGAATCAATACAACCCCAATTAATATACCCATGACATTCTTCATATAAATAGGATAAACCATCCTAAAATTCATATGGAATCTCGAAAGATCTCAGATACCAAAAGCAAGCTTGAGTACAAAGAGCAATGCTGAAGAAATTACCATATCAGTTCTCAACATATATTACAAAGTTATAGTCATAAATACGTTATGGTATTGGCACAAAACCAGAAACATAAGTCAAAAAAAACAAAATAGAAGATCCAAACATGAGTGTAGGCTATTTCAGCAACCTGACATTTGATACAGTTTCCAAGAACATGCACTGAAGGAATGAGCGCATTTTCAACCCATGGTCCTGGCAAAACTGGATCTCCATGTACAGTAGAAGAATGAAATAAGAACCTCACCTATTACACTGCACAAAAGTCAAAGATCTTAACGTGAAACCTGAGGCCTTGAAACTATTAGAAGAAAACAAGGCAGTATTTTACAAGATATCAGTGCATAAAGGACTTTCTCAGTTGGACATTCTCTCAGGGATTAAGTTCAACAATTGACAAATGTGACCTCATTAAACTAAAAAGTTTCTGTACAGCAAAGGAAACAAGCAATTGAATGAAAAGGAAAGCTAGAGTGGGACTAAATCAATGTCCTGATTTATACTTTTTTTGTATATTCTGGATACAAATTCTGACAGACGATTTGTATCCAGAATATACAAAGAACTCAAAAAAAATCAAGAAAATAAATTACTTAATTTAAAAATACTGTGGATCTGAACAGGGAGCTCTCAAAAGATGAAATAAAAATAGCTATGAAACAACTTAAAAAAATCACACAAGAGAATATAAGTTTGAGAGATACCCACTTTTAGGTGACAAATCTACAGTGGAACCTCTGTACCTAAGGCTCATGGAACACAGAAGGTCACAACTGGTTAAGTTTCAGAGAAAAAGAGACTGAAGTGTGAGTCTTCCTGGATAAACCTCTTATATTAAACCTCACTGACTCCCAACTCTGAGACCACTGTGGAAGAGGAGGCAGAATGCAAGAGGCAGGGTTGGTCTATGAACACAGGAAGTAGAGGCTTTCAGGCCACTGGACGCTTGCTCATGTGAACTAGTGGCAATGGTGGTACTGAGCACAGGACCCTTGCCAACTCAATCAGACAAGGGCCTGGAGTAGAGTGCGGGAAATGGGCAGTGAGCCTTCCTAGCCTGGGAACTGTTTAGAGACTGCTGCAGGGTGAGGGAGAAAAGACCTTTCAGCTCTCTGGATAGTTTACCTAGACTCCAATGGATGAATTTATATGGAGGGACATCTGGGCACAAATGCTTGACAGGTTGGGACTTAATATGTGTGGCAGAGTGCATTAGGTTTGGTGTCAGGGGTGTGGGAGCATGGATGGAGGAGGGGATCTAAATTTGATTAAGAGCTGTGTATGAAATATACCATGTATGAAAGCTCAATAAAAATATTCAACATCTTTCCTAATTAGAGCAATGTAAACTGGATAATATGGATTAATTTAAAGATTAATATTGCCAATCAAAATTAAACCTAGATGACTTAGTAATTTAAACAGACCTATCATGACAAATGAGATAGAAGCAGTAATGAAAAATTTCCCAACTGAAAAAATTATCGGGACCAGATAAATGGAGTACAGAATCTACTAGGCCTTTAAAGAAGAATACCAACCTAGTGTTACACTGATAAACAAAGCAGTGATTCAACAACAAAAACGAGCCCAACTCACCAATGACAAAATTTCCAAAATAATGTATGATCGCATCACCAAGATTATCCACCATGATTATTTCACCTTATCACAGAGATGCAGTTCAACATACAAAATCAATAAATATAATCTACCACACTAAATATTTAAGGACAGATACCACATGATCATCCCATTAGATACAGAAAGGTCCTTTGACAAGATCTGGCATCTTTTAATTGTGAAATCCATGTCAGATTCAGAGGAGGAGCAGACTTATCTCAATATAATTAGGACATTTTAGGAGAACCACATAGCCAATGCCATATAAAAAGGAGAAAATAATGTAGATTTCATTTAAATAGAACTAGAAGCCATGGTTCTTACTGAGGTAACCTTCCCACCCAAAGACAATTTTGGCATTTTATCTCAAAGAAGTGGATGCTAGCATTAAATAATTAAACATGAACATTCCAATTAGAAAATCCTTAGGGGTCATGGAACTAGTAAGGGGGCATTTGGTGGAGGCTTCTTGGAAGGAGAGATAGAATGCAGTTATATAAAGAGTAAAAGGGTTGGAGGCTATATAACAAGAAACAGTGCCCAGACAACAGAAACCTTCCCTTGAGTTGTTGGCGAGGGTGCTCCAAGAGACTCCAAAAATTAAACAGGCTATTACCACAGCCCTTGATTGCCTTCCAGAACTTGAAAGTAAGACCCCACTGATGAAGGCAGGACATACTTCGGAGAACAATTAGAGCAATGGAGCCCGGACTGTTCCGGAAGCCACTTCCCCATAAGGCTAGCTCTAGAGAGCACTATTCAAGATGCCAAGGGAGAACATCAATCAATGGTCTAACACCATCTTTAACACCAAATAATCACATTAATGATGGCAAAATGTACAACACTGGTGCAGTAGTAGCACTTTTATCTCAGGAGCAATCAGTGGATCCATGTAATTAGACTTAAATCCCACTCAACGGGAGGAAACTCATGTTTGGCACTGTAAACATAGCCAAATACATAAGGATGGAGAGAGGTTATGGATCTTTGAGAAAGCCCCAAGTCTTTCATATCCTTAGACTAATGTATATTAACTCAACCAGGGCTCAGGCACCATTGCAGAAGAGGGTGTGGAAAGAGCAAAAGCATACAAGTACATGAGCATATGAAAATAGAATGACACAGCTCCTGGAACCTTGCCCCTATGAAGCTGTAGTAGTAGTTTCAGCATGCCCAAAACCCATGCAAAAGCAAACAGACCGAATTCTAACTGTGCAAATGGGCAGTAGACCTCAATTTTAGCAGAAGTAATAATGGCAGCTGATTACTTTTGGGTGAGGAAGAACATAAAGCTAGAGACTCTGGATAGACTGGCAAGATCTCAGTGGATGAGCTTGCACTACAGAATGCCTGGGAGCCCTAACTTTCCAGAAAGGGCCTTGACAAAAATGACAGAGGGTACGAATTCCAGTGGCGAAGCTGTGGGAGGGAACCAGCGAGAAAAGGTTCATAAAGGTGATTAAGATTGATCGAGCTGCTCTATATGAAATGCACAAAAGAAACAATTTAAAAATAAAAGGTGAAATGAAATACTAGGAAGGATTAAATGGGGTGGGCATTGGAGAGCAGTGTAATATGAGAGAGATAATTAGTATTAATGATATTTTGAAAACATCACATGGAAAACTATTAGAACAGAACCTTCTAAAAATACATAGATTTATGACGTAAAAAAAGTTTAAATGCAGGTCGTGATATAATAGGGGTGGCAATGTTCTATCAGGCACCACAGGACAGCAAACAAAAGACCAAATGCCAAGATTGGGCTCCTTTTCTGGAGTTGTTGACCAGAGTGGTCCTATAGACGGCAAACAATATTGTCTTTGTGAATCTTACTTCTACAGTGGAGCAAGGGAAGTACTCAGAGCACCTTCTAGGCCTGATGCATTGGAGGTGTTTCAGTTTACAATACCGTTTACTGTAGATTCACTGAAGATAAGGACACATGATTCTGACATCACAAGTAGGGACACAAAACTCAAACAAAATCTGAACAAAGGAATGGTAATGTAGAAGATGACAAACAAGGGTGGGCTGGAGACAGGGCTCAGCGGTTAATAACACTGACTGCTATAACAGAGGACCTAGGTTCAATTCCCAGCACCCACAATGCCATTAAAAATTATCAGGAAATCCAGTTCCAGGGGAAGCCAATGCCCACTTCTGACCTCCGTGGGCATTGAAAGACACTGGTGCACCTAGCCACATACAGGCAATGCATTCATACACATATAATAAAAACAATAAAACATAAAAATATGGCATACAAATATGTGTTCTGCCAAATAAAATATGAAATTTCCTTTCACACAATCAAATACCCATTATGAAAGAGTTTCAAGACCATGTTCAAAATTTCAGTTCCTTGTATTTCAAATGTAATTTTTTACAAGTTGACACAAAGAGAGCACACACAATAATGTCAGGACTAGAAGGGTTTCCCAAGAACTCTCCATATGTGGGCATACTCAGAATTGGCTATCCAGTGAAGGGGGTGTATTCATTACCTTGATGAGTTTAGTTGTTTACAACTAATTTGGGTCTACTCATAAGATATCTCAGCAGGGATGATTAGGTGAAGGTGGATGACCTGAATTTCTTGACTCTACTTGTTGGAAGAATAACCTAGTCCCAGAAGTTAACTTCAGCTCTCCACAGGCAAGATGTATTTTTGCACCCCTACAAGTACACACACACACACACACACACACACACACACACACACATTCACTCTCAAATAAAAACAAGCACAAACTCAGAAAGACATACAAGACACAAATAAAAGCAATAAAATGTTGAAATGACTTTTTGTATCTAAGCAAAAACAAATCCAACTCATGGCAATAGTACTAAGTCAAGAAAAATAGTAAATTCTAGTTTAGAAAAAAAAAATGGTCCGCTTTTGTAAAAGCTACTTGGTTGTAAAAGTTTAGAGATGGCCTAGCGGTTAAGAGCACCGACCGCTCTTACAGAGGACCCGGGTTCGATCCCCAGCACCCACATGGCGGCCCAGAACCATCTGAAACTCCAATTCCAGGAGAACTCCAGTTCCAGGGGAATCCGACATCCTCTTCTGACCTCCGCGGCATTGCACGACACAGGTGCACAAATTTGCATGCAGACAGTACATTCATACACATACAGAAAGAAAGAAAATTAATAAAAAAATTTAAAAAAAAGTTTACATCTTTAAGGACCATTTATGCCTATATTGAGCAAAGACAAATATGTATGTTCTAACTTTTGTTTATTGATTATTATTTATCTGTTTGTGGTTAGGCATAACTCAGGTTAAAAGACAAACCTCTCCTCCACTTTTATTGTAGTAGTGCTAAAATCTCATAAAAATCCAGAATATAGAAAAAGGGCATGGTATTTTGTGTGAAATTTTCACACATATACTGAATTTATTTTGATGAAATATACTCTCCATTCTTTTCCTACCAATTACTCCACTGCTTTCCCAATCCACATTTAACTCCCAGTTTCATGTGCTCTGCGTTTAACCCCACTGAGTTCAATTCATGTGGCTTGTATGTTTCATGGGGTGTAGGAAAATCTACTTTACGAATTTACTCAGGAGTTGTATGCTTATAGAATATGAACTTTAAGCACTGGTATATATACAAATATTAGACAGAGCTGACAAAATGAACTTACAGAAGTAATTTGGAAACACAGAAAGGATGCTTTCTTTTTTCCTTACTTTAAGGTGGTATGTCTATTTAAAAATTGTGTACCTTTACAATCATTCTATCACTTCTTTTTCAGTGTTTCTTGAGCCTTTGGAGGCAATTAAATGAAAATAAAAATGTATCTAATCAAAAGTTTTAAAATTCTGTTTATAATTTTAACTTTCAAATTCCTAACTTTCAAAACAAAGGAAATATTTAGCATTTCTCTGATAAACAGTATAGCCTAGGCTACGGGCTCACTGACAGGATAGCAATGGCTGCCGTACTTTACACTTCATCACATGCTACATCAGAAGGAAAAAAGCAAGTCTAAGAGGTCCCTGAAACAGTAGAAGCAGTACAGTGATTCTGCTATGGTATCGATTAGTAGAGAACTAGAACAGGTATAATAACCCCACATGGAGAATAAAACAGAGGAAGATTTGGCTAACTATAGGGAATTCACATTACTGAGTGGATAAAATCAAAAGCTAATACCAGATAACAGTGTAGCAATTTCGTGAATTACCCTGTAAATGACATTACCTTGCACCCTCTTTATGTCTATTACTCTATAGGAAAATGTGAACTAAATTTGATGTCCTTGCACTCGTGTGTAAGAAGCAGGAACTCATTTGCGTTTGCTGTATGTTAATACTGGTGCCTCCGTGGCTGCCTTCCCTTCTTGATTCCAACGTCTCCTGGGCCTCTTTCTTCTCTGCCTACATTTTCCCTTTCACCAGACTTCTTTGCTTTCTTGTAACTTACTTAACTCAAAGTCCCTCCACAGAAGAAGATCTGAAAAACTCTGTATTATGATTCTCATGGATGAAGCTGGGACCTCTATTGTGATTGATAACAATGTCTAGATAGTACTCCGCTTTTTTTGGTCTTTTTTTTAAATTAATTTTATTTATTTCTGTATGTGTATGAATGTACTGTCTGCATGCAAGTTTGTGCACTCGTGTCGTGCAATGTCGCAGAGGTCAGAAGAGGGTGTCGGATTCCCCTGGAACTGGAGTTCTCCTGGAATTGGAGTTTCAGATGGTTCTTGGCCGCCATATGGGTGCTGGGGATCGAACCCGGGTCCTCTGTAAGAGCGGTCGGTGCTCTGAACCGCTAGGCCATCTCTCCAGCCCCTTTATTGGTCTTTTTTTAAGACAGGGTGTCCCTGTAGCCCCAGCTGTCCTGGTACTCACTCTGTAGACCAGCCTTGCCTTGAACTCACAGAGATCCACCTGCCTCTGCCTCCTGAATGCTAGGATTAAAGGCATGTGCCACCACAGCTGGCTAGTATGCCACTTCTAACAAGTAATTATTGTAAACCCCACTATTGTCAGTCTAGACACAATTGACAACTAACATCATATATATACACACATACATACATATATAGCCAAACACACAATGGTTGTCAGGGAAGACCAGGGAGAAGCCAAGAAGAGACCCTGTTTCAAATACTATTTGGTGGGGGGCACCAGTCTTCTGGGAGGCAGCAGTGTCACAAAACTGTAGAATATTAGTCTGTTTGGATTATCCCAAATACAGGTGAACTGCTGCTCAGTCACCTGCCTCCAGAAACACAAGGAACATTGCAATCTCGAAATTATTCCCTTGAGATAGACAAAAAAACAGTGGTTTCTAAGAATAAGAATATGGTAAAGCATGAAGAAAATAAATATGTGACTCTCTGTGGCTGATTTTCCCTGTACTGATGAGTAAGAAGGCAGTTGCTCTGCAGACTGCAGAGAATGCTGGTGCATCTGCTCCCTTCGTTCATGTTACATCCACTTTTCCATTGTAATGTCCCTTGGGTTGCCCTCTACTCTTCATTTTATTACCACTAGATGAACTACTAGTAACTATCAGAGCAAGTATTTTATGTTTTGGTTGTTAGCCTTTAATGGCTGCGTTATCCCTCCAGCCCCAGAGCAAGTATTTGAAACCAGTGATATGTCTCATGTAAGAGTCAAACCTCCAGTGACTCCAAAATGATGCTCATTCTAAACACAATGCTGTGTGTGTAGCTCTTTGCTTGAACTCATCAACCAATGGGCTGCTCTGCTAAGAGGAGAGGAAAAGAAGTCATGTAGACTGGAAAGCACATCCATGAGCTGTATTCTGTCTTTATTGTAGCTTTGTTCTAATATCCTAAAAGAATATAAAATCATATATTCATAATAAGCAATCTTTCCATTTAGGGAGAACACGGTTTCTGCTACTTACTGTTGCAGTGGATTGTGTCATGTGTCTCTTATGTCAAAGTTCATAACGTTACATTTCAGCTCTCCAAATAATTTGTTATATTTAGATTGAATTAGTACTTTTGGTATGTATTTCCATTTAGGTAGTTTTGCTTAGTGAGAAAGCAGCTGAACAGCGTCTGAGAATCTTGGAAATTAAGTTTAATCTAGAGAGAAATACAGGGAATAGATATAAAAATACCTTTATTTTCTCCTTAGCTGTGTGGGCTACACATTAGCATGTGCCATTTTATTGCCATTTTCATGGAAGAATAGCACAAATTGCAGAAAATCTACAATGCAAGCAAAGAACATATCACACAAGCAAAGGATAGAGCAAACACTTAAATTACAAGCTATGTTTTTATTTATATGAGTCTACATCCTAAAATCAGCACTTAATTACTAATAATACATCACATGTATTTCTCCTTTTTTTCAAGGTTGGAATGCATACGTTGTGTGGAGAAAAGATTCAGTGCAAAATAAGAAAATGCAAAATGGTGAACTGTCAGAAGCCTTAATGTACAAGGTTCATGTTAGAGACAAGACTTACAGCAGGGGAAAAGGTCTTGAGTATGAAAGGTGTCAATTACTTCCCTTTTCACTTGGTAAAATAACAAGAACCTGTTTTCCATCTGTCAAGATGGAGAGCAACACACTTCAACTGGATCACTTGTATGTTACAAACATACGTGTGCTCAGTTCAAGTTTTTAGATGGGTAGAAGACTTGGGCCCCGTCTAAATAATTAAAAGTCCATGAATTTGGTTAAATATTATATTTGTCTTTCCCCTGACATAATAATAATACAACAGTGAAAGAGATGAATATGTGAAAATACTAATGTGAAATGGAGACATCTTTGTGCTGATTATGTCTGCCCCACATGTGAGTGTACCTATCTCCATAGAAGCCATAAGAGTAACTGCTATTAGCTGTCTTGTGGGTTCTAAGATTTGAAACTAGGTCCTCTACCAAAGTAACCAGTGCTCTTAACCTCTGTGTCATCTCTCTGGCTTAGATAAATGCAGTTTCTTACTGTATGCTAAATATGTATCCTTTAATTTCCAGACAAGTATAGCTGTTACCACTTATCAAATAGGTTTCTTTTTTCAACAGATAGATATTACTACAGAGTTCCACAACTGGTCAAATGAAGAGAATATCTGTTTGTGGGGAGCCCAGCCTTCTTAAGTGACACATCTACAATCCAACCTCTCCACTTAATCTGAATTTATCTCACCATCTTCTGTTGGATTATCTTGTGATTTATTTTTTCTAGTGATAAGTTCCTAGGTATGTTAATCTTATGTTACTTTTCTTCCACATTTGTGGCCAGTGATACTTCCCTGTGCCCCATAGCCAAGTGGCCCTGGGATTCATTCTGTGGAACATCTGAATGATCTTTCAACCTGGGTGTATTGACACTGTCCTTTTGTACTAACTTCATACCTCCACAAAACTGGTACAAGATTAGTATTTTTCTTTGCTTCTCCACGTCTACTGAATTGTTTCTTTCAATGAAAGTATTTCCCTTACTCATTGCTTCATATATATATATATATATATATATATANGGAATTCTGACCCCCATGAACAGGTCTTATATTTGAACCTATACATATGTTCATGCACACACACACACACACACACACACACACACACACAAAGAGAAGTTGCTATGCAAGCTGGCATGAGACAGAAATAGTCCATAGTTTATCAAGTGGAAAAGCCCATGAACCATGCCAAAAAAACCACTGAACATTAAGGTTTACATAATAAGACAAAAATGATCAAATATCCTTTAAGAACAAAAATAAAACAAAAATTCCAACAATGATAATTAGCAATAATAACAATATTAGTAATAATAATAAATATTGATAAGATATTTCAGCCATCCAATGTACATGCTGAGAAGCCTGATAATCTGAGTTTATGCATTCCACATATTAGAAAGAGTAGACCTGCTCCCAGGAATTCTGACCCCCATGAACAGGTCTTATATTTGAACCTATACATATGTTCATGCACACACACACACACACACACACACACACACACACACACACACAAAGAGAAGTTGCTATGCAAGCTGGCATGAGACAGAAATAGTCCATAGTTTATCAAGTGGAAAAGCCCATGAACCATGCCAAAATATTGATAACACACTGTAGTTGTCTGTATACATTGCCGGAAGCAGCTTCTTTGATGAGGGCTGAAAGCTATACTTAGATGTAAATTTAAGGATAGTGTGGTGGTTTGCATGAGTGTCCCCCATAGGCTGTAAGTGTTCAGACATTTGTCTCCAGTTGGTGGCGCTGTTTTTGGAGGTCTTAGAAGGTGTGGCCATGCTGGGGGAAGTGTGTCACTGGGGGCAGGCTTAGTGAGTTTTAACAAGCCTCTGCGGTCTACAGTTGCCCTCTCTGTTTCCTGTGCTCTTTGCGAGATGTGACCCTCGGTTTGCTGCTCCAGATCGAGCCACCACGCCTCCCGCCACAGTGGACTCTAATCCCCTGGAACCGCCAATCGTAAGCTCAGATAAACTCTTCTTTTTATAAGTTCCTTGGTCTGGTGTTTTATCACAGCAACAGAAAAGTGACTAATACAGATAGGTTTTTAGAATACATCAAGAAATTACATTAATTTGGGGGAAATGGAAGTAGTGGGTTTTCCTGTAAGGTTTATGACCTCTTCAGCCACAAATATTTCTATAGTTTTAAAGACTCAGAAATTGATTAGCCCCTATTGGTTGTGTGTCAAATCCAATTACAGAGTAGTGGGATACCTGCATGTTTTATAAAGCACCATTATTGTATCAGGGACAACTGCTTGAGCCATTGTTCCTTTAGACAGTGTCATGGTCCACATACTTTTTACGATGGAAAATGATTGAGAGATGGAGACACAGGCTTGATGCCATTTGGAGGGTTTGTTTCAGGAATGTCTCTAAAGCAATCTTGAATTATCTTGTGAAATGGGAGCATGGCAGGATAGAGATTGTCCATTCGTCCCTGTGACTTTTCAACACAGTGTGTGAGTAAATAAGAAGACTGTAGCCACTTGTTAGACCTGTCAGAAACCAAAAAGTGAAGAGATGGTCAGTGAGTACAGCAGTGTTAAATTGTTCATCTAGCCTGTGCTGTTGAGACACGCAGTTGCATAGAACCTGTTCCATCTACACCTATACTACAAAGGTTGACTAATAGACACTGTCTGGCTTTTATAAAGAATCCCAAGACTTCCATGATCTTTGCTTGTAGACAGAGTCAAGAAGGCTACACCTGTCACACATCCCAGCTGAATGCTAAGATTCAGGTACATTAGAGTAATGTTCTGAATGATGCTGGGCTTGCTTTGTTCAGTGTATATAATAAAATGACTAAATTTTGTTATTATAAAGAGTCACATTACATAATTGCTCATTATAGATAAAATGAATGAATGATTTTACAGTGTTTGTTTAAGTACAATTAAAGTACAATTAACTACTGACTGATTTGGTGGCTCAATGTGAAGAAAAAAAAACATTTTTGAGTAAGTTCATCCTCAGGTGAAAGAGATTGTACCAGGTGATACTATATGAAAGAAAAATTATAGAGAACAATTTGTTTATACCCAATCGCCAAGTAATTTGTTATACAGATTTTTTAGTTAAAGCTAATGTGTACAACAGCATTTTATATCTCTGTTTAACTCATATGCATTACCTTTTTATCAGTCTTCAAACCACTGTTGTCCAATATGCACATATGTACTTTGCCTACGTCCTAAAGCCACCTATTGTATCCTTGTTAGCAGAGTCCTGCGGAACCCTGGATACTTGCTGAACTTATGTTAATTAAATATGTATTAATTGTATATACACCCGTGTCCTCTCCCACCTGTTTCCAACCGGCCAGAGTATCACCAACTTAAGGTGGAAGAAAGAAACATGCAGCTTTTGCATGTGGAGTATGATGTACCCGGAAAGTGGCGCAGAAGGACTGATTCCTCTGGGCATTGATGGGAGGAAATGCCTCAGATTGCTGCCGACATCAGGCCCCTTTTGGCTTCCTACTAGGTAACAACTATTTTTAATGTTCCTAATGAAGCTTACCTTTCAGGTGCTGCCTGCAAATGTTTTAATAAAAGAGACTTTTTAACTCCCCCCCCATTAGAATAAGGAGAAATAAGAGGATGCTGAGGTCATTCTCCAGGTGTAGATTGGAACCAGCTGTTATAGAAGTGTTCTCTTGTAAAATCAGAAAAACTGCCTTCTTTAATCGACCCTAATGGACAGAAACACTGTTGTGAACAGGACTATTTTCGATTTCAAACCCAATTTTTTTATAACTAAAGTTCTCTTTAAGCTATGCACCTAACAAAATATATTAATACAGGGAGCTCTGATATCAGCCATGGATTATTCTCCCAAGGACGGGAGCTGTTGGCCAGGGGATCCAAGCCCCCCACAAAATGGTAAAGGCTCCTTGCCTTCTAACTGGGATATCTGCAGGAAGAGAGGCATTAAGGGGCCCTGCTGTTTAAAACCTGATACAAACATGGCAAAGTGTCTGGAGACCGCACTTGCAAGTCATAGATGGTCTATGGGATGCCAGAGAGTGTTAACAAAAGCCACTAACCCCAATAAAGCAAATACGTCCCTCCTTGAGTCAAGCAAGATCCTCCGTCAGCAACCAGCTACACCTCATTGCCTGGAATACTGTGCAGCAGTTGGCAGCCATATGTTTGTATATTCCCCAATCTAATTTGGCTATTGGCTCTCTCCTTGGAGGAATTAACCCACGGCTGATGTCACAAGCTACATCCCTCAATGATTAGGGGATGTTATAAACCACACGACGACCCTGCCATACTTGGGACAGAAGAAAATATAGATCATGAATTGACAAACCATCCAAACATCTGTGTTCGTACCAAAGTAAACTACCCTAACAATTAGTATTGTTTAAAATATCAATTATCTAATTGTGTGTGCTTCATTCGTCGATCGAACGGCTATATATTATACTGTTTAATAAAATACCTTAAATATGTAATTGGCATGCGTTTAACTAGTAGGATAGAAAGGTTTAAGGCTGGAAAGCTGGCAGCCTACGAAATGAAAAAACCAGAACGCCTAGAGACAAGACATCAGCTCCAGAGAACGTAGAGTGTTTTGCTTCTCAATCCCTGTGCCCCTTTTCTAAAGCCGGGAACCCTCTGCGGAAGAGGGGTCGTGGTAGTTTAGATATAAGAATGTAATGGGCTTCGATTTGGTATGGTGATGAATAAACTACAACAATCTAGACTGGACACTCATTGATCAACTTGATTGAACATTCACAACGACCCCCCCTTCAGGATGGTGGGATTTTCCACATGAGGCTGTGTGGGTTTGGGCACAAAGCCTGCAAATTGGTTTCAAATGAAGGCGGCTTTGTACTCACAGATTATCACCCATTGTTAAAAAATGAAACCAAACAAACAAAAATCAGAGAAGAAAGATGCAGAAAACTTCCGGCAGAATGCACGATCTGCGATGGGTCGGGTGGGGTTGGGGGGNAGAACAAGCCTCTGTATAAAACCTTTCCACACCCCTAGAATAAGCTTCATACGAATCATTAAAACAATACAGTTTACTAGTAATCCACAAGCCTAATTCTCACAATGGAGCAATTCTTCCCTTCAATGCCCAGAGTAGTCACTCCTTCTGCTGGCACTTTCTGGACACTCCCTACTCCACTGCAAGAGCTGCCAGTTCTTTCCCTCAACCATTAATGTTGTATACTCGGCTTTGAACAAGGAAGGACACGGTATATCGATAGTGCATGTTTAAGTGACGTGAGCTCAACAAGAATCCAATTTTGCCAGACTCCGTCTACAGGTTTCATGTTGTTTTAGGACTTATTAAAATAAATATGTGGCATATGTAACAATCATGGTCTGAAGACTAGCATAAAAACAATGCATTCTGAGTTAAATTGGTGATATAAATTGTTTTTGTCCACATTAGCTTTAACGAAAACTGTATAACAATCTACTATTGCATTTGTATAAAACAATAGTTCTCTATATTTTTCAGCAAGTTATCACCTGGTAGCAATCTCTTTCAACTACAGGATGATTTAACATAAAAATTGAGTTTGCACAAACTTTGTTTCCCAAGTTAATCACATACAGTAACCCAAAACAGCATGGGTGAACTTGATGAAATCTGTGCCTTGATTCCACCCTATAGGTATGTATAAAACAACTGCTTTTTTGAGACTCATGGGTCAAAACTAAACACCTTAAATAAAAAGGGGGATATAGATAGATATGAAAACTTTTTGTCAAAAAACCTTGCAACCCAAATCTTAAAAAAATTTTTTTAAGTATTTTTAAAAGGCAGTTAATACTTCCTTAGGGAGCAGAGTCAAGGTGTGATCACATGGGGGATAATCACTGCTTCCTTCCACCCCCAGATCGGCTTGAACTGGGGGATTCTGTTGCTATATACAGAAGGTGGGAATTTGGCTGAAGGAAGAAATCAAAAGCAGCAGCTTTCCTGAAGTGACACCCAACCCTTTGGCAGTTCTCAGAGATGAGCTTTTTTCAACACAAGAACACTTCTATGAGTAGTTATCATCCATGCGGCTCTCTACAGAAGCTTTACCAATTCATGACTGCACCAAGATGGATTTGTTAGTGGTGTCGTGGATTCTTGATTTGTGCTAACTGACATTTCTTCAGGTTTCACCTGTAAACATAAAGCAGCAGAAAGCTGAAAAGTGCTTTCTAGAATGCCAATTCTCACTCAACTGAGATCACTGGTTGATAAATGGAATCCTTCTGTTGGAGACACAAGAAAACGCCCAATAACATATTGTTCTGTTGTTTTTCTTATTTGACCTAAGGGAAGAAAGAGAATGATGTTACTGATATCTGATGTGTAGATTCAATTGAAATGATGTTACCCAGAATATATTCCAAAATTGGAAAAAAATCTAACTCAAAATATCTGATTGGTAAAATTGAGAAATTATTCTTCAGTCCTTTGGTGGAGACAGAAAAGAGCAGAGAGCTAGAAATAATTTTCCACAAGTAAGTACTCAGTAGACTTTTAGACCTGTGGTTCACAAATGGGAATCCTCCTCATGAGGAACACAGTTCACAATATTCTGAGACCTTTGTGTATTTTTTAAATTGACATGAGGAAGAAAGGGGAAACTGTTACAAATGTCTGATATATGTGTTCTGTTAAGACCCTTCCATTTACAGGATATATTCCACAGTGAGAACTATTCTAATTCAAAATGACTAAGTTGCCGAAATTGAGCAATTATTCTTTATTGACAGTTCAAGATTCACTTGGCTAAGTCCCTCAACTACAGAAAGGGGAAAGGGAAACCTGTTGGTTGCTGGGTCTCATGTATATGTTTGCTCACTCAGATCAATCTGGGAAAAATTTTGACTTCTGAAATAATGTTAGAGGGAATTTCTGTCCTAATAAATGTGGTACATACAAAGCGACATGGTCAAATCAAAGAAGTCTTGTGATTACAAACTTACCATTGTAGCTGATATTTATAAGAAAAATGACTTACTAACATTGGTAACATATCTTATGAGATTGAAAATGAATATAAATTCTTAGGACCTTAAAAATGTGAATATCGGGGCTGGAGAGATAGCCTAGCAGTTAAGAGCACTGACTGCTCTTGCAGAGGACCCAGGTTCAATCCCCAGCACCCACATGGTGGCTAAGAACCGTCTGTAACTCCAATTCCAGGAGAACTCCAGCTCCAGGGGATTCCGACACCCTCTTCTGACCTCCGCGGCATTGCATGACACGGGTGCACAAACCTACATGCAGACAGTACATTCATACACATACAAAAATAAATAAAATTTAAAAAATGTGAATATCTTATGAGATTGAAAATGAATATAAATTCTTAGGACCTTGAAAAATGTGAAGATGTTACCTTAGTAAAAAATGACTTGTTTATTGTACAGCCAGTATGGAAAGCAGTGTGGAGAACCCTTGGAAGACTTGGAATGAACTTGCCACCCGACCCAGCCATACCACTCCTGGGCATGTACCATCAAGACTCACCCCACTGCAGAGATGAATGCATGGCCATGTTTATTTCAGCTCTCTTTNTTGGTAGAATAATCCATTGCTGATGTCAGAGTTCCTGCATTAATATATTTTGCTTAAGTGCATAGCTTAAGGAGACTTTAGTATTATATTTGGTTCTGAATAAAGAAGAATCCTTTTCACAGTTCCTATGTCTATTAGTCAATTCAAGAAGGCAGTTTTACTAGTTTTATAAGAGATTACCTCTATAATAGTTGTCTCTAATTTACAGTTTGAGAATGACATCATCATCATATTTCTCCTTGTTCTATGGGGGGGGGGAAGGTAAGAAATTCTCTCGTATTAAAACCTTTGCAGCACCTAGAAGGTAAATTTCATTAGGACTCATTATACATAGTTGTCAAAAGTAGGATCAGTAGAGGGGTTTGATGTTTGTAGCAATCTGAGGCTTTTCTTCCTTTCAATGTTCAGACAGGCCATCCTTTCCTTTGACACTTTCTAGTACATCCTACTCGATGCAAAGCTGTATATTTTCTTTCTCAGCCGTTAAGTTGGTGACATTTTGACCTGGAGGAACATACTAATCCTTTCCCATAGTTAGTTTTAAGATTTGAATTACAAGTTTTTTGACAAAAAGTTTTCATTTCTATCTGTATCCCCCCACCATTTTTTTGGGGGGGGGGCTTGGCCCATGAGTCTCCAGAAGGCAGTTGTATTATACATACCTATAGGGTGGAGTCAAGTCAGAGATTTCATCAAATTCACCCATGCTGTTTTGGGTGACTGTATGTGAATAACTTGGCAAGCAAACTTAATTTTTTCATTAAATCATCTTATAGGTGAAAGAGAATGCTACGAGGTGATACCGTACAACAGAAAATTATAGAGATCATTTGTATGTGCCAATTTCAAAATTATTGTTATACAGATTTTATGTAGAACAAACGTGGAAAACAGCAATTTATATCTCCATTTAACTCAGATGCATTACAGAGAGCCTGTAAACCAATGTTGTTTAATATACACATATTTATTTTATTAAGTAATAAAACACCATGTTACCTGTAGACAGTGTCTGGGCAAAACCGGATACTTGTTGAACTCATGTCAATTAAATATGCATTAATCGAATATACATCCATGTCCCTCTCCTGCCCCTCCTGGCCTTCCCATTTCACCATTTCAGTCAGTTTTCTGATGCAATCTTTCTGTTGTTGTTCTTTTACTATGCATCCCTCTCCATGAGAAATATTTATATCTGGGCTATTGGCACTAGCATCCACATATGAGGGACACCATTTGTCGTTTGTTTTTCTGGGACTGTGTTACTTCACTTAACATAATGTTTTCTAGCTCATTCCATTTACTTGCAAAGTTCATGATGTTTTCCCTCTTTACTGCAGCATAGAACTCCATTGTATACATGTACCACATTATCTCTATCCACTCATCAGTTGAGGGGCACCTGGGCTGGTTCCAGCTTTTTAGAGTATAGGTTTTTAAAGTAATCCCTTATGATTTTCTGGATCTTTTCATTTCTGTTGTGATATTTCCCCTTTCATCACAGATTGTATTGATTTGGAGTTGTTCCTTCTTTATTTTGGTTAACTGGGCTAGAGGTCTGTCTATCTTGTTTATTCTCTCAAAGAACCAACTTTTGGATTCATTGATTTTTTTTTTTGTATAGTTTTCTTTGTTTCTATTTCATTGATCTCTGCTCTGATTTTTGTTATTTCTTCTTGTCTGCTCCATTTAGGCTTCATTTGTTGATGTTTCTCAAGTATTTTTAGCTGCAGTGTTAGGTCGTTGACTTGTGCTCTTTCTT
>VZQC01005268.1:2633676-2751573 GCA_009823505.1 Rhizomys pruinosus | reverse complement strand
AGCAATATAAATTGGAGGAAACAACAACAACAAAAGGACTGGGACAAAGAACTGACTGAAACAGTAAACTTCTCCCTAAAACAATAAACCTCTTCATAGAAAAACTTTGAAAAAACTCAGAAAAAGATGCAAGACATGTATGATAGAATGCATGAACTCAGGTGTGGTGGGGGCATGGAAAGGGGAAATGAGTGTAACCTGGACTAAGAAATGTTGTATGAAGTGCAAAAACTTCAATAAAATATTAAAAGAAAACAATGAAACTATTTATTTTTTTAATGTGTCTATTCCTGCCATACATATTAAGTATACTTTGGGAGGCATTTCATGATAAATCTGGTTTATGTATATTTTATTGAGTTTTTGTGTATTTCATACAATATATCTTAATTGAATTTAGACTCCCCCCATCTGCAAATCTTTAGGCAAATAAAATTTCTTACTATTTGTTAAATATTGAGCCTTATGCAATCAGGTAAACATACCATACACTGCTATCAAGGAAGCTTTCTTGTTGCAACACAGAGAGGCTATTCCAGAGTTCTACAACTGGTCTCACACAGAATATGTGTCTGAGAGCTACCCAGCCCTAAGTGACACATCTACGGTAGAAACTCTACATCTAAGGTTCATGGTTCACAATAGTACATGGGTAGAGCCAGTACTAATACACCCCTCAATTCTCAACAGTGAAGCATCCACATGCCACATTATTCTTTTTTCACCTAACTAAGCCTCTTATCTTGCTTAGCTTACAATCGCTGTGTAGCTGACAAGTACACTAACTTTCATTAAATAAAAAAAGAATGACAGTCTAAGAGGCAAGGGGTGGTACTTATTGTCTGTGTTCAGAGTTACATGTCTCTATCTCTGTCTCTGTCCCATTTTCCACCTTACCTTTCTGCCTTTTTGATGATGATATGTAACTAGGCTCCTCATACCACATTTCATACAACACTGTACTTTGTGTAGCCACAGGTCCAGAGCCACAGACCCACATCAAAAATATCATCCATCATGACCAATTTGGATTCATACCAGAGATGCAGGGATGGTTCAACATATGTAAAACAATAAATATCATAAAACAAATAAATGGGCTGAAAGACAAAAACCACACAATCATCTCAATTGATGCAGAAAAAGCCTTTGACATGACCTAGTATTCCTTCATTTTTTTTTTCTTAATTTTTATTGAGATTTTGTACATTTCATACAACAGTTCTTAATCAAAATTAGACCCCCTCCCCCATGCATGCCCCTGCCCAACCTCATGCATTCTGCCATACATGTGTAAGTCCTACCCAGTGAAGCATTTGTACCCAGATATCCTTCCATGCACATTCATCCAGTGGAGCCTACTCGGTCTCTGTAGAGATCATAAGTAAAGCATATTCTTCCTCGCCCAGCAGAAATAAGTCTCCAGCAGTTCCTAGGCTACGGCCTGATGGCCACCCATTTCCCTCCCTCCACTCTGGACCCCTGTCTGATTGAGTTGGCATGGGTCTTGTTCACCACCACCATTGCTACCAGTTCACATATGTAAGCTTCTAGTGACCTAAAAGCCTCTGTGTCCCTATATTCATGAACCAACCCTGGCTCTTACAATCTTTCTGCCCCTTCTTCTACAATGGTCCCTGAGACATAGGTGGGTGAGTTTGAATATAGGACTCTTATCCAGAGACACACACTTTGTGGTCATTTATTTTCTAAAACTTGGATAGTTGTGGCCTTCTGTGTGCACCACACTTTGTTGTATAAGGAAACTTCACTGGCGAGAGTTGAGGGATACACTAGTATTCTCTCTACCCCTGTTGTATTCCTTCATTTTTAAAGTCCCAGAGGGAATAGGATTGAAAGGAACATTCCTCAACATGCTCAAAGCCATATATAGCAAACTCACTGCCAACATCATCCTAAATGGAGAAAAATTAAAGGTGGGAACCTGGCAAAGCTGCCCCTTATTGCCACTCCTCTTCAACATAGTGCTTGAAACATCTGCTAGGGCAATAAGAAAAGAGAAGGAAATTAAAGGAGTACTAACCAGAAAAGCAGAAGTTAAGCTATCCCTAGTAAAGTGTTGGGCTACAAAATTAACCTAGAAAAATCAGTAGCCTTTCTTTACACCAACAATAAACAAGAGGGGAAGAATATAAAAAGTCCTTCCCACTCACAATAACCTCAAAAACAATAAGATACCTGGGAACAAACCTAACCAAAGATATCAAAGACCTCTACAGCAAAAAAATTTAAACTCTTGAAGAAGGAGATTGAAAATGACATCAAAAGATGGAAAGACCTCCTATGCTCATGGATTGGGAAAATTAATATAGTAAAAATGTCCATTTTACCTAAATTTATATACAGATTCAATGCAATCCCAATCAAAATCCCTATGAGATTCTTTACAGACTTTGAAAAATATCCTTAAATTCATATGGAAAAACAAAAGACTCCAAATAGCTAAAGAAACATTTAGTGAAAAATGCAATGCATGGGTGATTGCCCTACCAGACTTCAAACTATATTACAGGGCCATAGTCATAAAAACAGCCTGATACTGGCACAAAAACAGACCCATTGACCAATAGAACAAAATTGAAGAGCCTAACTTGAGCTCATACAATTTCAGCCACCTCATATTTGATAAAGGGGCAAAAATTCTTCAGTGGAGGAAAGATAGCATCTTCAGCAAATAGTGTTGGCAAAATTGAATCACCATTTATAGAAGAACAAAATCAAACCCCTACCTCTCACCCTGTCCAAAATCAACTCCAAGTGGATCAAAGATCTCAACATAAAACCTGAAACCCTGAAGGTGGTAGAAGAAAAAGTTGGCAACAACCTACAAGACATAGGCTTAGGAAAGAATTTTCTAAGTCAGGCAGCAGTTGCACAGGAAGTAAGGTCAACAGTTGAAAAATGGGACCTCATAAAACTCAAAAGCTTCTGTACAGCTAAAGAAACAATCAATAAGGTGAAGAGAAAACCCACAGAGTGGGAGGAAATCTTTACCAGTGATACATCTGATGGAGCATTAATGTCAAGAATATATAAACTACTCAAAAAACAAAGAAGAAGAAAAATGACCTACTCAAAAGATGGAGTAAAGAGCTGAACAGAGACTTCACCAGTAAGGAATTAAAGATGGCTGAGAAGCATCTTAAAAAGTGTTCCACATCATTAATAATTAAGGAAATGCAAATTAAAACCTCTCTCAGATATCATCTCACTCCAATACAGCTGGTTAAGTTCAAGGAAACAAGACAATAGATGCTGGAGAGGTTGTGAGGAAAGGAGAACACTCCTCCACTGCTGGTGGGAATGTAAAGTTGTACAACCACTATGGAAAGCAGTGTGGAGAACCCCTAAAAGACTCAGAATTAGCCTACCGCCTGACCCAGTCATACCACTCCTGGGTATATATCCCACAGACTCATCCTATCACAAAGATACATGCACATCTATGTTTATTGCAGCTCTCTTCACAATAGGGAAGAGCTGAAACCCAAATGCCCCTCAACACACAAGTGGATGACAAAAATGTGGTACATCTACACAATGGAGTACTATTCAGCAGTAAAGAAAGATGGCATTATGCAGGTAAATGGATGGAGCTCGGAGCCATTATGCTGAGTGAAGTAACACAGTCCCAGAAAGACAAATGGAAAATGGTTTCCCTCATTTGTGGATGCTAACACCAAATCTCCCAGATGAAAAGCAAGCTGAATAACATTATTGTTATATTTCTGTTTATGTGAAAGCAACTATGTTGTTATGCTACAAATCTCTCAATTTGCTCTAGAATCTGCCCACCAAATATTTTCAGACTCTGTAAGTACTGTATATGGGTGGAGAGTATGTATCCATATTTTAGAGTAATATAAACTTAATCAAGGAAAATGTGAATTCCTAAGCATAAAAAAAAAGACTGAGAGAAAGATGCAGGACAGTTATGGCAGAGTGCATGATCTGGGGTGGGGTGGGGGGAAGGGAAAGAGGAATATGCCTGAACTGAACTGAATTGAAAAATGATGTCTGAAATACAAAAAACATCAATAAAAAATGAAACAATGAAAGCAGTTTAGAAATCATTGCAGATTGAAGTGTGAAAGTTCAGTTGTGTTTAAAAATGGGGTCCCTTTGCCTACACAGCACTTGGATGTATGACATTTCAGCCTATGTAGGAGTAGTATCTTTAATGCAAATGGTTTGTAAATTGCATTGAGAAGCTTTTTAAAAATAATGTCAGGAGGGCTGGTAAGGTGATTCAGCAGGAAGAGATGCATGCAGCCAAGCCTGGTGACATCAATTCCAATTCCAGATACCACCTGTAGGATGGAGGGAACCCACTACACCAAGCTGTCTTTTAGCCTTCACAGAGAAGCTGTGTATTTGCATCCACACATATGTACACACACACACAAGTGTACATGTAAAGAAAACCAATAAAATTGTTTTAAAAATGGCTCTTTGAGCAGGAGTGTTAGCAAATGCCTTTAATCCCAGAACTGTGAGGGCAGGGGCAGACAGATCTTTGTTAAGTAAAGGCCAACCTTCTACATAGTGACTTCCTGGCCAACCATGTGAATAGACAGGCAGATAGGTAGACAGATGAGAGAATTTAAGTTTGACAGCAAATTGTCTCAATTGCACTGTCAACAACAGTAGCAAGTTTGAGATCAGAAAAAAAAAATCAATGTTCTGGTTTAGAAATGTCTCATTATTGTTAAGAACTTAGTTGCATAATTTTATCTCCAAATACAGTGAATGCTTATGCTGGGAAAAAGAATAAATATGTAAACATACATAACATGTAAATAAATATGTAAATATATATAACATGTAAATAAATGTGTAAATACATATGTAGTATAACCACTTTAATAAAGAAAATGAATTTTTCAACAGTTTTCCCAAACTCCTGGTTTTAACATTTACTCTAGAAGTGTTATAATGTCAAAAAAGTAAAGATGAAGCAATAGACTAGAAATATGTATTATTTTTATTTATTGGAATTTAATGCATGCCTTTAATATATTTTGGTCAAATCCAGCACCCAGCCTCATCTCCCCCCTCACATTTCCCTCCTAATTTCTAATGCTCTGTTTTCAAATTCAAGGTCACTTAGCTCTGCCACTTTATAAACACATGGGACCATCTGCTGTAACAAGCATAGCCACTTGGTGCTCTCTCCTTAGAGTTTACTCTGTCTTCTTGCCCTAGCAGTCATCATGTTCCAGTAGTTCATCAGCTAGTGCCATGTGTCAGGTCTTGTGTTTAACTTATGCATTCAGTCCACTGTCTGTGAACTCACTGTTGATGGCTCTTTCTTGTCCCACCAGATTTACAGTGTCTCAGGTTCTTGCCATCTTTCTGCCCCACTTTTGTTATTATCCCTAAGCCTGGTAAGGTGAGACAGTGATATAGATGTCCTGTTCATAACTGGTTTCTCCACAGTGTTTTATTCTTTCCATGGGGAACAATTGTGGGTCTCTTTTCATTGTTATATTCTGCCAAAGAAGCATCTCTGATGATGGTAGAGAGTGGCAGCAATCTCCTTGTTTAAAGATAAAACTCCTCAGGCAGTCCATTAAGTGGAATAATAACACTAGTTTCTCCCCTGTGGCTTATAACCTAACTAGACACAGTTTGGGGTCCAGTTAATGGATCAAAAGGACAGTTCAATCCTATTGGATAGGCTTTAAATCCATTTAGGATGTGGTTGGCAACCCCCAAAACATTTTGGCCACACTGCACGCACAAGCTGCCATGGAGTTCCAGGCCAATATTTATTGTAGCTGCATAAGGTTGTTGCTGACTTTCCTCCCCAAGGTGTGTGAATTGAACTATCAAACACTATGAAAGATATCCACAAGGGATTAAACTTCCAGGTGGGGACAAGCCTAATGTCTCTGTATTATGTGATTCAAGAATGTGCTGTGTGCTCCCTAGCAGAAACAGCAAGATACAAGTTCAGTGAGAGAATACATCTCAAAAAATAAGTTTGGAGAGTGCTAGCCAAAGTGGAACTTCCCCTGATATTCAACTCTGGCTTCCACACACATAAATCCATTTATAAATCATGAACATAGCACACAAATATCACACACGCACACACACACATCAGAATATGAGCCTTTTAAATTACACTCCCAATACAATAAGAACAGTACTCCAACTATCATCCAAGCCAGAGAAATTGTATGTTGCACCTTAAAACACCTAGCACAGAAGACTCAACTAAGATGAAACAATAGCCTTTGGACACATAAAATATGGAGACAAAGATTAGATAAAAATCTAAGGACACAAGTGCCTCTATAGGCTATGCAGAAAACAATAGCATATGTGCTCTGACAAACAAAATTTTGACTCTCTATTCACATCAGCATATATCCATTCAGCAAATACATCAACCATATCTTCAAATATAACTTATTGTAACTCACATGGTTCATAGCTGAGTGTGGTTCTTGGTAACTTCACTCTTCAAGAAGAATACATTCACACATTCACAAACTGTTTTAAAGAGTCATAAACAAAACAAGGTCAGACAAAGTTTCCCAAGAACACTTCTTAATTTTTTATTGAACTTTTGTGCATTTCATAAACATTTCTTTTTTTTTTTTTTTTTTTAGTCTTTTTGAGACAGGGTCTCCCTGGAGCCCCAGCTGTCCTGGAACTCACTCTGTAGACAAAGCTGGCCTTGAACTCACAAAGATCTGCCTACTTCTGCCTCCCAAGTGGTAGGATTAAAGGCGTGCCTGGCTCATAAACATTTCTGAATCAAATTTAAACACATTTTCCCTCCCACGCCCTCCTCCCTACCCCAGTTCATGCATTATGCCATATATTTCTTGCATCTTTTTCTCAGTCTTTTTTAAAATTTTTTGATGCATAAGTTTACTGTTTCAGTCAGTTTTTTTGAACTAGTCTTTGTTGTTGTTGTTCCCTATAATTTTATATTACTCCAAAATATGCATGCATACACTCTACACATATATCAAAATTACAATGTCAGAAAATCAACTATATGTTAATTCCAAAACATGTTTAGGGATTCACTTTTTTTTTCAGGCTGCCTCCAACTCACTTACTCACTATGTAGCAGAAGATGACCTTGAACTTTTTTTTTATGTGTATGACCATACTGTCTGCATGTAGGTTGGTGCACCCATGTGGTGCAATGCTGCGGAGGTTAGAAGAGGGCATAGGATTCCCCTGGAACTGGAGTTAAAGATGGTTCTTAGCCACCATGTGGGTGCTGGGAATCGAACCTGGGTCCTCTGCAAGAGCAGTTGTTACTCTTAACCACTGAGCCATTTCTCCAGCCCCAGGAATTAACAGTAGAGCTGCATGCAGGTAAAAAGAAATATTACTTTATATTCCTAAATTACATAGCAAGTTGATGTATGTGTTAATGTACATTTTTATAATAGCATCAGGTATTATATTTACTAAAAAAGAAAAAAAATACTCAGTTTGCCTTACAAATAAGGATTTGATGCTAGGATCCTCAAATTAGGGACATCATACATCATTTGTGTTTCTGGGACTATAACTTCACTTAGCATAATGGCTTCTAGTTTCATCTATCTACCTGCAAATTTCATGATGTCCTCTCTCTTTAATATTGTGTAGATGTGCCACATTTTCTTTATCCACTCATCAGCTGAGGGACATGGGCTGTTTCCAGCTCTTCACTATTGTGAAGAGAGCTGCAGTAAACATGGTTGTATACGTATCTCTACAACAGGATGAGTCTTGTGGGTATATACCTGGGAGTGGTATGACTGGGTCAGGTGGTAGGTTCATTTTGAGTCTTTTAAGAGTTCTCCACACTGCTTTCCATAGGGGTTACACAAGTTTATGTTCCCACGAGCAGTGAATGAATGTTCCTCGCTCCCCACAAACTCTCCAGCATTTGTTATCATTTGTTTTCTTGATCATCGTCAGTTGTTTTAACTGGGGTAAGATGAAATCTTAAAGTGATTTTAATTTGCATTTCCTTAATTTTCCTTAATTATTAACAACGAACACTTTTTAAGATGTTTCTCAGCCATCTTTACTTCTTCATTTATGAAGTCTCTGTTCAGCTGTTTACTCCATCTTTAGATTTGGTCAATTGTTTCCTTTTTCATTTTTTTGAGTAATATTTTCTGGATGTTAGTCTTCTGTCGGATGTATAACTGGTGAAGGTTTCTTCCCACTTTGTGGATTTGGTCTTCACTTCTTTGATAATTTCTTTCATTTTTTTATTTTAATGAGGTTCCACTTGTTGATTGTTGAACTGTGTGTCCTGCTCAGCTGCTATCTGATTTAGAAAGTCATTTGCTATGCCTATATTTTTTTAGGTTGCTGCCAACATTTTCTTCTTTCATTTTCAGAGTTTCAGGTTTCACATTGAGGTCTTTGATCTATTTGGAGTTGATTTTTTTATGGGGGAAAGGTAGGTGTTTAGTTTTATTATTCTACAAGTGGTGATCCTGTTTTGCCAGCAACATTTGCTGAAGATGCTGTCTTTCATCCACTGAGTCTTCTTGGGCCCTTCGCCAAATTACTTTTTTCAAAACATTTTATTTTTAATTTTGTGTGTACAATTATATGGTCTGAATGTATGTATGTGCTGTGAAATTCCCATAGACATCAGAAGGGGGTTTCAGATCCCCTGAACTGAAATTACTGACAATTCTTAGCTGCCATGTGAGTGGTGGAACTGAACCTGGGTCCTCTGCAAGAGCAACCAATACTCTTAACCACTGAACCATCTCTCCAGCCCACCCCTCCATCTATACAGGGATTTTGGCTATCTTGAGCTTGTGCAGATCTTATGGATGCAGTCATAGGCACTGTGAATTCATTTTCCAACAGGTCTTTACCTCTAGCAAACTCTGTTTCCCTGTGGATGTCCACTATCCCTGGCTCTTCCAGTCTCTCTGCCCCACATTCATGATTTTCCCTGAGCCTTGTGTTACAGATGCCACATTTAGAGTTGCTATGCCCACATTTAGAGTTTTCTCTGCATGTTGATTGATAACACAAAAATGTCACGAACAGCTATGTGTATGCCAAACAAACATGAGCTCCATCAAGCAAAAGAGATGCTACAGTGTTTCACTTCCCAACGTGTGTGTTCAGATATTTGGCTCAATAAAAAGCAAGACATTGGGGGATTTACACTAGGAATTCTGATGGAGGAGTAGTGGGGGACGAGACTTTTCTGGGGTTGAGGGGTGAGCCAGTCATCTGCAAACAGAAAGTTCCAGGCTCAGGGTCAGACATTTTCTTAATAAATAAGTTCTAGAAGGATATAGAAAGACACTACATTCTTTTCTCTCTTAGAGAGAGAAAGAGAGAGAGAGAGAGAGAGAATTTTATCCTTTTGAAATTTTATTCCATGAATACAGGCATTAATATAAATCATTCCCCAATCTCATGCATTGGGAGAGTTACATTTCATAGGACTCAACCAAGATAGCTCATATGACTTAGAAGCCACAAATGTAGAAACAAAGATTTAAAAAAAATCTAGACCAAAGAATGACACAAGAGGCTGTACAAAACAACACACATATGTTCTCAACCAAACAGAATCTGAGATGTTCTTTCACAAACCCAAACACCCATTCAGTAAAAGGCTTAACCATATCTTCAAGATGTGATATGTTTGCATTTACATTGTGAGTTGTTTAAAACGTGGCAGAAAGTGCACAAGCCAAACCAAACTGAAGGTAAAAAAGGATTTAAAGTGCTTTCCTTAGAAATATAAGGATCTAAGTTTGATAACCAAATCCAGGAAAAGATGTTGGGTATGATGGCCTACACTTTAAACCCAGCACTGAGGATGGAGAGACAGGATGATCCCTGCACTCCAACCATAGTGGATGTCTGAGATCATGTTCATGGTCTGTTGATAATAAACTCCAAATATGAGTTTCCATACAACGTAGGAAAATGATATGCATAAAAGAAAATGGACTAGTTAAATTTATTTTTTTACTAAAGTGGAACAGAGTGAAAAATGCAATATCTTCTTCCACCCAAGCCTGTGTCTGTGCTACAGATCACAGAGCAATGTAGAACAGAGTTGAGATAGTGTCTGATTTATGACTGTGAGTCAGATTATTCAGCCCTGTTTTGAGGGTTAAGGGTTTTTGACTTCAGGTTGCTCATTTCTCTCCTGCATGTACCTTTCTGTGGGAGGTAGATCTTCATATATCTTTGGAGAGTAGAGTTATTTCTTTTGATAAAGAATTGGAAGCCCTTCCTCTGTTTGTTCAGTTCCATTTTAGCTCTGAATTATTTTTCATTTTTATTGAAGTTTTGTGTATTTCATGCAATATTTCTTAATCAAATTTACACCTAATTCCCCCATTGCCCCTGCTCATCAGAGCTCATGTACTCTAAAGTATGCATACATACCTTCCCGCCATATACCACAATTGCAAAGTCTGAAAATAAGTGGTAGGTTAATTCTAGATCCCATTAAGGTATTCACATTATAATGGTACAGTTGCTTTCAGGTAAAAGAAGGGTGAGAAGTAGGTGTTTAATTTTATTCTTCTACAAATGGAGATCCAGTTTGCCAGCACCATTAGCTGAAGATGCTGTCTTTCCTCCATTGAATCTTTTTGGCCCCTTTGTCTAATACGAGGTGGCTGAAATTGTATGTCCTTGAGTTTCATCTTCAAATTTGTTCCATTGGTCTACAGGTCTGTTTTTGTGCAAGTACCAGGCTGTTTTTATGACTATAGCCCTGTTATATAGTTTGAAGTCTGGTATAGAGATCCCCCATGTGTTGCACTTTTATGCTCAGTGTGGCTTTGGCTATTCGGGGTCTTTTGTTTCTCCATATGAATTTAAGGATTTTTTTCCAAGTCTGTGAAGAAACTCTTGGGGATTTTAATTGGGATTGCATTGAATCTGTATGTCAATCTTGGTAGAATAGACATTTTTACTATATTAATTTTCCCAATCCATGAGCATGGGAGGTCTTTCCATCCTCTGATGTCTTCTTCGTTCTCCTTCAGGGGTTTAAAATTTTTGTTGTAGAGTTCTTTGGTTAGGTTTGTCATATTATGTTTATTAATTTATGTATATTGAACCATCCCTGCATTTCTGGTATGAATCCAACTTGGTCATGATGGATTACTTTTTGGCTGTGTGTCTGTATGCAGTTTGCAAGTATTTTGTTGGGTATTTTTGCATCTATGTTCATTAATGAAATGGGTCTATAGTTTTCTTTTTTCAGTTGTATCTTTGCCTGGTTTTAGTATTAGAGTGATGTTGGCTTCATAGAGGAATTTGGGAGAATTCCTTCTGCTTGTATCCTTCTTTTTTTTTTTCTAATTAAATTAGTTTTTATTGATGCATTTCATACATTTTTTCCAATTCAGTTCAGGCTTATTTCCCTTTCCCTTCCCCCCCACCCCCACCCCATCCCAGATCATGCATTCTGCCATAACTGTCCTGCATCTTTCTCTCAGTTTTTTTTTTTCATTTTTAGCTATAAGTGATAATCCATGAGTACAAGCATCCTTCATGCAAAACCTATCTGCAGGCTGTTGTGCCCAAACACCTACAGCCCCACCATCCAGTGGGGGGTGACAGGTTGTTTGTTCAATCAAGTTGATCAAATGAGTGTCCAGACTACATTGCTGTAGTTTCACCATTCACCCCAATCGCAGCCCTTACATTCTACCACGCCCCCTCTTCCGCAGGTTGTTCCCTAGGCTTAGAAAAGGGGCACAGGTGGATGAGAGGTAAAACAGTCCACTCTCTCTGGAGCTGTTGACTTGGACTCTGGTCAATTCTGGCTGTTTCCTTTCATGGGCTGACAGTTTGTCCAGGAATAACCTTTCGATCCTACTAATGAAGAACAAGCAATTAGATATATAGGTATTTAAGCAGCACTAATAGTTATGGTAGGTTACTTTAGCATAGACACATGTTTGGATATGTTAATCCATGAATTACAATTTTCCCCTCTGTTAAATATGACAGGGTCTTACTGTGGCTTATAACATCTCCTAACCTGTAGAGGATGTAAGCTTGTGGCATCAGCCATGGGTTATTTCTCCAAGGGGAGAGCCAATAGCCAATTAGATTTGGGATATACAGGCACATGGCTGCCTCTGCTGCACAGTATTTCCAGGCAGGTGAGGTGTAGCTGGTGCTGACGGTGGAGTCTTGCTTGACTCAGGGAGACCCATATTTGCTTTATTGGTTTAGTGGCCTTTAGTAACACTCTCTGGCATGCTTGTATCCTTCTGAACAGACTGACAACCACACTACAATTCCCCTCCCGCCTCCTCCCCCTCCCCCTTCCTCCCATAAAAAATAAAATAAAATGAATAAAAAAGAACATAAAATAAACCAAGGTCAATAATCCCAGGAAGGTTATCAAAGAACTATCCAAACAATGAAACTGAAAAATTATAGTACTCTGTACATAATACCAGAGGACTGAGGGGATGGCAGTGTCAGCAGTGTTTGCTTTGCAAGGGTCAGGACCTGATTTCAAGACAAAAACATATGAAAAGCTCCCATGCATGGTGGTGTGCTCTTGTAACCGCAACACTGAGTGGAAAGAGATAGGCAGATCTTTGGAAATTGATAGCCAGCCAATTTAGCCTAATTGGTAAAGTTCAGGGAAAGACACCATTTTCCAAAGGAGAGAAAGTGTTCCTGAGAAAGCCACAGGAGATTGTCCTTTGACATCTTTATTTGTGGACAAATAAATAGCTCTACATACAAAAAGTGTAAGAGAGAACGAACCAAAATTGACATATCCACTTTCATTGTCACTGGTTTATCATTACACACAGAGCAGCCTAGTTTGAGAACCAAGAAAAACTGTCCAGAATGTAAGAATTCTCAGAATTCCAACCCTAGGGGTCTGTTGGCCATGAGTTTCCCTCATTGCTGGTTAAGAGCAATATGGAGAGATGGATCCATATATTAGAAACCTGAGTTTTCATGATTTCCACATAAAGTAAGACAAAGCTATTAGTAAAATAAAATTAACTTATTTTCTGTACCTTGTGATTAAATGGTGGGAGGAGACTACTGTAATTTTTCTCTTACCATGCATACATGTGGCCCTTATTCAATTTACTAAACTCTTAGGGCAGACTAGATCTTATCTACCTGTGACTGTGATTCACATTAACTGGCTCTATCTTGAGAGTTAGAGAATTTTGTCTAGCTTTTTTCTGTTCTCTACCACAGACACATTTGACTGCAGCATAAGATACTCAGACATCTTGGATATGACAACTTCCTTTTCTTAGATAAGTGGAGAATCCAATCATCTCATTTTTTTTTGCGAGGTCACCATTAGATACCAACGGCTACATATCTATCTATACATACACTAAAATTTACAGGTGAAAAAGGAAAAAACAACACAAGAGTCTGAGATTCAATTGCTGACACAACTGTCTACTCAAAATATCTACTATCCCACCAGTACCTTCAAAACAGATTCTTGCACTAAGAGGGTTTAATCTTATCCGAGTACTAAAACAGCTAGGATGGGCTAAGAAAAGGAAAAGGCTGTCAAAGGAGGGTGGCTGGAAAGCAGACGATGTGAGGTTTGGGGCGCAATCAAGCCAGCCCTGATGTGGATGGTTACCCCTCCATGAGAGTGTACTCTAGTCCTGCTGTGAAGTAACTGCACTGGGAAGGGAACAGCAGGGCCATGGGCTTCATTCCACATTTAGGGTGTTTTGCGTGAGGTTGGATTATTAAGCAATCTTTAATTATTGTGAGATATGGGAGTATTACATGGTAGAAATAATCCATCTTTGGACCTTTCACCACACAGTTAATATCAAGAAAGTCTCTCTAGTCACCAGACAGATCTAGAACCTATCAGATCCCAGAATCACCTAGAGGGCTGAGTATCTAGCAGGACAGAACGTGCCCTGGTCCTTGTGGGCTCCTCAGTGGCCCAAGCACCATGTTCATCACGTATTGCATTGATTCAGATAGTTAGCAGCACACAAGATGCAGAGTCAAGGAAATTCAGGCCCAGGCAGACCACAAGATGTACCAGTGTCTCCTATCCATGATGAGCTAACCATCCACTCCATCTCTAAAACAGATGATACATGTTTGAGACCTTTTCATACCACAAGATACTTTATTCCAGTTTTTAATGTATCTATAAAGTTCTCAAAGTCAATGATGAGTTGCATTTTTATTCTATTTCGGTCTCTGTCTCTGTCTTTCTCTCTTGCTTTGATGGTTTTTTTTATTGAGACAGAGTCTTCCTGAGCCTCGTCTGGCCTGTAACTCTCTATGTAGAATAGACTGGCTTTGATCTCAGAGAGATCTACCTTCCTCTGCCTCCTGTGTGTTGGGATTAAAGGCATGCACCAGCGTGCCCAGCAATTAGCATTCTCTAGAAGCTGACCACCACCAGCAATATTCCATGATGTAATTCTTCTATAAGGCTTACTGATTTAGAAATATATCTGAAAAAAAATGAAGGTGGCAGTTACATAATTTATAAGATGTTTCTTAGAATAGAGGGAGAAAGTTATGCATGTTAGTTAGAAGTTTAGTGAGGAAAAATCCCAACTGCCTAGGGTCAGTTTCCTCTCAATAAGTGAATGGAAAATGGAGCCCCTGATTCCTCCAATCTGTGCCTGCTGTTGCCAGTGATATTGGTTAAAAACCAGAATGAAATGATTAAACCCTATTGCTAAAGAAATCATGTATTTTAATTCAAAAATATGAAAATTTCACATTGAAATGACCTAGAATTTTCCACTATATGTATGGTTATAAAGAACTATGCAGGCTATAGCAAGAGGATTATCAAGGATTGGATTTCTCAGTAATAGGGCAAAGCTGGGCAAAACACGTATCCTTGTGAAATAGTGGCACATGTTTGCAACCCACAATTTCCTCATTTGATTTGAGGCCATTAGTAAATGAGTAATCACTGTTTCATTGTATGATAGTGTTAAAACTTGCTTCTGAAAAGGTCATAGGCTCCTCTAAGGAGGCTTTATTCAGTGTTGTTAAATTGATGTTTATTGCCTTCTAAAGATTTGTGTTTAGACAATCACCTGCGTTGCAGAGAGAGTTATTTTACAGGGTTTTATGGTTACTTGTATAAATGCATGTTTGCTGAAACTGCTGCAAAGAATTGACTATCTCTGTGATACATTGGCCCAGGGTTCACTAAGGAATTATACACAAGTGTCATCACTGTAAACACTCTGGGAACCGTGTAGAAGACATAACAGAAAGAGCATGAGGCCCTGAGCTAGGACTAAATATTAGAAAATAAGTGTATTTTCTTGTCTGAGATAACTTTTGTGTGATCATGGAAGAGAGATAGCTTCTGTGAATTACAAAATAACTTGTAAAGTATGTCGAAAAGGCAAAGAATTCATATACATGTAGGACTGGACTAAAAGTAAGGAGGATGTTACTAACCCCTGAGGGCAGATAGTCATTGCACCATGACATGCATGATAGGCGGCACTTGCACCCACTGACTTGGTCTGACTGTGGGGACAGTCTGTTAGTATATATAGGGAGAGATGGAAATTTGACTGAAGTCAGGAGTTTTATGAAGTACCTTTCCTTCATTGCTGGTCACACACTGTGTTGGAACTTCTCTGAGATGCGGCTGTCTTTAACCCATGCATGTTCCTGTAAGTAGACCTTCTTCCATTTAAGTTTTATGAATTTATAGTTTGAAGAGCTAGATTTGAAGATTGTAATTTTCTTGGTATCATCCAAGCCCTGTGGAAACTCTAATTTCTTTTTTTTTTTTTTTTTTTTTTTTTTTAAAGACAGGCTCTCCCTATAGCCCCATGTGTCCTGGTACTCACTCTGTAGACCAGGCTGGCCTTGAACTCACAAAGAGTGTCTGCCTCTGCCTCCCAAGTGCTAGGATTAAGGGCATGCACCGCCACGCCCGGCTGGAAACTCTAATTTCTTCATGCTTCACCTGAAGACAAATATTAGCAAAGAGCTGAAAAGAGCTTTCACAAATACTAATGCTCAGTACACTTGAGGTTAATAGTTGGAAAAGGAGATCGTACTTCTGCTGGATGCACATGACAATATACAGAGAGATATTTTGCATTCTCTAAGTCGAAAGGATTGAAAAGAAAGGGTCGGTGTTACTTGCATCTGATGTGCAGTTGCTGTTAAACTTCTTCCATTGTACAAGTCACATTCCAGAACCAAAATAACCCAACTCAAAATGATCAAGGAACAGAAACGGAAGATTGGGACTTGACTGAGAACACAAGATTCAAAGTACTGATTTTCTGAGCACCCGCAAGGAGGAAAGTAAAAATCTTTAGGATGCTGGAACTGAGATGTGTGGTTTCTTTGCTCAATTTCCTGTATAAGCATTCAGTTATCAAGCCAAATGTAGAGAATGATAACATTCTTCATTAATTTGGTATGTGGCAAATGACAGATGAAGAAAAGCAGGCTTGCACTGACAGGTCATCTGAATCCTATAGGTGATATTTACAAGAAAATTGAATTAGAAATATTTTTGGAAATGGAAAATCATCATAAATCCCCAGGTTATTAAAATACATGTAAAAGAATGTTGTAAACACTTTGTTATGGGATTAATTTAAACTCTAATGTTTGAAAATGTGAGAAGCAAGGCTGGAGGAAGCCAAATGTGCAGGAAGTCAGCTGACTCTCAACTATCTGTTAGGGAAATTTAATTTTTACCTACATTAGTGCAATGGAAAGACTTTATTTCCACTCCATGTCTATAGAAATAATATTTCAACTAGCAAAAGGCCCTTGGAAAAGACAAGAATTCCATATGCAGTGAAGCTCTAGTTGCCTTGATCTAATACCTCATCTCAGTGTGGTCTCTCTTCATAACAGGGGCACTGGTGCTGCTGCTCCTCTGGGAGACTTCGGCCCTCATCTCAGAGAACCTGACGCGTTATTCACACTTATATGATAATGCAGTTGACACTTCCCAGGGCAATAGAGTACAGGTCTCACTACTCTACCGTGAGTTTGTAAGTACCGCACTTACTTCTGGCTTCTTCTTGGCACTTACTTCTGGTTTCTTCTTGAAAAATGCCTTCTGAAGATTCTTCAGATTAAGTCAAAAGCCACTATGAACCTGATTTCAAATAAAACACTTTCCTAGGTAAAAGAATCAGACACTAAAGCATGAAACAAATAGAATCAGAACATGAAATGCCAAATTCTATAGAGAATTCAGTATTTTTTCTTTACTATTTTATGTGATAAACATTGAATTGTGTGGACAGAATCAAACTCATCTAATCTGAAACCTTGGAAAGAGGAAAGAAATAGAAATCAGAATGTTTCAGAAACTCCTAAAAGCTAAGAATCATGTTTTGAGATTTCCAGTAGTGAGTTTCTAGTTGCAAGAGAAGGGCGAATTTAGAAGGAGAAATATGTGTCATCTTTCCAATGGATACATGTATATGTTCAACTCAGGCAACAGGAAGAAAATAAATTACATGCCAGTGCAAAATTGGTAAATTAGATGATAAGTCTGTAGATTTGCTATTTTTCTTTCCACTTACTAATGTCTTTTTTCATTCCATATTCTTGACAGATAATCTTTTATGTACACATCATGTCTGTAGATCCATTATGCTTTTATAGATTGGCTGAATGTTAACATTAAATTTATGTATTTTTAATAATAAGGAACTTAACTATTTCCAGTCTCCAACTGATTAGTATGTATAAATTTAAAAATAATTTTAAAATCTTCACTCATTGCTAATTATTTCCTTAAAAATGTGCACCAATATTTATTTATAATTATGACAGCATCAATAAGATTGCCTTCTAAAATTTTCATGAACATGGTATGTTGTGGACATAAAGATGTGGTGATAATAGAAACTGTATAACTTTAAAAGACCTAGTTAAAAGAAGCACATCAACTCAAGCCACAAAGTAACTGAGAGTTTAAAAATATTTTGATTTATTATTTTTATTTTATTATGTGTATGAATGTACTGCCTGCATATATGTAAGCATACCTGTGCCATGGAAGAGTCTTAAATATGATACACGTGTACGCACACACGCACACACACACACACAGGAACACACACACACATACACACACACACTACTCTATGGCACACAGATCAAATACTACAGATAGAAGATGCTTAAAACTTTTAGTATTGTGGAGCTTGGGTTATTTTCTTGCTTTCTTGCCCCAAAATTAACTTTTGGGAAGAAAGAAAGAATATTATTGAAAAATCAAGGAGTTTCAGAGTCTAGATAACTTAGCCTGCATATCTAATATGAAGGAAAACTAGGCCGACTGTGTTTTCTTAGTTACTCACTTTCAATTTTACTTTGTTCTTATTTTCAAAAATTCAACATTTGTCATACGTTAATGTTCTAGTCATAGATGTTTCCATTCAGCTCTGAAATTCCAGCAAATTAATGTTTTCATTACTTCTAGGGTCATACATATGCCAATCGAAGTTGGTATAGGGATAGCCAGCCCTGTCCCTGTCACACTGCTTCCCTCCTCACTTCAGAAAGCAGTAAGGCTATCCAGGGCAAAAAAGTAAGTTTCCTCTGTGACACTTGGGTTTGTACACTGGCTGGTTTTATTGTATATACCTAAGGAGTTATAATATGTGTGGAACCACAGATCCAATAAAATTGACTGAGAATTAGTTAATCAAAGAACACTCACATTATACAATTGATAACTTATAAATTAAATCTAATTCTAGCTCATGTCATAAATGAGTCATAAATTGTCCGGAGAATCATTTTTACCACATTTTGCCTAGAGATTGTCATTGTTCTTTGGGAAAATTTGAACTGAATTGAACTTTCATGGCTTGATATACTTTCATGTACATATACAAGAATGTGAACAGAGTTGTATTAATGATACATTAATAGAAGTTCCTATGCTGACAACATATAACATTACTTTCTGTCATTTATTTTTTGAAATTTTATTTGAATAATTTTAATTCACAAACAATTAAAACTGGATAGAAAATATAACATGACATAAAAAAGAAAAATCTGTGGCCAGTTTACACAATCCTAAAGCACAGTTAAACATAAAGCCAAACAATGTTTGGCTTCATTTTATTTTAAAAATAAGTAATGATGATGTATGTCCTTACTCTGCCAGTACACTTTTTAAGAAATTTTATTTCCTTATTTTATGTGTATGAGTGTTTTGGCTGCATTCTTGTAAGTGCATCTGAGCCATGCAGTGCCTGCATGCATGTAAGTGCACCCATGTCCTGCAATGCAGGGCATCAGATTCCCTGGATGTGAATCTTCAGATAGGTATGGTGTGCTCTTGCTTCACAGCATTTAAGGGTCTGGACCAACTCTACTGGTCCAGCCTCTGCTTCTTCACATGTGTGCTCTGTTCATACTTGAAAGCCCAGCTGCACAGGATGGTCTTCTAAATTCTATATTGCATTCCTCAGGATGACCTTTGCTGTGATGGGATTTACCTATCATAGCGATAACGGATAATGGTTTCATTATCTCCCTTCTGACTGTCACATCCAATCATTCATTGCATGTTTTAAACTAAACTTCATACACATACGCATTTCAACTATATAATATGTTCTCCCTTTCTGCTATTATTTCTAGCATTGATAATCTGTAAAAAAAAGCTATTCTCATGAGTAAAAGTGTGGTTATAATAAGGAAGATTGGGGCTGGAGAGACGTTACAGCACACAGAACACTCACTGCTCCTGCAGAAGGTTCAGGTTCAGCTCCCAGCGTGGTGGCTAACAGCTATCAGCAACTCCAGTTCCACACATCCAACGCCCTCTTCTGGCCTCTGTGGGTATTGAATGGCACAAGTGCACTTGAAGACAAAGCGTAGATAGGTATAAAATGAAAATACGATTTTTAATTAATTATACTGGAAAATGAAGGAAGTAGTGGAGGAAGAGCAAACAGGTGTTTGGGGATCCATTCCTAAACACTTTGAACAGAATTCTACTGGTTTCCATGCACATATGCTCAAGAGGCTCCCAGAACCTACATAAAATGTGAACAACTTTGATGGGAGATGACCAGGGCTTCATCCTGCTCCTGGTCCAACTCTCCATCTTCATAGCACAGGGCTCCCAGCAACCTGTTTAGCTACCGTCCTGTGCCCTGCTCATTTCCTTCATCTGCTTCACACATTTCCTTACAGTGTCCATTGGACTTCCCTCTGGGGTTTGCTTTTATTGCCACTGCAGTAATCAAGAGAAAGTAGAGCAAACTATTAAGTAAGAAATATTTTCATGGATGACTCTGGCAGAGAGCACATACTGAGGGCTCAAAATCCATTGTGGTTTCTACAGATGCTGTGTCACCGTTCTTCAGCTGTGCATGTTAACAAATATTCTCCACTGCTAGATGCAAGTGGAAGGGGCCCCTGTTGTCCTAGACAAACACAGTTATGAATGCTGCCTGTTCTTCATTGTACCATTGTTTTAATATCTCATAATAATATGAAAGGTTAAGATGTGAGTGATCAATTTGAATAATTAGTGTGAAAATAGTTTGTGCTCCTTGCTACTGATGGTGCTGGCATCTACTTCATCTGGGGCAGGTCCTGGAGACACCTGTTGCAATGCAGAATAATCTAAGTTTCTCAATCACAAGGAAAATCATCAAATAGAATATATCCAGAAGGAAGAATGCAGACAGAAAAGAGATTGATGTAAAATATTAAGACAAAATTATACTTAATTTAGAAAACTATAGATCAGGGTCATCGAGTTTGCATTTCTAAAATGTGTATCATATTCCAGTTGCCTGTTAGACATATTGATTAGTGGCACACACATATATGTATATGTGTGTACTATATCAGGTCTGTGAACACACCACATGTATGTAACAGTGCCATATTTTAATCACTTTAATGTGTTATTCAATCGTGCTTACCTAGGTTGCAGACATACTGAAACTCTTGATCAGTGTTTCATATTCCTGGATATTCCCCCTGGATCAACTCATGTTTGCAATGCCTCGTCTTCCAGGAATCACTGTTAGTTTGTTTACAAAAGCCTGGCAGGCAAGGGCCAAAAATAAACAACTTCTGAATGCGATGACAGTGCTTCTCAAACAGGTGAGCAGAGTCCTCATTTCTTTGTCTTGCACATGAAAGACAAGGTTTCTGTGATGATAAGTGGACATTATAGACCTTCAAGTGGAATAGTGGCATTTATGAATCCAGGTTGCTCACAGTATCTAGAGTAGGGGTAGCTTACAGTTCCCCCTTCTCTAAGGTTCCTTTCTCAGAAAGTCACACACCAGGGATCCCAACAGTAAATAGCCATTTCTGACAGAAAATGGTCCTTAGTTTTCCTGAGTGGATGAAAGACTACTGATAATGCAGCAGATTGTTTTGATAGTCATAACTTGACCTGCTGCATCTTTTCATATTGAATAAAAATGCTATCCTGCTAAAGATTGGGGAAAATTATAGGATTTGGAGGACAGATATGGTCACAAAGTAGATAGGACCAGGATATTGTGGCAGAACCCAAGGATGAAGAGCATGTCAGGGTAAGTACTGAGGACATGCACAGTCCCTTCAAGTGAAGGAACTGACACGAGCTTGTTTATTGTTCCTTGGTCAAATCCACATCTACAGTGAAAGGCCACCTCCTGGTTCTCCATCTTTTCTTACTGCAGGAACACACCTCATCTGGGATGAATTATACGTTAGAAAATACACACAGCCTTCTTACTCTCAGTTTTATGTGGCTTTGGACCTGATACATAATTTGGCCTAAACATTCAACTGTTAAATTTTGCCCCAAATTTCATTTGGCCTTTGGTACGGATATGAACTATGAACTGAGTGTGAGGTCATGTGGGAAGGTGAATTGTGCTGAGTTGAAGCTGTAGTCTCAATGCCAGGTAGGAACAGACACATAGATGCTTGGTAGTTTTCTTGTTAAAGAAATACAACCTCTCTCAAAGAATGAGGTGGGCAGAAGAGGGGAGGGAAGATTATAAGAGCCAGAGGTGGGAGGTAGCGAAATGCAAGGAAAGCCTGCTGTCCACACACAACACAGCAGTTGAACCCACAGTGTTGGGACAGTGTGCACAAGGCCTGCACATGCCTGGACCAGACAGAAAGATCCAGTATGGATGGGGAAATTGAGAAGGAAGCTCAAGTCCTAGCAGAGGAACAACTGCAATCAACAGCTTCTGGGAGAGGAGACAGTTTTCTGTAATACAGTGAGGTCGAATAGGTTGACCAGACTCCATGTTATAGACAAGAGCATAGGCTAACACAAAGTTGACTTGAGAGGCCTTAAACAAGAGGACTAGAGGAAAGGTAGGTGGGTGTAGGAGTGTAGGGAGGGAGGTGGAGAGGGATCTGAGTATGATCAAGCACATTGCCTGAGATTCTCAAACTCAATAAAATATTTTAAATAATAGTCAATGAATAATAAAAGAGTAATCTTGGTTTCTCAAACTCCAAATAATAATGATAATAATAATAATAATAATACAGAAGTCAAGTGAAGAATTTTACCCAAGGTTGATCAATGGGCTCCAAATTTCTGTGTGTGGACACACGTACACAAGTGCGCACACACACACCCACAAACACACACACACACATACACAGTTAAGGAATATGGACCAACTAACATTAATAATATAAATAATGCCTGTCTTTTTGTGTTAGATTGAGCCTGGCTCTGAAGACCCTGTGTACCCTCTTTGGACGGGATTGTCAGACTTGAAGTCAAGGAAAGAAGAAACTCGCCGTTTTGCTCTTTTTAACCTGATGCGCTGTTTGTACATGGATATGCGTAACCTTGACAAATATCTCAATGACATGAAGCCTAATTTTGTGTAAATGGTATGATTACCTGATAAAAAGTTTTCACAGAAAAAGCAAAAGTTGGCTTGGAAATAAAATAACTGTCAAGTTCTTAAAAGTCATCAATATTAAGCAAAGGAAGAAACTTCTCCTCACTTGAAGATACATTGGATGCAGAAACGGAAATGTGAGGGTAGGTTGTAAACATAAACCATCATCTCTGAGACAGTTTTCACAATATAATATCAGAAAACTCAAGTGCTATATAACTGCACCACCCTTAAGTACAGTACATTTGTGAAGAGTCTAAAACCTTACAGTACAGTTAGGATGTGTCTCTATATTGCTCTAATGAATCAAGTGCTTCTCACAGGGGAACAGACATGTTGTGGGAGACAGTGGCCTACGTGGAGGGATGCTGTCTTTCTCAGCAGACATTCTCTTCTAGATTCAGCTACCCAACACCTCTTTTCCTGGTCTATCACCAGGACAGCACTGTCAGGAATACTTTACAGCAACTGACACAAGAATCCCAAGCATCTGGCCCACTCCAGCAGAGCATCAGCAGCACTGGACAAAGGCTGAGCCCTTCCTGGACTCTCTAACAAGTCCCTTCTCCTCCATTCATGTGCATCTACAATTAATAGGAAAGGCAAATTCATTAGCAAACCTGCACCTGAGGAAGAAGTGTCCATTCTTCCCCACATGTGAGCCTCAGGATCAGTTTCTCTATTTACAGATTCTCAGAGTCAGAGACATTCTCTGCTAATGTAGCTCATCACCACACACTGCCCTCCAACACCTAGAATTCTACTTCTCCACTCAGGACAGAAGTGATTGGTTCAGAGTGTCTCAGCTTTTCAAATGCCTGTAACCTAAGATGTGGCCTGAACTCAGAGTCTGCACCCTTTGGAAGGAAGTAGTATTACCAGGCTGTCTTTTATGCTCATAACGAATTTGGCAGGAATTTATTGACAATGGATAATGAGACAAGGCCCAGCTAACTGCATAATAGATATGAAATAAATAGACGGCATACAATGAAGAGAACTATAGACGGTTGGAATGAAGGAAAAATTGAAGGAAACAATGAAATGACAGGCTACAATTGAGAAGATGATGGACATATTTAAATCAGAATCTACCTCTGTGTGTGTGTGTGTGTGTGTGTGTGAGAGAGAGAGAGAGAGAGAGAGAGAGAGAGAGAGAGATTTGTGTATATTGTATGTGTGCATGTTTGTGTGTGTGCATATGTGAAAGGGCACATGTTAGAGGTGGATGCTGCATCTTCCCGTTTCTCTTCATCTTAGTTTTCCCAGTGCTGAAGTCACTGCTGTTTAGTTTTACTAGATTAGCTGAGTACTGAGCTCCAGGATTTGTTTCTTTCCTTCCCCTGGGGTACATGTCCAATGGCCTCATTCCTTTTTCCTCAGGACTGATTCTGATCCAAATCTGGCCCTCATTCTTTGCATATGAAGGCATCGTACAGACTGATTCATCTCCCTAAATCCAGATATTTGAGCCTAAGAGCAAATGTTATATAAAGATATAGATATATAGAGGATATAGATATAGACATATAACTGACATAGATATAGATATAAATATAGATGAAGACATAGATATAGCTATAAATATATAGATATATATAGATGTATATAGATGTATATAGATATATATAGATATACATTCTACTTTCACCTCTTTTCTGAAATTTCAGTTTGTATTAGAAATGTCCATATATATATGGATATGTATATGGATATCCATATATATATCCAGAATTCAAGAGCTCTGAGAATCAGAATTCAATAAATTTTCCTCATTTGTTTAAACTAAACTTAATTCCACGTTTATATAAATATCCTTCAGAGAAGCACGCCAGTCTCATCCCTCCCAGCTAGAGCGATCTTCTTTTAGGTTCTCTGCCTGCTTCTTGACCACCAGAGTTTCCATGACGTAACAGAATATTTGCCCCCAATTGAACCTATCGAAATCCTCTTCCTTTATGAATACATGCCAGCAATTTCAATTTATTTCAGAATTTTTCTTTTAAAAATAGGAAGAATGTTATGGAAACCCCAACATATTGTATTTAAGTCACTTATTGCAGACAAATATCCAGCATGTGTAATACATGTAATCAATGTATTAATGCACACATATGTTAATTTCTTTCCTTCCCATAACTTATTAGATATTTCTGAAACAGGAATGACAGGGGCAACACTTGACAATCAATTACAATGATCTCATACAATATGTCAGCTACAGAGTATTATTGCCACAATGAACTTAAGATCTGGAACACCAATAAGAAGAATATAATAATCTGAAGTTCTCAGGCAAAACTGAAAGGAGGAATTAGTGTTCATAGGGTCACTGAGTGGAAGAGAGAACTGGTATTTGAGAGTTTAACAGTCCTGGGCTGTCCACCACAGTGAACCTGCATCCCTCTCCCTGGGTACCCTTCCTCCTGGAAGGTCACATGTGAGCAAATGGTCCATAAAAGACTCACAGTAGTAATGTCAAAACACAAACCAATGATACAAGCTGATTGGAGCTGAAATCACCCACACATTCATGATTAGTGTCTAAGACACTGGGCAAGAGAAGAAATTTAGCAAAGAAAGCAACTCTGTAGAAGCAGAAAATAAAAATACCATTCTAATTGGAGGGTTGTGGAAGGGTGAGTTGCCAGAAAAGGACACTATCCAGACAGAAGGGGAGCCATCATTCTGTTACTCCAAAACAAACCCCAGGGGGAGCTCTGCCAAGAGAAAGGAAGCAGGATAAGGGGTAGATAGAAACGTCATTGGCCAGGACCATGGAAGATGAACAGACACCCCAGCAACACAGGACAGAGATAAGTGAATGACAGGAAACTCCCACGGACGACAGGAGCGTGAGCTGAGCTCAGCCTTTGTCTAAATACATATGAACTTTGCTTTCCTGTCTTTTATTGATTTCTAACCAGAGAGTATCACAATTATTTATATTGTCCAGTATTCACTCATCTCCTTGGACACGAAAATGACATAAAGTGTGAATTATGGACAATTTAAAGTAAAAAAAAAATAAATCCATCCACTTTTTCACAGGCGCTTTGCCCTTTTCATTCTTGTCACTTTCTCTAAGAATTCCTTCTTCCTTTTCAAATCGGACCTGCAATATTCCCCAACAGCCACATGTTGAAAGGCTTGGATCTGGCCAGCTCCAGCACTACAGTGTGTTGGTAGCTTCAGGAAGCATGAATCAAATAATGCAAAGTAAAAATCTGGATGTATAGCTTTGAAGGATTATTGGCCCCAACACCCCCATGTCCCTCTCTATCCCTCTCAACCTTCCTCCTTTCTAATTACCATGATGTAAATGGGTCTCCTCTGAAACAGTACAGACCCAGGGCTGTGAGACCAGGCGACCTTGGAGTGAAGCTCTGAAACTGAGAAGTGAGAGAATTTAGAACTCAATACAAAAACAATTGCAAAAGGCAATACACAGGGCTGGAGAGATGGCTCAGCAGTTAAGAGCTCTGACTGCCCTTGCAGAGGACTCAGGGTTTGATTCCCAGCACCCACATGGTGGCTAAGAACCATCTTTAACTCCAGTTCCAGGGGAATCCGACACCCTCTTCTGATGTCCGCGGTGTTGCAGGACACGGGTGCACCAACCTACTGCAGACAGTACAGTCATACACACAAAAAAATAATAAATAAGAAATTTTTAAAAAGGGAATATGTATGTTTACAAAGAACTGAACACCACACTCTGTGAGGGAAGCTAGGTGAGTCAACTCTCGAATGGCATCTCTACCGAAAGCCATGTGTCAATTACAGTGAGATCAATCAGTATCATTTTTGTGGCCAATAAAATGGCTCAGCAGGTAAAGAGGTTTGCCACCAAGCCGTATGGGTAACCTCTGGGGGAAAAATGTGAGAAGAAGAAAATTAACTCCCTGAAAGTTGTCTTCTGAACTCTACAGGCATACCATCTGTGAATACACACACACACACACACACACACACACACACACACACAAATGAAATAAAATGCATTTTAAAATTATTTTTGAATCTATGCCTCAAAACAACTCATCTCACTGAAATGCACTAAATAAACAATGTAAATTTTACATTAGAAAAAATGTATCAATTTGAACTCTTTTGTAATGATTCATTCTATTTAAACCATTGGTTGTAAAAGTTTCTCACCAAATGTAGTTTATGATTATGATGAGGAAGAAAAGAGACTCAGTGTCAACACTGCTACAGTCCCTGTGCTCCGGGCACACATGGGACTGGGCAGGCAAGGCACCAGCAGAGGCTTGGTTACTACTGAATTTCACTACACCCTTCCCTCCAGTAAAAAATCGACATTGAGCATCTAGTGGATTGACCTACAAAGTCTTCATACCTGATCTGGAACCTACCAAGCTTTGGCTGCAGCAAAAAGAGAAACAAGAAAGAAGTCACACTGCAAATCACAGTACGAAGTGTCTTGACAATATTCACCTCCAATATTACCACACAATAGTCCTGCAGAGATGCACCGCCACAAGATGAACCCCATGCTACAGAATGAGCTGCAGCCAAGACAGCAGAAACTTTGTGTTCCGTGAGCTCATTCATCCTGCGTCCCAGTCTCAGAAGAGCTCAGAGCCGCAGTGGGAGCAGGGAAACATTTCCGGGTGGATATCTTCCCTGAGGGCTAGGACTGAAGTTCCTGGACTCAGACTCAATCGTAAGGAGGGGCAAGTACAGACTTTGCTAAGCAGCTTTTGTGCAGAAAGGAGCAGGATCTGCTGAAGGGGGACCTGCTCTGCTCTACCGGGCTCACCCTGTGTCCTATAAATAAATAAGAGTACCAACCACTCCCAATCTCAGGGCTTCTAGGCCAAGCTCATCTCCACGGACCCAGAGGAGGCCTTGCCCAGTCATGAGCATAGCTGCGAGTTCTGTAAGATGGAGAGTGACAGCAGGGCTGACTGGCCTGGGAATGAAGCCCCTGCCGAGGATGGACGCCTTCCAGAGACTCTCCATCTCCTCTTGGACCACTCACTACCAAGACAGAGAAGACAGACATGCCACACAGGCAAAGAACCATCCCTGGTGACTTCTGAATCTATGGAGAGGCCTCCTGTAGATCTTGCAGAGTCTCCACCACAAAGAGGCCAGCTCAGTAGGAGATGGACAGTTGAGTTTTCTTTTATTTTGGCTTTTTGCCCTGGGAAATTTCCTGTAGTCTGCAATAGACAACAACTTAATATGTAGCAGATCCTCGTCTCCCATTCTTGTCCAACCACCTGAGCCTCATTGCCTACCTCAAAGACTATGCTTCCGTTTTCTCTTCTTTCCTTTTTCTCTTTCTTTATTCTTTTCTGCTATAAAATTTCACTCTGAAGCCCAGAGTGGCTTGGACTTGGAGTGTGTCTCCTGCTACAGACTCCTGCCTCTAGCAGTTGTGAGATTTCTTTACCATTCATGTTTTGCCTATTTGAGAATGTTTTCCTTTTTGGAACAAGTGTTGTTTTAATTTTTTATTTAGATCAAATGATGAAGACAATTCTTACTTGCAAATTTATTATATGAAAAAAATAGAAATAGTGATGAAAACCCGAGGTAAAAGTAACATGAGAGTGAAAGGAAGATGTTCTTCCTCCATAATGGATAAATCTGTAGCACCATCTAGGTCGTGTTGATTTTCTGGCCTCTTCCCAAGTCCTTGGAATTGGGGGACCCAGGTTGTCCCCTCTTTTGTACTGTATGCAAATCCATGTTGGAGGAAAATCTTCAGTAAGCTGGTTGTGGCAGACTTCTTTTTCCCTGATAGGCAGAGAATGGAAGCCTCTCATCTTTTTATCTGTTTCTGTTAGGATTAGCTTTCAATTTCTACATAGCTGTTAAACACATCAAAATGTTTAAGTGAAAAAAAAAAGATGATAGTTTTAAGGCCAGAGGTGGAACATACTGTATATGTTCTGTCACCAGAACTTTACCATAGAAGGACAGTGACATTAGGAGGACCTTTGGCTGATCTGACTACTGTGGCAGTCAAGATTACCTGAGAAAAAGAAATGCGGTCACAAAGAGGTCACTGGTGGAAGGTAAATGGTGTAATATCTATTTCATATCAAGCTAGCCCTAAGGTGGAAAAGTTATCGCTGCATCAGAGTACACTATGAACTTCTCTCCCTTTAAGTAATTATAGTGAAGGTCAGTGAGCTCTAAGGAAATATGCTTCACACTGCATTTGAGAATTTTGCTCTAGGGTCCATCTATAGACAATCCTGTACTGTTGTGGGGAATGGGAGTATAATAGGGTGGAACATGTTCATTCATCCATGAGTCTATCAGGACACAGCTTTGGTCAATAAGTAGCCTATATTCACCACACATATCCATAATGTGACAGAAATCGTGAGTCAATTGGAGGGGCAGAGGTGTAGCATAATAGAATGAACTTGTGATCCTTCTCATGTACTTACTGGGCCAAGCCTTCAAGTACTGCATGAACTGATTCTACCTCTTCAGACTGTCAGCCCATGCAAAATGTCAGTATGAGATACAGGCTAGAGCAGATGGTAGTAGACTGTGGACAACCAAATACATCTCTGTCTCCCACCCAAGCTACACTAATCAATATGCCCTTTTAAATAAATAGCTGGCATATGCTTGATGTCCTTCCACACTGTGTTAGATGGTGTTGGAATTTTTTTAACCCCTCATATGCTGAATCCCAATGACAATTCATACTCATCAATCTGACCACCATCAGTAGACTTTCCCTGACACAGTGCTGCTGCATCTGCGTGGCTTTCTGAAATGGAAAATCATCTAGAATGGTATAGATGAGTGCTATGAAAGGGTAAGAAGGTATCCAGCAGGCATGGGAAAAGCCATGTCATCCAGTCATAAGGTTATTGAATAGATTCTCAGTGCCTAAGTAAGGTTGGTTCACCCATAATAGTGGAAAGGGAGGCACATGATGCCCATAATTCTTGCATGCTATTGTAACTGCTGTTGTTTGCACACTGTAGACAAATGTCTAGACCCTATCACTGAATAAGTTCATTTGGCTACATAACATGAAAATTTCAGGCATTGAATAATTTAGAAGCATCCACCATGCTGAACTGCTTTCATGTGCTATTTGACTCTCAGGAGAATTGTCACCAAAGGTCTTGCACAGTTACATCACAAAGCCGTCCACAAGTCTGTCTACTTGTAAATCTACTTCAGGAGGAAATGTGCTGCCTTGTAAGACAGTACAAGAATATGTGCTTTAGAAGGTTACAGGCTACACTAAGGAAACTTGAACCAGATTTTTATTTAATTGATATGATTTAGCTATCAACCTACCTTTATAATTTTTAATTTGTGATTAGGTCTGTAGAGAGTTATAATGACACCTCTTTGTGGAAAGAAATATTTTGCAGTGTATGATGGGTTTGACATAGACTAACGATCTGGTAGGTAGATGCCTGAGAACAACTGCCTGTTAGTATCTTACCATGGTACAGTAATGAGAGAGGAGTCTGCATTCATCACCACCTGAAACACTCAGGGAACACTGTAGAAGATAAAAAAGAAAGAACTAGGAGAAAGCATTATAGATAAATACATTTCTCCTGTGTGACATGTCTGCAAATTATCAAGGAATAAAGATGTCTTTGATGATATATAAAATAACTTGAATCCAAGAATATTGTGGTCATCAGCCACAGTGGTAGTTCTGTAACCTGATGATGTTAATAGTCCCTGAAGGAAGAGAGTTACTGCAACCTCACCTGGGATACAGTCCTTCCCTTCGCCCTGCAGCTCTGCTTGGCTGTGGGGACTTTCTGATGTATATATACATACACATACACATATATGGGAAGTGAGTACTGACTGAAGGCAGGACTCAGATGAAGGAACTCTTCTGAGTCGCTGACCAAACTCTGGTGAAACCTCTCAGAGATGCATCTGTCTTTGACTCAAGCGTGTTCCTGTAAGTAGACATCATTCACATTTCTCTGGTCAGATTCATCAATATATTGTGCTACCAAGGTGGGTTTAGAATGTATACTGTTTTGTTGTCATCAGTGGCCTTCTCTTGGGGGAAAAGACACCTGTGCCTGCCTCATGGGGATATGTAAAACAACAGACGACTAGGAAGAATTTTCTACAGTAAAATTGGGCAGTATTCTTGGTATCAGTGTTTCTAAAGGGAATCCTCATTCTGAGACACCTGACTGTATCCAGTGGTATTTTGCCCATCTTAACTTAGATGGGAATAGAAGGGAACAGTGTTATTGGTATCTAATGAGTTCATGCTTTTAAACATCTTCCAATGCAAGGGACAGCATCCAGAAGGAGGATTCTAACTCAAAACAACCAGGTTGCTAAAATTGAACAATTGGACTTTATTGACAAAACAAGATCTTATGATCCAATGAACTCAACTCCAGAAGAATGAAGCTAAAATTGTTCTGTTGCTCAGTTTCACATATCTGTTTGGTCATTTTAATTAACCTGAATAAAATTTTAGTTCTGTATCCTGCTATAGACCATGATAACAGAGTTGTGTGTTTACAAATTTTGCATATCTCAAGTGACAAAGTAAAAAGAAAAGAATTTTTTTCAAGTTTACCGCCTTTCTTTGTAGGTGATATTTGCAAGGAAAAATGAATTAGTAACAGCCATAAACTTATTTTTTGATATGTAAAACAGGATCATTTTCTATTTTAATTAATCTTATACTATAAATACACTCCCAAGACACAAATATATTGCATGAAATAAACACTTAAAAATGTCATATTTTAGGACAATAAATTTTGTAATGTTAATGATCTAGTTGTTTAATTTATAATTTTGTTATAGTTCAGGATTGAAACATTAAGTTAGGTTTCCTGTCATATTTTATTAGCATTTACTTAGTTGTATGTTCAACATTCAGCACTTGAATGTTGCATTGATGAAAGTTTGTGCGGACTTGGGACCTGTGAAATGTTTTTGCTTTAGAAACTCTTAGGGTATAGTGTTATAAATGTTAAAAGTAATTTTAACATGGTAACTCCCTGCATTGTCTGTCTTCTAGGGAGTGCAAATACTGACATGTTAGTGGTGATTCTGGCTATCTGCTGAACCAGATAAAAGCCCAATGATAATTGTCAAATATGTCAAAGATATATGCTTTTCAGAGCAAAGAAAAATACATACAATCTCATTATGGTTTAATCAAAGGCAAAGTGTCCTTCCTTGTAATTCATGAGGACAGTCTGCTAATGTGAACCCTTAGGAACATGGAGTAGAAACCTGCTACAAAAATGCAGGGAGAGTGCACAGGTGTCCTGCCTCAGTCACCAGCCAAGGAAAGGTAAAGGGAAATCACTTATTCACATAGTTTGATGACAAGTACAGAGGCCTAGTCTAATCACAGGGTTACTGTATAGTTCAAATTTAGAGAAAACAAAATAAAAAGTTTTATCAAAATGACAAACTCACAGGAATATCATTGTGAGTTAGAAATCCCAGGGCGTGGGATCGCTTTTCTATTAGAATCCTCTTAATAATCCTCATGCTATTGTCTTTAATCTCATCAGGCATAATGATGAAAGGGACAGATAAACTGAACTGTCCAATGTACTAATATTGGATATTGGGCTTCAATATTACAAATTTCTGGAAAATCTGATAAATTAAAATAAGTATAAATCTAAAACCTTTAAAAACATGTAGATGGCAAAAGGAATCTGGTCCATGATTAATTTAAGCTGCAAATATTTTCAAAGTTGAGAAGCAATTCTGGAAGTCACCCATTTATCAAACAACATATTGGGGAACTATAATTATTAACTAATATTTCCTGCATAACACAAGTTTATTCCCTACTTCAGCTACACAGATCTAAACTGCAGCAGATGGCACTTGGAATGCTCGAGATTTCCTTAGACAGGTTAATCCTTGTAGTAACCCTGAATAAATAGAACCTCTTGCTCTTAGAGAGGTAACCCTGAATGAATAGAACTTCTTCCTCTTAGAGAGGTAACCCTGAATGAACAGAACCTCTTGCTCTGAGACAGGTAACCCTGAATGAACAGAAACTCTTGCACTTAGATAGGTAACCCTGAATGAACAGAACCTCTTGCTCTTACACAGGTAACCCTGAGTGAACAGAACCTCTTGCTCTTACACAGGTAACCCTGAGTGAACAGAACCTCTTGCTCTGCTTTCCTTTACAGCAGGTACACTGCTGTTGCTAGTGTCAAATCTGCTCCTGTGGAATAATGGGTTCTCCACACCAACGTGTGAAGATGAAGAAGACCGCTATTTGTCCACTGAAGAACTATTCCACCACACAGTTGTCATGTCTCAGTACAACTATGATCTCGCAAAACAAATATCTGATGAGTTTGTAAGTACTTTACTTGGCACTTTTGAAAGTTATATATTTTTATAATGAGACTGCAGGTGGACAGTGTTTACTTCTCTGGAGGAACCTTCAGAGAACTCTGCATATTAAATTAGAAAGCTCCACAGTCTAGATTTCAAATAATGTACCTTCATAAGATAAAAAGGAATTAAATAATAAAAACCTGACCAGGAAGAATGAGAAAATTCATAAAATCTCAAACATTTATAAAGATTGAATTTTAAATAAAACTTTCTATAATAAGATAGTACCTTTTTTTCCTTTAAAAAAGGTAAAACTTTCAGACATGGTAATTAATATATATGGGTGGAAGGTATATATTCATATTTTAGAGTAATATAAAATTAAAAAAATGTGAACCCCTAAACATAAAAAAGTGACTTCTAGATGTTAAACCTTGGTCAGATGGGTAACTGGTGAAGAGTTCCACTCTAAACTTGTTTTGGAATTAACCTAGTGTTTATTTTCAGAGTTTGTAATTTTGGTATATGTGTGGAATATACATATATATATATATATATATATATATATATATATATGAATATTTTGGAGTAATACAAAATTAAAGGGAACAACAACGACAAAATGACTTGTTCTCTGCATCAAAAAAGTTAAAAAAGACTGAGAAAAAGATGTAAGACAGGATTTAACATGTATGGCAGAATGCATGATCTGTGGTGAGGGAGACATGGATGGGGAAACAGGTCTAAATTTGATTAAGAAATGTCTGAAATGTACAAATGCTCAATAAAAATTAAGAAAAAAAATACTGTGTTTTCAACTAATGTGTTTAATTAAAAATATTATGGCCAGAAAAGAATTCTGATTTCCTAATCCAGTATGTAGAGCACCAATTCTCTGGGTATCTTTCACACAGCACTCTGCAGATATACATAGGAGAACCGTATTGCAGTGACAGGTGGAATAGAACTAAGCAACCTCAAACCATGAAGGAAGAAAAATAAATAACTTAAGATTTGCAGGAATGAGTTTGTAAGTACAATTGAAAAGCTGATTTGTAAGGGGGAAATGTAAAATAAAAAATAAAAAGAAGTGGAAATGTGTTGTTCACTCTTCCTAAAGGATGTATGTAATCAGTTGAAAGTCAGGCAATAAAGACACATTAAACAGGAATTTCGTGAAAAATTTGGTAGTCTAAAGAATATGACTCTAGATTTGTAATAAATGTATTTCTTTTGTCCTCTTTATCATTAGTGTTTCGTTCTTGACTGACAATCAATCAACTTCATATCATTTCTATTTAAGAATCCATTAAGCTTTTGCAAATTCACTTATTAGTGGAATTAAGTGATATGTATTTAAATAATAAATACATTAAGAAAATAAAGGATTTAATTTACTAATAAACACATAATTTTGTGTTAGTCATTCACTGTTAATTAAAATATGGCCAGAATGTTTTTATTACCTTTGATATCATCAAGACTTCTTTATGCACAAATTTATCACGATCTTGGCATAATCCAGACACAGAGACTCAATAGTAATTGAAAAAGTGTACTATTTTTAAATGCCTAGTTAAAAGAAACATATAAGTTTGGACCAACAGAAAACAAGAAATTAATTAATGCATCACTGTGTCACACAGCCTAAATCCTAGAAAAAGAACACACTTAAAAACTTAGTGTTGTTTTAATGACTATAGTCCTGTGATATAGTTTGAAGTCTGGTATACAAATGGTATCCCTCATCTGTGGATGCTAGCACCAAATATCTAGTAGAAAGATAAACTGAGCAATATTTTCTTTTACCTGAAAGCAACTGTACCATTATAATGTGAATACCTTAATGGGATCTAGAATTAACCTACCACTTATCTTCGGACTTTGTAATTGTGGTATATGGGGGAGGGTATATATGCATATTTTAGAGTAATATAATATTAAAGGGGAAAATGTGAATTTCACAAAAAAGATTGTTTAATACTGAAAATGAAAAAGAGACAATTTTCCCATTGAACCATTATGATTCATTTGTGCAATTGTTCCAGACATTCTTCCTTGTGGATTTTGCCTTTTAAATGATTTCACTGATGTTATGTCTTACAAATTAAAGCAGCCTTTCAAAATAAAAAAAAAATAAGCAAAAAATCTGTAACTAAAAAGAAAAAAAAAACCCTCAGTGTTTTGGAGTTTGGGGTGGGGGTGGGGGTGGGGTTATTGCTCTATTTTTTTTCCATTTTTTAAAATATTTTACTAAGTATTTTATCCTTATTTAAAAAGTCTATGAGTGTTTTGGGTGCATATATGTAAGTGCACTCATGTTATGCAATGCCTCAGAGATTAAAAGAGGGCTTCAGGTCCCGTGAAACTAGAATTACAGATGGTTTTTAACCACCATGTGGAGGCTGGAACCAAACTCTGGACTTTTACAAGGGAAGCCAGTGTTGTTAACCTCTAAGCCAACTTTCCAGCCTCTTCTTTTCTTAATATTAACTTTAAGAAGGCAAAACAACAAAATAAGTGTAAAAAGGGGAAGAGGTTGGTAGTTTAGAAAGATATAAATATATATATATATATATTATGAGACTGCACATTGAATAAGGCAGAAAATTATATAAGCTGTGTTTTCTTCCTCAGTTTCAGTTTTGTGCACTGTCTTTTTATTAAAAGCTGCACATCTATTCAGCCTATCTAGAGATCATAATATATGTGGGGCATGGATTGAGTTGGGGGTTCTACATTTGAGTAAGAACTGTTGTATGAAATATACGAAATCTCAATTAAAAATTTTTAATTGCACATCTATCAAACACATTGGCATTCAGGTCATAGTTGTATTTATTTAATTCTGAAACTCCAACAAATTTAAATATTTATTTCTAGAATGAAAAATTTGCCAAGGGCCGTGGGTATGAGTCCAGGACTGCCAGCACCTGTCACACAGCTTCACTCTCTGCTCCCGAAACCAATGATGAAGTCCAGAAGACACGTGTAAGCCTTCTTTCCTAGGTTTCACAGAAATAACTGAAGCCTCACACTAACTTTGCTGTGCATAGGTTATGACCAGTCTATTGCAGGCACAATACTAATACATAGGCTAAGGTGGGGGAGGGAAGATCAAAGAACAATCACATTACAATTTGTAACCATAACATAAAACAAATGTTAGTTAAATTATAGCCATTCCATAAATCCCTCATGCAGAGGACTTTTCATCAGTGCCTTGCTTGTAGAATTATATTTATTTGAATGGAATTAGATATTCATCTACATACACATTCATATATATATATGCATACACACGCATATATATTAGTAATAAATGCAAATGCAGATGTATTCATGGCATATTCCTACAGACTCCTTTCCTGGCATCACATTAATTTGGTGACCACTGTGTCATTTCTTTTTGAGTTTCAAATCTTCCCTGGTCCTTCTCTGCTTTGTCCTTTACATATACATTCGTCTCTGAGTGCTCTGTCTTCTCCTACATCTTAACCAAAGATCAGCTAAACAAAAGGATTGTCAGAATACTATATTGTGTTCCTCAGAGTGATTTCTGCTGTGACAAAGTCTACATTTCTTGCCTTGATATGTTTATTACTCTCACCAATAATGAATAAAAGTACTCATTAATAAAAATATAATGATAAGAAGAGAAAATGTGGGAAGAAGTGGAGGAAGAGCGATGTGCACAGAGCTAGACACTATGGAGAGCATTCTACTGCCATCCATGCATTTAATCCTGAGAAAATCCTGTCATAAGGAACATCACGAATTAAAGGTCACAAAGGTTATGCAGAATTTGTAACACTGAATTGCTCAGTAAGCATGCGAATCTTTGTTTTATTCAACACAAGATCTTTTTTTTTACATCTTAGACATTCTGCTTCTTTAATTTTTTTCAGTGTATATTCTACTGAATTTTTGTGGATTTCATACAATACATCTTGATTATATTTAGAGCCCACTCCCCTACCTGCACTCCCTATATCTTGCCCACAGGCCTGCTGAGACAAGTTTCTGTATCCTGATGTACCTCAGTGTGAGTTAACCAACTGGAGCCTATTAGCCCATGTAACAACAATTAAAGAAGACCAGCTCTCTCTTACCCGGAAAAGATCATCTGCTAATAGTTCCTCTGCTAAGCTTGGGTCCTGTGATGGTTATTTGTTGGGTTTGCATGGGTCTTGTGCATGCTGTCATGATACTGCAATGCTCTTAGCAATGTATACATCTCTACAGGTACTTTTCTTCATTTTACACATTTCCTTTTACAATGTTTATTACATTCCTCTCTACTCTTAATTTCCATTACCTCTCAGGTAGTTAACAGACAAGACAGCAGGGATTTTCCATCAGAAATGATTTTCATGCTTGATTCTGGCAGTAAGTACACACTGCAGGGTCCAAGTTCACTCTGATTTCCACTGACACTGTTATTAAAAGCAATTCTGTGCCACACAGTTCTCACCTGCACTTGCCAAACAAATGGTGTACTCTGCTCAAAACATGAGCGAAAGAGTCATGTTGACCTAGAAAAGCACAATTTTGAATGTCGTTTCCTTCATTGTGTCTTCGTTTAATATCATAAAGTGACATAAAAGCGTGAGTTAGAATATTAAAGGTCTGACTTATTGTGAAAATGATTTGAACCACTTGCCACTGGCAGTATTAATATCTATTTAATTGAGCCTTGGTTTTTCATGCACAAGAATCAAATGGGAAAGATTTCATGGTTAGCACAGATGGCAGAATTTGGAGAGAAAAGAAAGTATGATCAATTTGATCTCTCACTGGGAAAATGTTAAGATCAAATCAGTTTTATTTAAGCAAACTCTAGACCAAAGGCTTTAATTTTATATTACTATGGTTTGAATCATGTACCCAAAGCAGTGTGCATGCACTTGTTAAGAACATATGATTATTGCAATTTACCTACAACCTACAGTGTACAGACATATGTATGTAAGCTTGCTGCATTGCACTCTTTCTAAAGTGTTTTTTAATTATAATTCCATAGGGCTTAAGACTTCTGCAAATGATGATTAGCATTTCCCATGCCTGGTTCCACCCTCTGGAAGGCCTGGTGAATGCAGTGAAGGCCCTTGATGGAGCTTCTCAAGATATGTTAACAAGTGCCAAAAAGCTGGAGGAAAAAAATGCAGCCCTCCTAGAGGAAGTTAAGACATTGCTTGTCAGGGTGAGCTTACTCTTCACTTCTCTTTTTTTTTTAATACATTAGAGATGTGGGGGTTAATAATGAGAAATGAATCCTGAAATGCTTCATTTGGAAGAGTTAAATTTAGGTATCTACCTTGATAACATCGACGGAAAGAGAATGGTGGCAACTCTAACCTTAATCTATTGAGCTTCTTTACTGAGAACCTCACACCAGGGATATCAACAGAAGTCTTGTCAGTAGCTTTCCTGAGTCAGTGAAACACTCCTGGCTGACTCAGCAGATATGTTTAGACCCATTATCCCTGAACTTCTTGCATTTAACACAATAAATAAAATACTCATCATGTACTCAGGTAGGAGATGATCAGGATACTCTCCCAGAACCTAAAACATGTGAAAGCAGATCAAGGAAAGTATACAAAATTCCCTTAAATGAGAGAATTGAAACCAACTCATGAATTATCCAAATCCATATCCACAGCTCAGTAGAAACTTCTTGGTTCCTATCTGTCTCATCCTATAAGAACATATTTCATCTGGGATCAACTGCACACCAGAATATATATTATATGGATTACTTCTATATTTAGATGACTGATGCTTTTATGATGCCTTTGCCCAAATACATGAAAATCCATTAGTTTTACCCAACTATTCTATCCCTACATTTTCCTCAAAGCTTCATTCATTACTTACCCAGAATATAGCCTTGCACAGGAGAGGTAGCTCAGTCTGTAAGTGCATTCCATGCAAGTACAGGGACCTAAGTTCAATTCCCAGAATCCACATAAAAATGAGAGGACGAGCTGATTAATGTGTAGAAGCCAGGCACTGGGGAGATGGAGGCAAGTAGCTCTATGGTGACTTCTAGTAAGATAATCTATATCATAAAGCCACGGGAAATTCTACCCAAGCTACCTCTTTGACCTGCACATAGGTGTGCATGCACACTCATGAATTCATCTGTGTACACACTCATAAATGTACACATATACACAAGTAAGGAATAAAGAATTACTAATAATACAAGCAATGCCTGTTCTACATTTATTAGGTTTATCCTGGAGTTGAAGAGATTGACTGTCCTGTCTTCATGGGACTTCTAGAACTGAAGTCGGACAATGAGGACACTCGCCTTTCTACTTTTTTTAACCTCATGCATTGTCTGCTGAAGGATACACATAAGGTTAACATGTATCTCAGTGTCCTGAAGTGCCGAGTGGTTCATAACAACAACTGTTAAATGACATCCATTCTTCTATCACTCACTCAGCTAGTCCTTGAAGAGCCAGCTCTTCAAAGCTTCTTTTAAACTTTACCTTTTGTGTGTATACATGAAGAAAATGGATTTCTTCAAAAAATAAAAATAAAAACTGATTCTTTACAAATGCGTAATTCAAAATGAAAATCTGTCAGTTTTTTTTTGTCCATGAAAAAAATACTAATCTCTGGCATTATGACATTACTATGTCACAAGTAACTGAAGTTTGGTTTATAAATAAGACACTTGAAAGCTTATATTAGAATCATAGCAAGTTAACATGAGTGAACTTACTAATACCAAATCAAAATGTTACTATTAATCAGTAGATCTATTCTGCTAAGTAGAGGAAATCTGGAAAAAGGTTGTTAAAGGAAAGCACAGTGTGGTAACAGAAATACCAAAAAATTATACAAATATACTATACCTAAATACCATGAAATGTTGAGGAGTGTAAATCTTGTTAGGATCGTATTAGAAATGTCTCTGCTTTTCTCTAGTGACTGTCTTCAACCATGATCCTCCTTTAGCATTGTCTTAGATTCCATATATTTTAGTCATTCTGGGTCTGACAGCACTTTATCTCACATTCAGCTCATGAACACATTCTTTTCTTTTTTTCTTTTTTTATTGAATTTATGTGTATTTCATATAGAACATATTACTTTTATAACCCCTCTCCATCGGAACCCTTCCATAGCTCCTCCCTCCTGGATTTCATGCATTCTGTCACTGTGGTTAAGGCCTCTCAAGTCAAGTTAGTGTCTCCAGACCTCTCTCAGTGCAAGTTCATCCACTGAGAACTACTCAGTCTATCTCGAGTCCTTCCCTTTAAGAATATCAGCTGTTCTTCACCCAAAAGTAACCACTGCCAATGGTTTTTCAGCTAAGATTGGGGACTGCTACCCATTTCCACAGAAATGTGCTAGGTCTTTGTGTGCTTGGGTTTGCATTGATCTTGTGTGTGCTGACACCATTTCTGTAGGTTCATATGAGCCAGGTTCCAGGAGCCTGTAAGACCCTATTTCCTATTTCCATATGGTCATGCAACTCCTCCCTGGTTTTTACAATCTTTCTGCACCCCCCCTTCTGTAATGGTCGTGAACCCTGGGTGGGTGAAATTTAATATAGGAGACCTGTCCAAGGACAAACACTGGTTATTAAATTCACAAAGGAGGGAAGGCATACTTCCTCTGATTTTACAAGGTTTCTGCCTTTTCTTCCTTCTGGGTATTTATACCTGTGAATTTCTCAGAATTCAGGAGATTGGGATAAGGATAATAGTGACACGATAAAGGTATTAGCAACATGTATTACTGACTAGAGCTCAAGTTCAATTCCACTGATAATCATGGGGCACAAGACTTCTGCCTTGGGACATACTCATATGTCCCCAAAATGGCTAGTGGTGAACACAAGAGCCAGTGCCATTCCCAGGAGACATTTCCTGGTGAGATTCATCTGTCCAGTCCATAACTCTGCCATTTGTGCTATCCCTATCAACCTCTGCTGCCAGTCCCCTCACCTTGAAAGCATAATGTTAAAGAAGGTAAGCTTAAAGAACGCTTTCTACTTGGGGGTGGAGAGATGGCTCAGTGGTTAAGAGCACTGACTGCTCTTGCAGAGGACCTGGGTTCAATTCCCAGCACCCACATGGAAGCTAAGAACCGTCTTTAACTCCAGTTCCAGGGAAATCTGACTCCCTCTTCTGACCTCCACGGCACTGCACAGCACGGATGCACAAACCTACATGCAGACATTACACTCATACACACAAATAATAATAATAATAATAATAATAATAATAATAATAATAAATTAAAAAAGAATGATTTCCATGAAGTGACACAGATTCTCTTGTATATCCGGCATATTTGAGTAGAGTGGAACAGTCCTGGCTCATGGCTATGACCTTCCAGGATCTCTACCAGTTACCTTCTCCTTTTGTTCAGGTAGGTCCTCACAATGTGTCAGAAAGTCAAATTCATTATCAGACATACACTGGAGGAATGCCTATCTGGTGAGTCATTTTCTTTGTCAATAATTCCTTCTGTTCAATTACTTGGACATCATCTATGAGCCCAATAAAGACAGTTCCCACTTTTCAAAAGCAAGTAATATTTCATCTATTCAGTCTCGATAGATGTAAATGACCATGAGTAAGTCATCTTGGGAATAGATTCAAGCAAGGTATGTTACAGTTTCATCTTACTGTCACATCTAGAGAAGCATCAGCAAAGCTCTTGGCTGTCTTTCCAGGAAAAAGCGTGTAAGTTATAGACATTTCCAGACAGTAGGAGTCCACTCAACATCCTGACAAGCATGAAATAAAAGACATGTCGATGTAGAAATAGAAAGGGGCATTGTGGGAAACAAAAAGAAGGAAATGTCACTATATAACATGCTTATGAAGAACGTGTACAAAGTTAGGTGGTCTTAGAATGCTAAATTTGATGGAACTGAACTAGACCTTGCCTTTTCGACTCAAACAGCAAACGCACTGTCATGTTTACTTTTATGTCTGCCTTCCTTTTCTCTTCTCCCTTGTTCTTACAACATGAAAACTTTCATGAAAAAAAATCACATATTTGTCTATTGAATTGCTGAATCCTTAGATACTAAGAAAATCTGGGTGATATATAGATCAGAATTTGAGAACATTTCCTAACTAGGAACATTGTCCAGCTAAATTGATCACTTCCCCAATAGGCAGGGTGGCTTTGTTCTGAATCCTGCTCTTTCTCAAAGTCTAATGAACCCAGCCAGTCATTTGCAGCATGAAGGGTACTGGTGCTGACCTAACCTGTCAACCTCTCATTTGCCTCTTAAATGCATGTAAAAAGTCAACCAATCTCTCTCACAGATTAGGAGAGTAGAAGGTCCATATATATTTTATGTCTATGTTACTGAAACCATCTAATTGATTGTGCCTCCCACATAACTGTCTACTCATCTGATTCACAACAAAGTGAATAATATTTATCTCTGGTGAAATCTGGAAAAAAAAGACATTCAATTTCTAAAATGGAAATTATAGCATATTTGTACTAATGATGAATTTAATAATTCTGCTGAGAAGGTAATGATTAAAATCCTGAGCTTGATGGAGACAATAAATTTAATTCTTTCATTTTCAGAGAAGATTGAGTAAAGTTGTAGAATCTGCGAACTACAAATGCTATTTTGGAAGAATAAAACAGCTAACTCCATTCCAAACACAGTTTCCTTATAATTTTCTTGTCCATAGATTTCAACATAATTGAGCACTTAAATAAATGAGTCTTCCGTGGCAACAGAAATATCACTGATGCCAAAAGAGAATACAACAACAAAGTGGCAACACAGAACTTGCCTGGTAGCTCAGGCTGGCTGCACTCCACGCCTGCTGCTACCATAACCAGATACCTCACAGTCCTTGCATGTCCAATATTCTGGGGGCTCTTCTGAAACTGGGGCTGCTACTTTACCAATAGCCTCTCTTGTGTACCAGTCAAGAAGGAACCTCTGCTGAGGAATTGCTTACAGCAGATGGCCTCTGGATGTAAGAAAAATAAAGCTTTCCCCACCAAATTGATTTCTGTCAGTGTTTTATCAAAGCAATAGAAAGGACATTATGATAGATATTTTTAAACTTTTTTTAAATATTTTTTTAATTTTTTTTATTAATTTTATTTATTTATGTATGTGTATGAATGTACTGTCTGCATGCAAGTTTGTGCACCCGTGTCGTGCAATGCCGCGGAGGTCAGAAGAGGGTGTCGGATTCCCCTGGAACTGGAGTTCTCCTGGAATTGGAGTTTCAGACGGCTCTCGGCCGCCATGTGGGTGCTGGTGATCGAACCCGGGTCCTCTGCAAGAGCGTCGGCGCTCCTAACCGCTAGGCCATCTCTCCAGCCCCAGATATTTTTTAACTTTTAAAAATAGCTTGGACTTTTAAGTGCTGAAGCATTAAATATTTATTTATTTTTATTTCATCCGCATGAGTGTTTCACCTGCGTATGTGTACACGTGCTATGGGTGTGCAATGCCAGCAGATAGAGGGCATCAGGTGCCTTGGGCCTGGAGTCACAGTCAGTTCTCAGCCAGAGTTGGTCCTCCATGTGAGCAACCGGTGCCCAGAACCACTGAGCCATTTCTCCAGTATCATGTTAAAACTGTTTTAATTGTGGGATTTTGAAACCATGCACCATAGCCAACTTTACACAGACCAGAGTTATTGGAGGACATCTCAGTTGAGGGAATGATAGCTTCATATTGGCCTGTGGGCATGTCTGTGGGACATTTTCTGGATGGCTACTTGGTGGACAAGTGCCCAGACCATTTCTCCATGATCACTGTTAAATTTGCTTCTTCAGGCTCCTGCCTTGAATTCCTTCTTCAGTGATGATATGTTACCTGGAATTTTAAGATGAAGGAGCCCCTTCACTCCTCAAGAATTGTTGCTCATGGTGTTTATCATAGCTCGCTGATAGGTTTTCCAATCCTAAGTGGTCACCTATAAGGCCAAGAACATTGTGATGAGTTGCTTGAAATGGAAACAGTTGAAGACCGGTGAAGAAACTTAGGTGACTTGAAGAAGATCTTGCCACCTTCATTCTCTATTTGTCTATCTTTGACTCTCATTAAGCATCAAGTCTGGCAGAGCAATTACTCCTGTATTGCATTTTTTGCTCAGGGTTGCTTTAGCTATTCAGGATCTTTTGTTTTTCCATATGAATTTAAGGATTTTTTTCCAAGTCTATGAAGAAGCTCATGGGGATTTTGATTGGGATTGCATTGAATCTGTATATCAATTTGGATAAAATGGACATTTTACCATATTAATTTTTCCAATCCATGAGCATAGGAGATCTTTCCATCTTTTGATATCATTTTCAATCTCCTTCTATAGGGGTTTAAAATTTTTGTTGTAGAGATCATTGGTGTCTTTGGTTAGGTTAGTTCCCAGGTATTTTATTATTTTTGAGGCTATTGTGAGTGGAAAAGTCTTCTTAAATTCCTTCTCCACTTGTTTATTGTTGATGTAAAGAAAGGCTACTGATTTTTCCAGGTTAATTTTGTATCCTACCACTTTACTGAAACTCTTAATCATTTCTAGAAGTTATCTGGTGAAGGTTTTAGCATCCCTTAGGTAAACTATCATATCATCTGCAAAAGGGATAGCTATATTACAAGGCCATAGTCATAAAGACAGCCTGGTCCTGGCACAAAAACATACCTGGTGACCAGTGGAAGAAAACTGAAGATCCAAGCTTGAGCTCAAACAAGTTCAGCAACCTCCTCTTTGACAGAGGGTTAAAAAAAACCTCAGTGGAGGAAGGATAGCATCTTCAGCAAATGATGCTGGCAAAACTGGATCACCATTTGTAGAATAACAAAATTAAACCCCTACCTCTCACTCTGTAAAAAAATCAACTCCAAGTGGTTCAAAGATCTCAGTGTAAAACCTGAAACCCTGAAGGTGATAGAAGAAAAAGTTGGAAACAACCTACAAGATAGAGGTGTAGGAAAAGACTCTCTAAATCAGACAGAAGCTGCACAGGAAATAAGGTCAACAGTTGGCAAATGGGACTTCACCAAACTCAAAAGCTTCTGTACATCAAAAGAAACAATCAAGGAAGTGAAGGGAAAACTCACAGAGTGGGAGGAAATCTTCACCAGTGATTCATCTTTCAGAGCATTAACATCAAGAATATATAGACTACTCAAAAAAACAAAGAAGAAAACAAATGACCTAATCAAAAGATGGAGTAAAGAACTGAACAAAGACTTCACAAGTAAGGAATGAAAGATGGCTGAGAAACATCTTAAAAAGTGTTCAATATCATTAATAATTAAGGAAATGCAAATTAAAACTACTCTCAGATATCATCTCACTCTGATATGACTGGCTAAGTTCAAGAACACAAAAGACACCAAATGCTGGAGGGGTTGTGGGGAAAGGGGAACCACTCATCCACCAATGGTGGGAATGTAAATTTGTACAACCATTATGGAAAGCAGTGTGGAGAATCCTTAAAAGACTCAAAATGAGCCTACCACCGGACCCAGCCATACCACTCCTGGGTATATACCTACAAGACTCATCCTACCACAAAGATACATCCACATCTATGTTTATTGTAGCTTTCTTCACAATAGCAAAGAGCTGGGACTAACCCAAGTGCCCCTCAACTTAGGAGTGAATGACAAAAATGTGGTACATCTACACAATGGAGTACTATTCAGAGGTAAAGAAAGATGACATCATGAACTTTGCAGGTAAATGGATGGAACTGGAAGCCATTATGCTAAGTGAAGTAACATAGTCCAAGAAAAAGAAGCAGAGAATAGTCTCCCAAACTTGTGGATGCTAACACCAAATCCCCAGATGAAAGGCGAGCTGAACAACATTATTGTTATATTTCTCTTTATCTGAAAGCAACTATGTTGTTATACTGTAAACCTCTCTTTTGAATTTCAATAGTTTAATAGGTAAATATGTGATCAAATTATGAATAAGAGAAAGTACTCAAGTCAAAGTATAAAACAACATTCTCTAAAACTCTGTTATTAATCAAACAAGTACAAATGGAGACAGCCAAGAACTTCTTTTTTTCATGTGTTATAGAAAAACCTTTAATTTAAAAAATGTATTTATTAATTAATTTTTCTATTTTTAATTGAATTTTGTGCATTTTATACACTACGCCTTAATCATATTTATCCACCGTCCCCTATATGTATTCCCTACCCACCCTCTGTCCAGGTTTCCTGCATTCTCCCATGTATGTTATGGCCTATTAAGTCAAGTTTCTGTTCTGAGATGTCCCTTAAAAAATTAGTTTTACCAATGGAATTTGGGGTTTCTGCTATATTATTACATTTCCACAGTGCCAAAGTTAATGCATGATTCTTTATTTTTTGAATAAATAATTTTTATTGATGTTTTATGAATTTCATACATCATTTTTCATTTCTGTTCAGGACTATTCCCCTATCCCTTCCCACCACCCCATCCCAATCCATCCCAGATCATGTATTCTGTCATAACTGTCCTGCATCTTTCTCTCAGTCTTTTTTTATGCTTAGGAATTCACATTTTCCTCTGTTAGTTTCATATTATTCTAAAATATGGATACATACTCTCCACTCATATACAGTAATTACAGAGTCCGAAAATAATTGGTGGGTGGATTCTAGAGCCCATTGAGGGATTCACATTATAACAACATAGTTACTTTCAGATAAACCAAAAATATAACCATACTGTCATTCAGCTTGCCTTTCATCTGGGGATTTGGTGTTAGCATCCACAAATGAGGGAAACCATTCTCCCTTTGTCTTTCTGGGACTGTGTTACTTCACTCAGCATAATGGCTTTGAGCTCCATCCATTTACCTGCAAAGTTCATAATGCCATCCCTCTTTACTGCTGAATAGTACCCCATTGTGTAGATGTACCACATTTTTGTCATCCACTCATCTGTTGAGGGGCATATGGGTTGGTTCCAGCTCTTCATTATTGTGAAGAGAGCTGCAATAAACATGGATGTGCATATACCTTTGTGGTAGGATGAGTCTTGTGGGTATATACCCAGGAGTGTTATGATTAGGTCAGGTGGTAAGCACATTCCGAGTCCTTTAAGGATTCTCCATACTGCTTTCCATAGTAGTTGTACAAATTTATATTCCCACCAGCAGTGGATTTCCCCTTTCCCCACAACCCCTCCAGCATCTGTTGTCTTTTGTTTCCTTGATCTTAGCTAGCTGCACTGGAGTGAGATGATATCTGAGAGTGGTTTTGATTTGCATTTCCTTGATTATTAATGATGATGAACACTTTTTAAGATGTTTCTCAGCCATCTTTAATTCCTCATTGGTGAAGGCTCTGTTTATCTCTTTACTCCATCTTTTGAGTAGGTCATTTGTCTTCTTACTTCTTTGTTTTTTGAGTAGTTTATATATTCTTGACATTAATGCTCTGTCAGATGTGTCACTGGTAAAGATTTCTTCCCACTCTGTGGGTTTTCTCTTCACTTCCTTGATTGTTTCTTTTGCTGTACAGAAACTTTTGAGTTTTATGAGTTCCCACTTGTCAACTGTCGACCTTATTTCCTGTGCAGCTGCTGTCTGGTTTAGAAAGTCTCCTCGTACACCTATGTCTTGTAGGTTGTTGCCAACTTTTTCTTTTATCACCTTCAGGGGTTCAGGCTTCACATTCAGATCTTTGATCCACTTGGAGTTGATTTTTGTACAGGGTGAGAGGTAGGGGTTTAATTTTGTTCTTCTACAAATGGTGATCCAGTTTTGCCAGGTTGGCCTTGAACTCACAGAGATCTGCCTACTTCTGCCTCCCAAGTGCTAGGATTAATGACATGCACCACCGTGCCCGGCTATTGCTGCTTCTTAATGAAGGTCAACCTACCAACTCTTCCCTTCCTGGATCATGATTCTGGTGTCAAACATAAGAATTCTTTGCTTAGCTCTAGATTCCAAAGTTTTTCAAAGGTGGCTTTTCTAAAAGTTTTATAGTTTTGGGCAGGGAAATGACTCAGTGGTTAAGAGCATGTACTGTTCTTACAGAGGACCAGAGTTCTATTTCTAGCACTCACGTCAGATGGCTTACAAATGCCTGTAACTCCAGCTCTAGGCTATCCCATCACCTCTTCTTACCTCTTTGGGCAGGTACTGCACTCATTGTGTACAGACTTCACTCCCTTCCTACACATGCACATAATTAAAAATAATGTAAGTATTACAGTTTTATATTATGTCCCTAAATGTTGAGGTAATTTACCTCCTTATCAGTAGGTCACTACCAACAATGCCACGTCACTGGCATGGCTAGGTATCAACAGCTGTAAGGGAATAGAGAATATCCAGCCCCTCAACTGAGTCAGGCTGGGGCAGAGAGGGCTTTTGATCCTTACCCAAAGGGGATACATTTCAGAGATGGAGAAGGCAGGCTTTGTCAGACAATTCACCTATGAAATCTTCTAGATGTTAAAGACTGAAAACAATAGAGCTACAACCTAGGTAATATGTTCATAAAAATATGAAGCCTTCCAAAGACCCGTGGAAGGCCCAATTATAATTTGACATGAGTTCTAAGCAGTGCTCATAAAAACCAAGTGAAGGCACTTTGCTGTGGGGTTTCTGTGTTCATGTGAATCTAGGAGAGAGGACTGGGCCAGGACGGCAGGCAGTGTGAGGGCCTGAAAAACGCTGTGGGCACTATATCCTTCCTCCATTGAGCTTTTCTGGCTCCTTTGTCAAATATGAGGTGGCTGAAGTTATATGAGCTCAAGTTTGGATCTTCAATTTTGTTCCATTGGTCAATGGTTCTGTTTTTTTGTCAGCTGTCTTTATGACTATAGCTCTGTAATATAGCTTGAAGTCTGGTAATGTAATCCACCCAGTGTTGCACTTTTCACTCAGGGTTGCTTTAGCTATTCTGGGTCTTTTGTTTTTCCATATGAATTTAAGGATTTTTTTCTAAGTCTGTGAAAAAGCTCATGGAGATTTTGATTGGGATTGCATTGAATCTGTATATTAATTTGGGTAGAATGGGCATTTTTACTATATTAATTTTTCCAATCCATGAGCATGGGCGGTCTTTCCATCTTTTGATGTCATTTTCAATCTCCTTCTTCAAGGTTTTAAAATTTTTGTTGTAGAGGTCTTTGGTGTCTTTGGTTAGGTTTATTCCTAAGTATTTTAATTTTTTTGAGGCTGTTGTGATTGGGAAGGTCTCCTTGTATTCCTTCTCCAGTTGCATCAGACCACAGTGCAATAAAGCTCAATATTAACACCAGGGTAAGCCCTACTAACTATAAGAACTCATGGAGACTAAACAACACAATACTGAACAATGAGTGGGTCAGAGAAGAAATAAAAAATGAAGTAAAAGCATTCCTGCATCTAAAGTAAAATGACAATACAACGCCACAAAACATTAAAGTCCGTCCTAAGAGGAAAATTTATAGCCCTAAGTGCCCACATTAAAAAAAAAAAAAAAAAAAAAAAAAAAAAACAGAAAGAGAAAAGTAACGACCTCTAACACTGCAGCTGAAATCTCTTTTGAAAGCAAACAACAAATGAATTCTAAACCCAACAGACAGGAAAAATAACAAAAATGCAGAGCAAGAAATACAATGAAATAGTACATTACAAAGACAAAAATCAAAAAATCCTAATGGAATCCAATAGAATGGTTTTCTTTGAAAATGATAAACAAAATTAGACAGACCTCTAGCCCAGTTAAAACCAAAGGAAAGAAGGAACAACTCAAAAATATAGCATTTTCGATGAGAGGGGAAAATATCACAACAGATAAAAGAAAAAGATCCAGGAAAACAACTTGATGAGAAATACTCAAAAAACCTCATACTCTAATAAATTTGAAAACATAAGGAAATGGATAAATAATCTGAAATTCTGGGATTCGCCAAAGCTTAACCAAGAACAGATTGCAGCTTTAAACAGACCCCATAACACTTGAGGAAATTGAAGATGTAAAAAAAGTTCCTCCCAACTTAAGAAAAAAAAGCCCAGGCCCAGACTGGCTTCACAGCAAGGATGCTATAAAAATTTAAAGACGGTCTTACAACACATCACTACCAAAATTTTCAGGAAAGAAAGAACAGAAGGAAATATCAGATGGCTTCACAGCAGAATTCTATAAAACATTTAAAGAGGTCTTACAACCATCACTACTCAAAATTTTCAGAAGAATACAGACAGAAGGAAATATCCCAAATTCCTTCTATAAAGCCAGCATCACTCTAATACCCAAACCAGGCAAAGACACAAACAAGAAAGAAAACTATAGACCCATATCACTGATGAACACAGATGCAAAAATTCTCAACAAAATACTTGCATATCGCATACAGACCCACAACAAAAAGATCATCCATCATGACTAGGTTGTATTCATACCAGAGATGCAGGGATGGTTCAATACACGTAAATCAATAAATATCATAAAACACATAAATGGACTGAAAGACAAAAACCACACAAGCATCTCAATTGATGCAGTAAAAGCTTTCAACAAAATCCAGCATCCCTTCATGCTTAAAAAAAAAAGTCATAGAGGGAATTGGACTGGAGGGATCATTTCCTCAATGTAATCAAAGCCATATACAAGAAACCCACAGCCAACCACATCCTAAATGGAGAAAAGTTGGAAGCATTCCCCTAAAGGCAGGAACATGACAAGGCTGTCCACTATCACCACTCCTCTTTAATATAGTGCTTGAAATGCTCGCTAGGGCAATAAGGCAAGAAAGCAAAATTAAAGGAGTACTAATTGGAAAAGAGGAAGTAAAACTATCCCTTTTTGCAGATGATATGATAGTTTACTTAAGGGATGCTAAAAACTCCACCAGAAAACTCTTAGAAACAATCAAAGTTTCAGTAAAATGGCAGGATACAAAATAAACCTAGAAAAATCAGTAGCCTTCCTTTACACCAATAATGTAAATCTCTTAATGTGTTCCTGAATCGATCCACCACTTACTCTCAGGCTCTGTAATTACTGTATATGAGTGGAAAGTATGTATTCATATTTTTGAGTAATATAAAATTAAAGGAGGAAAATGTGAATTCCTAAACATAAAAAACCCTAAGCATCAAATGAATCTCAAACATTAAAATAAAAGTCAAAACATCAAAGAACCTAAAACAGCCCAACTAAAAGTTGGGGCAAGGAGCTGAACAGGGAATTCTCAGAAAGCTAAATGCAAATGGATGAAAAACAGTTAAGAAAGCTGTAAGTACTGTCAAAAGCAAGGAGTTGTGTATTAAAAGTATTTTGAGATTTCATAATATCTCTCTAAGAATGGCTAAGATCAAAACATGCTGGAAAGGAATTGGAGAAAAGGCAAATCTTAACAAATAGACTCTCTAAATAGCATAAACTATTTGCAATCGCACTTCCCCTCACAGAACTGAAGATAAGACCCCACAGCTAAAGAGATCACACAATTCTGGAACAGGACATAAAGAACCAAGCTGGAATGGGAATTGAAGACCCCTCCATGAAGATGGAGCTTTATAATAATGGTAAGTTGATAAGGCATGTGCCTTATCAAGAGAGACCAATCAACAGTTCCATGCAGCTGTATTTCCTACAAAACACAACTATAATTGTCTCACCAAGGTGTCACTTATCATGTAAAGGTAGTACTTGGATCTTGGGAATAACCAATAAACTGTCTAGTTGTCTAGTTCAGGCCTGCTCAGTAGGAAGGAATCCATGACTGATACTGTAATCATAGCCAAATACTGCTGTTTTAAGTGGTCATAGATCTTAAAGTAGAACCTACTACTGCCTTTGTCCTAAATCATTATAATTTATAACTGTATTCTAAGCACGTACCTCTCATTTCCATGGAGGAGTGTAGCTTTCATCTATCATCAATTTTTTTTTCCCCGATGGATGGAGTCAATAGCAGAGTATCACAGTTGGGTAAAATGCAGATAAGAAGGTACATTGGGTACTCAGCCTCAGATGACACGTTTCCAACAAAACCTATAAACCTAAGGGTGAAAAATATTCTAAAAGATAAGGAAGAAAGCTTGTAAGATTTTTAGAACAAGGGGACAAGGACAATTTCTGCTAGGTCACGTCAACTAGACATGACAGGGAAGCTGTTCACATAAACTCTCAGCAGTGTGGTTACTCAAGCAAGATTGGCATGATAACTGCACCATCCATCATACCAACAAAGATGGAAGAAATTCTACCAGGTCCTTCCTCTCCATAATGAGCTACAGGCAATCATCAATGGCGGCTGAGAGAGAAGCAGTTTTTTTTCTGGGTTATAACTCCTTGATAGCTTTTTCATTCCTGCATAGTCATCTATAAGCATAAGCAAGCACATATAAGTAAAACTAAATGGAATTAGTAGATAGTTTCTATATGTGTGAATACATGCATATAAAATAAATAGCTGCACGACACGGGTGCACAAACCTGCATGCAGACGGTAGATTCATACACATACGAAAATAAGTTTAAAAGTTAAAAAAAATAAATTCTCACACATACATATGCACACGTAATTTGTGGGTTTATGCTCTTTTGGCTTAGTCATGTGAAGAAAAATGGGAAAGGGTAGTCTGGTTGGGAAAGGAAAGTGCTGACAACTTAAAATAGTCAGAAGCCAAATATGTAAGTGCTGAAAATGTGGCGGACAGGGTGCACAGATTCTAGGAGCCGTTCTTGTGTGGCTTCAGGAAGCTATCTCTATATTCACAATGATGTTTCTGTCTTGTCAGCATTTTTCCTTTATTTGTGTTGGACTTTACGACATATCTAAGAATAATAAATCATTTATAAGTTGCAAAAAAAAAAGAAAATAATCAAAATACATTGTATATATGTAGGAAATTCTCAAAGAATTTATAAAAAATTACTTTATTTTCTAAAAACCAGTTACCACAACAACTTTGGGTGGTTCCAAACCTGCACAATCCAAACAAAGTTTTGCTCCTTGCCTAGTTCCTAGGAGCTAACCTCTAAGCCCTCAGGTAATTTTGCCAAGGTGTCCTTGACAAGCCTATCTTTGTTTAACAGGGCTCCTTGGACCATGATAGTTCACAGGTAACAGCTTGATTTATGATGAGGTTGAGAGCCAGTTTGACCTCTGGATCAGGAAGAAACTAAAGGTTTGCCTCATAGACAGCCTGACACACCTATACAACCAAACTGTAGATAATCTGGATAGGAAGGCTCAGAGCATTTTCTCCACTTGCACTTTTTCCCCTGTTAGTGTTGTGTGAACTAAGCATCATCAGTATAGCTCCACTGGAAGAGAATGACTAAAAAGTGGACCTAGTGCCTTTGAGACTCAACTTTATAAATTTTTCCCCTTCTGAATTTGATGTGTGACTTTGCAAGGTAATAAATTATAACCGTGCCGGAAAGAAAACTAACTCATCATTCATTCTCATTTGACTGACTTTTGTCATTTAAAGATACATTACAAACAACTTTCTATATATCTACAATTCACCTACCTACACCTTTTATTTTCATTTGTTAACTTGCGTGGAGAGGGGTGTGTTTGCTGTTTTTTAAGATACAGCTTTGCTTTGGGGCACAGAAGGACTGAAATTACAATCTTTTTTCTTCAGCCTCTCCAGTTCTGGGCATAGAACTGTGTGCCACTGTAAGAAGCATACTTAGCATTAGAAAAGGTGTGAATTTGAGGTGACTTTAGCTCAATTGATGTTATATTACATGATCTAAAACTCAGAAAGTAAACACAAATACTTTTATTCTTTCCCATGAAGGTCAATTCTATAATCCTAAACCCACCTATTCCTATCCTATTCCTAGCCTAACTCCCCAAGGCTGCTCATTTACATTAAGCTTTCTTAGTTCCCTGGATGCAGTGGATTGTTTCCCAGCTGGGGAGTTCTGGAGGGCCACTGGTTGGCTTCAGCATGTCTCCAACTATGTGTCTGGGGGAGCTGTGAGCAGGCAGCGTGTTGGTGTTCTTGGCCGCAGCTCACATCTCACATGGTGAGGGAAGACAGTATGAGCTGGCATCTCATGTGCAGGTCACAGAAGAGGAGAGTGAGGGGTTCTGGCATCTCCCACAGCTAGTATCCCACAGACAGCAAGGTCATTTTGTACTCCCTAGCTTGATCTGAGGCTTGTAACCATGTTCCAGTCCATGGACAGGTGTTTATCTGTCTATCTGAGGTTCATGCCCAGGTCCCTGTTTGTGGGCAGGCAGGAGTGGGGGGTGTAATTAATTATGCTCCTTACAGCCATTGTATTTTAATAATTTCAGTATGTAGATGAATGAGAATCTTACAAGTCAGTTTTTGGTAAATATTTCAGTTTTTAAATTTTTCATTCTCACAATAAAGGATTCAATAAAAATAAATAAATAGCAATAATAATTAAAGAGGAAGCCACAATATTGGGAGGAATTGGTTGGGGATAAAGATGGAAGGAGTGGCAGGGATGGAAATGATGAAAGTTGGAAATATATAGCTGGTGTGCGATAGTCTCCAAAAATTAAATTATAAAAATCAAAATCATTTTTTAAATAGCAAGAAAAGGAATCATGCACAGGATTGTTTTGGTCTTTTTTAATTGATATTTTGTGTATTTCATACATCATTTCTCAATTCAGTTCGGGCATATGTTTGAGTCTTTTTTAGAGAATTTTATGAACCAATGGAGTTTGAGCACATTATCCAAGAACTCATCATATTTATTGAAACAATACATAATGATAGAGAAGAGGTTTGCCAGTATTTGTGCCATTTGTAGACTTTTCTAGATGTTAACAATGGATGTTACACATTTGCTTTCATAGACGTCTCAGGAAGTCTAAAAGCAAAAGTGTGTTGTTAGATAAACAAAGATGTGTTATGTAAATCACAGGATAGCCTGACAAAACCTTTCTCATAACTTGGAGATGAGCCACAGGACTTCTTTCCACCACAGGTGCATGTTCTTTTCTTGAGCTTCTATGAGATCCCTGCAAGTTACAGGTCTAATCAGTTAAAACTCTGATAGTTTAGATGCATCCAGAGTTGCTCAGAGAATGAAGCTGTCTGAGCCTCTGACAGTCCAGGGGACCTTTCTGTGAGTAAATCTCTAAAGACTGACTGACACTTTAGCTTCAGACATCAAGTTTTCAGTATCTACCATGCCAAATATTAAAGAAACATCCCAATGCAAAAATGTACGTGAAAGTTCCATTAGATTCCAATCAGAGTGCAAACTCTTACATGTCCAAATGGACTGGTTATATAGAACTCTCTTTAAGGGCTATAAAGACAGTCTAGCTATAATATGTCTCATAAAGCAACAGAGATGCTCAAAAATTTAGTCAATGGAAAAGTCAGCAGGTAATCTAAGAAACTTAGCCTTCTGAATCTTTATTCAACAGTGCAACAGTCGACAAATGGGACCACATAAATCACAAAAGTTTCTGTACAGTGAAAGAAACAATCAAGGAGGTGAAGAGAAAATCCACAGAGTGGGAGGAAATTTTTACCAGTGATACATCTTACAGAGCATTAACGTCAAGAATATATAAACTACCCAAAAAACAAAGATGTAAGAAGATAAATGACCTACTCAAAAGATGGAGTAAAGAGCTGAACAGAGATTTCACCAGTGAGGAATTAAAGACGGCTGAGAAACATCTTAAAAAGTGTTCAACATCATTAATAATTAAGGAAATGCAAATTAAAACCACTCTCAGATATCATCTCACTCCAATACAACTGGCTAAGATCAAGAAAACAAAAGACTACAGATGCTGAAAAGGTTGTATGGAAAGGGGAACACTCATCTACTGCTGGTGGGAATGTAAACTTGTATAACCACTATGGAAAGCAGTGTGGAGAACCCTTAAAAGACTCAAAATGAGCTTGACACCTGACCCAGTCATACCACTCCTAGGTATGTATCCACAAGACTCGTCTTACTGCAAAGCTACATGCACATCCATGTTTATTGCAGCTCTCTTCACAATAGCAAAGATCTGGAACCAACCCAAATGTCCCTCAACAGATGAGTGGATAACAAAAATGTGATACATCTACACAATGGAGTACTATTCAGTGCTAAAGAAAGATGGCATTATGAACTTTGCAGGTAAATGGATAGAGCTCAAAGCCATTATGCTGAATGAAGTAGCATATTCCCAGAAAAACAAACGGTGAATGGTTTCCCTCATTTGTGGATGCTAACACCAAATCCCCCAGATGAAAGGCAAGCTGAACAACATTATCGTTTTATTTCCATTTATCTGAAAGCAACTATGTTGTTATAATGTGAATCTCTCAATGGGCTCTAGAAACCACCCACCACTTATTTTCAGACTCCATAATTACTGTATATGGGTGGAGAGTATGTATCCATATTTTAGAGTAATATAAAATTAATGGAGGAAAATGTGAATTCTTAAGCATAAATAAAAAGACTGAGAGAAAGATGCAGGGCAGTTATGGCAGAGTGCATGACCTGGGATGGGGTGGGGGGAAGGGAAAGAGGAATATGCCTGAACTGAATTGAAAAACAATGTCTGACATACACAAAACGTCAATTAAAGCACCAAAAAAAAAATGCAATAGAATAGAATAGAATAGAAGCAGTACTCCACCACTCTCAATAGTGGGTCTCTTAGGAAGAATCCAATTCACACCACAAATGTAAAGATGAAGACTAAACCAAAATCTCAACTCCAGAAATCCAAAGCAAGCAATACAGAATTAAAACGAGTTGAGGAAGGTAACAAAATCTAAACTTTCCTGCAACATAATCAAGGAATAATTCAGCAAACACCTCGGCATCTTCAAGATGGCAGTCATTTCAAGTGTAAATTCTTCTCCGTTTAGCACTGAGAGCACAAAAGAAACCAAGATCAGAATGATAAGAGTTTGCCAGGAACTGTCAAAATCACAAAAATGAAGAGCAAAGACCAATCTTTATGAATATCAGGTACAAATAAAAAGTTATCTGTGTTCTTTAGAAATTCAGCATGATCTCGTCTGACCTCAGTAGGGTCCAGCCTGGCTAGAATTTGGTTGGAAGACAAATTCATCAAGATTTATTTCTATTCAAATAATAAGAAAGGGACAGAGCACCACAAAAAGTCTTCCTGGGCACCAGGAATTCCCTATATTCCCAGCACAGAGGATGGTAGGACAGAGATTTTCTTGCTGGCTGGCTCACGTCAAAATCTTTATACCTACATGCAAATTTACTGTTAAAATGCAAATCTCTAAATGTGTTTAAGAATCAACCTATAGATTATTTTCAAAATTTGTAATTTTGATTTATGTGTGGAATGTATATATGCATATTTTGGAATAATGTAAAATAAAATAAATAAATTAAAAAATTGCTTCTGGGCATTTATGTCCATAAACACTTCATCACATCTATTTCTGCAATTTCTAAACAGGCAAGGAAAGAGACAGTAGTAAAGAAAAAATGGATTTCTTTTATTTGCATTCTAGTTTAACAAAAAGATACACAAACTGGAATCTTTTCCTTAGGCCCATGACTATGGCTATCTCCCATTTTATAGAAAGCTGTAGAACATAGGTGAGATCCTATCTGAGTGTGACAGTGAGTCAGACTCACTGCTCTGTTCCTAGAGTTCAAGTGAAGTGGGCCAAATGTTGTCACTGTTCTCTACTGCAGACACATTTTATTCAGGGTAATGTGCTCAAGTATTTTGGACATGACAGTGCTCTTGTGAACAGGACATTTCTTTTAATAGTGGAGAATGTAAGATTCTAAGGATTTTTTTTTTTTTTTTGGTCTTTTCGAGACAGGGTCTCCCTGTAGCCCCAGCTGTCCTGGAATTCGCTCTGTTGACCAGGCTGGCCTTGAACTCACAAAGATCCCCCTGCCTCTGCCTCCCAAATGCTAGGATTAAAGGCATGTGCCACCACACCCAGCTTGATTCTAAGGACTTTTAGAAGTCAGACTGAACTCTGACTTTTTTATAATGCTTTTGTTGATGTTTTGAGTATTTCAGATATCATTTCTCAGTTCAATTTAGACATAATCCCCTTTTCCCTTCTCCACACACGACCCCAGTTCATGCACTCAGCCATAACTGTGCTGCATCTTTCTCTCAGTCTTTTTTTATGTTTAGGAATTCACATTTTCCTCCTTTAATTTTATATTACTCTAAAATATTAATACACACTTTCCACTCATATACAGTAATTACAGAGTCTGAAAGTAAGTGGTGGATCAATTCTAGAGCCCTTTAAGAGGTTTACATTATAACAACATACTGATTTCAGATAAACAGAAATATAACAATAATGCTCTTTGGCTTGCCTTTCAGCTGTGGATTTGGTGTTAGCATCTACAAATGAGGGAAACCATTTGTAGTTTGTTTTTCTGGGATTATGTTAATTCACTTAGCATAATGGCTTCAAGTTCCATCCACTTACCTGCAAAGTTCATTTGTCATCTTTCTTTACCTCTGAATAGTACTCCATTGTGTAGATGTACCACATTTTTGTCATCCACTCATCTGTTGGGGAGCATTTGGATTGGTTCCAGCTCTTTGCTATTGTGAAGAGAGCTGCAATAAACATGGATGTGCATGTAGCTTTGTGGTAGGATGAGTCTTGTGAGTATATACCAAGGAGTGATATGACTGGGTCAGGTGGTAGGCTCATTTTGAGTCTTTTAAGTGTTCTCCACATTGCTTTCCATAATGGTTGTACAAGTTTACATTCCCACTAACAGTGGATAAGTGTTCCCCTTTCCCCACAACCTCTCCAGCATCTGTTGTCTTTTGTTTTCCTGATCTTAGCCAGTTGTATTGGAGTGAGATGATATCTAAGAGTGGTTTTAATTTGCATTTCCTTAATTATTAATGATGTTGAACACTTTTAAAGATGTTTCTCAGCAATCTTTAATTCCTCACTGGTGAAATCTCTGTTCAGAAATCTCTGTTCAGCTCTTTACTCCATCTTTTGAATAGATCATTTGTTTCCCTACTTCTTTGTTTTTTGAGTGTCTATATATTCTTTTTTTTTTAAATTTTATTTCTGTATGTGTATGAATGTACTGTCTGCATGCAGGTTTGTGCACCCGTGTCGTGCAATGCCGCGGAGGTCAGAAGAGGGTGTCGGACTCCCCTGGAACTGGAGTTCTCCTGGAATTGGAGTTTCAGATGGTTCTTGGCCGCCATGTGGGTGCTGGGGATCGAACCCGGGTCCTCTGCAAGAGTGGTCGGCGCTCTTAACTGCTAGGCTATCTCTCCAGCCCCGAGTGTATATATACTCTTGATGTTAATGCTCTGTCAGATGAATCTCTAGTAAAGATTTTCTCCCACTCTGTGGGTTTTCTCTTCACTTCCTTGATTGTTTCTTTTGCCTTACAGAAGCTTTTGAGTTTGATGAGGTCCCATTTGTTGAGCAAACCTAATCAACATACATTTTTTTAAACATCAAATGGAAGAAGATATGATAGAAACAATGTGCTGGGGGGGCAAAATTCTGAGCTGACTATATACCCTACCTTTTCTCCCTGAGCTTCACTATGGAAACACAGCCACAAAAGAGGAGGTTTGGTAGATCTCAGGGCTAATGGAAGAACAGAGAAAATGCAAAAGTTAACAAAGTTTGTGACAAGAAAGTAGAATTGGTGAGAACTCTGGGGGAAATAAACTGTCAGTCATGAATTAATGTTCACGGAGTGGCAGATGCCATAACTATGAGCCTCTAGATGTCACTGAAGTCTAAGTCTGAGTTCAGATGAAAGGTCACTGATTTCCACCTGACCAGTTTCTTGGGGCACAGGAGATCACTCAAAGGGACAGGTGACATGGAACAACCAAAACTCATCATAAAATAACAAATTTGTTGTTTCACACTGTTAGCTTCATGTTGAGGGGAGACCCAGTGCAAAAGAGTACAGGAATCTGATAAAGATGGCTTGAGATTTATTTTGGGCATGGCAGAAGTCCTGACTGTGTGGGGATCAGGATGATCAGCATTAGAAAGGCCCCAAAGAGGCACTTTTAAATCCAGTCATACAAGGAAGTGAGTTTATAAGGGAGTAGGAGGGAGTAATAGGAGACAGGATGTGGGTGGGTCTGTGCCTTGTATCAGTAGGAGAATCTTGTGAGAAAATGAGGCCTGGGTTGAGACATGATTGCAAGATGTTGCAGCAACTTTTATTCAGAGTGCAGGAAAACAGTCCAGGGTAATGATTTCCTGGGACTTCTGCTTTCTGGAATCCCTGACGTAGGGGGGCTATGACCTTACACACATCAGATATAAAGACTGCTAGAGTTTGGTCAAATGCTGAGGTGAATATACTCAAAACATGATTACCTTACAAACATCAGAGTGTTTAAGCCATGGAAGATGGTCTTGATGATAAAGCCATGAAGAGACAGATTGAGCTACTTATGAGCATGGACAATGATCCCTGTATCATAGAGGCCAGTGTGCACAATGTCCCCTTAGGTAAATATGCTGAAGATAAATTTGCTTTGGTAACATGTAGTACAAACTATATTTAGGAAGTTTTACTTGAGATGTGTAAAAAATAGAAACTGCTCACTCAGCCTTGAGCCCCTTCACAGGACTTGTAAGATAAAATAAAGTAAAATAAAATAAAATACAAAAAAAGGCAAAACAATAAAATACAGCTCTGGCAATACAAAAACAGTCCAGAGACTGTCAGAATAGACTTAGTAAGAAATAATGGAAATTCTACCTTTTGACTCATGTCCATATGGAGAAACAACCCAAAAGCTCTCCCTAGGAAAACTGGCGGTCCCCTCCTTCATGTCACAATGGGGTTATTGAAGTTGCTTGCATCAAGATTGTGAGCTATGGACAGATAATACAGAAGTATGCCTCGGTCTAGGACATTCTACTGGCATTATCCTTTGAAGGAAATTGTGGGCTCAAATTTGGACCTTTTCCATTATATATTGGACTGTGGTAATATTTTTAAAGTAGTTTTGGATACTGAAACTCAAAGACAATTTTTACTCTCTTTATGTTGTCCATTCTATATGTTATCATAACCTCCACATGCCTTATCTTTTAGACAACCTTCTGGAAGAACAATAAAGACAACATTAAGAGTTTGGAAGATGTGGTTCCCCAAGTGGCCTTCAACAAAATTCAGCACACCTTCATGCTTAAATTCCTAGAGGGAATTGGACTGGAAGGATCATTCCTCAAAGTAATCAAACCCATATACAACAAACTCACAGCCAACATCATACTAAATGGAGAAAAAAATAGAAGCATTCACCTTAAAGACAGGAACCCTGCAAAGATGCCCCTTATTGCCACTCATCTTCAATATAGTACTTGAAATAGTTGCTGAGGCAATAAGACAAGAAAGGGAAATTAAAAGAGTACTAAATGGAAAAAGGAAGTCAAACTATCCCTCTTTAGAGATGATATGATAGTTTACCTAAGGGTTGCTAAAAAGTCAACTAGAAAACTCCTAGAAATAATTAAAAGTTTCAGTAAAGTGGCAGAATACAAAATTAACCTAGAAAAATCAGTAGCCTTTGTTTACACCAACAACAAGCAACTGAAGACAGAATCCAAGGAAACCTTCTCACTCACAATAGCCTCAAAAACAATAAAATACCTAGGAACAAACCCAACCAAAGACACCAAAGATCTTCTATAAGAAGAAGGATATTGAAGAAGACATTAGAAGATGGAAAGATCTCCCATGCTCATGGATTGGAAAAATTAATATAGTAAAAATGTCCTTTTTATCCAAATTAATATACAGATTCAATGCAATCCCAATTAAAATTTCCATGAGTTTCACAGACCTGGAAAAAATAATCCTTAAATTCATATGGAAAAACAAAAGACCCTGAATAGCTAAAGCAAGCCTGAGTGAAAAGTGCCATACAGGGATGATCACTATACCAGACTTCAAACTATATTACAGGGCTATAGTCATAAAAACAGCCTAGTACTGGCACAAAAACAGACGTGTAGACCAATGGAAAAAAAAATGAAGGTCCAAACTTGAGCACATACATTTCAGGCACTTCATATTTAACAAAGGCCCTAGAAGACTCAATGGAGGAAAAGCAGCATCTTCAGCAAATGGTATTGGCAAACTGAATCACCACTTGTGGAAGAATAAAATTAAACCCCCTACTTCTCTTCCTGTACATAAATCAACTCCAAATGGATCAAAGACCTCAACATGAAACCCAAACCTCTGAAGGTGATAGAAGAAAACATTGGGAACAATCTATAACACATAGGTGTAGGAGAAGATTTTCTAAATCAGACAGCAGCTGCACAGGAAATAAGATCCTGGACAATTAACAAGTGGGACCTTATTAAACTTAAAAGCTTCTGTACAGTGAAAGAAACAATCAGTGAAGTGAAGAGAAAACCCACAGAGTGGGAGGAAACCTTCACCAGTGATACATCTGACAGAGCATTAATTTCCAGTATATATAGACTTCTGGAAAACAAAGAAGTAAGAAAACAAATGACTCATTCAAAAGATGGAGTAAGAGCTGAACAGGGTCTTCACAAGTGAGGAAATAAAATAGCTGAGAAACATATTAAAAAGTGTTCAACATCACTAATAGCTAAGGAAATGCAAATTAAAACCACTTTAAGATATCATCTCACTCTGATAAGACTGGGTAGGATCAAGAAAGCAAATGATACCAAATGCTGGAGAGGTTGTGGGGAAAGGGGAACACTCATCCACTGCTGGTGGGAATGTAAATTTGTACAATCACTATGGAAATCAGTGTGGAGAACCCTTAAAAGCCTCAAAATGAGACTACCACCTGACCCAGTCATAACACTCCTGGGTATATATGCACAAGATTCATCTGATCATAGAGACACATGTACATCCACATTTATTGAAGCTCTCTTCACAATAGTGGAAAGCTGGATCCAACCCAAGTGCCCCTCAACCAAGGAGTGGATAGAGAAAATGTTGTACATCTACACAATGGAGTTCTATGCAGTGGTAAAGAAAGATGACATCATGAACTTTACAGGTAAATGGATGGAACTAGAAAACATTATGCTAAGTGAAGTAACACAGTCCCAGAAAAACAAAGGATGAAGGATTTCCCTCATTTGTGGATGCTAGCACCAAGTACCTAGTTTTAAGACAAACTGAGCAATGTTAATATTATATTCCTCTTTAGCTGAAAGCAACTGTGTTCTTATAATATGAACACTTTAACAGCCTCCAGAATTAACCTCCTACTTATTTTCAGACTGTAATCTTGGGATATGGGTAGAGAGTATGTATGCCTATTTTAGAGTAATATAAAATTAAAAGGGGAAAATATGAATCCTGAAATATTATTGGGAAATAACATACAATTTATTTTCAGACGACAGAATTTTAGTATACACATATTTTGAAGCAATACAAATTGGAGGGAACAACAACAAAAAAACTGAGACAAAGATCCAACTGAAACAGTAAAATTCTCCCCCAAACAATAATCCTCTCCTTTGAAAAACTTTAAAAAGACTAAGAAAAAGATACAAGAAATGATTGGTAGAATGCGTGAACTTGGGTGTGGTGGAGGCATGGAAAGGGAAATGAGTCTAAATTGGACTGAGAAATGATGCATGAAATGTACAAAACCAATAAAAATATAAAAGAAGAATTTGGAAGGTAGTTCCTGGCATTGGTAGGAAGGACATAACATTCACACAATTTTTTAAATTTATTTATTTATTTATTTATTTATTTATTTATTTATTTATACGAATGTATTGTCTGCATGTAGGTTTGTGCACCCATGTTGTGCAATGCCACGGAGGTCAGAAGAGGGCGTCAGATTCCCCTGGAACTGGAGTTCTCCTGGAATTGGAGTTACAGACTCCAGTTCTCAGCCGCCATGTGGGTGCTGGGGATTGAACCCGGGTCCTCTTTAAGAGCAGTCAGCGCTCTTAACCGCTAGGCCATTTACACTATTTTTAATGACTTCCCAATGCCTAGAGTGGATTTCACTTTTCGGACTTTTGTAAAGGGATATAAGGAGAATACACGCACAATAGGCTCTTCCTCTGCTCATGGGTGCATCCTCAAACTAAATTGATATACTCTTTGGGTAATACACTACATAGTTTACTCCCACAGTGTGGGAAAATCAGGCTTGCCATGATCTAGAAACCCTCCCCATGCTAAATAGGCTTCAAAGTGTCTATTAACACAATATAGTTTGTTCAGGAATAATGGTCATCAACAGTCCTTTTGTACTTGTTAATTCTATCAGCAAGGCTAGTGATTGCCAGCACATGAGGATGCCACAACTCTATGCACCAACCACATCCATCTTGAATTGTTTAAAATATGTTCCTCTGGAACAAATCCATGTTTTGTCCTCTAAAAGAGTGTGAAATCCTGTGTTTGTAGACTTCAGCAGGGATGCTACTGTTTTCTCTCTCTCTCTCTCTCTCTCTCTCTCTCTCTCTCTCTCTCTCTCTCTCTGTCTCTCTCTCTCTGTTGTTATGATGTGTCTATGAAATTACATTCTAAACATTTGTATTTAGACATGAGATTACTTAACACTATAGGAGAGAATACAGAGAAATGTTTTACTGTTTTGTGGTTACATGCAGAAATTCAATGGGGCTAAACTGCTGAGAATAATTGACTACAGTTTTGGAAAGGTGCTTACAAATGTTTCGTATTTAAACGATCTCCAAGAATACTCAGGGAACACTCTGGAAGATATGATACAAGGAAGTAAGAACCTGGAGACTGAGCAGGGAATAAAAATTTCCTCTTTTTAAAAATTTTTTATTAATTTTATTTATTTATGTATGTGTATGAATGTACTGTCTACATGCAAGTCTGTGCACCCATGTTGTGCAATGCTGCGGAGGTAATAATTTCCTCTTTACCTGACATGACTAGTCATCATGGCACAGAGATACAGTTGATGATCTGGGAAATAATAGGTCTCCCAAACTTGGTTGTTAAGCAAAATGGTACAGTAATAGCCAGATATGTGATAATGATTGTTTTTATACTCTCTGTGAAAGGAGAGTGTGGAATCTTCACTATGTATTTCAGTTCTTGTGTCATTCTGCCCCAAACTCTGTTACTTTTGGCAACAGTCTACTAGAGATGGAAAGTTTACTGAAAGTAGGCCAGCCACCTCATTAGTCTTTACCCAAGCTGCTCCTCTCAGATCATTGGTCACACACACACACACACACACACACACACACACACACACACACACTCTTAAAGCTATATGAGAAATGTGTTATACCCTTTTACAAAGAGAATATATTAGAGCAAAAGAGATCTCTGGACAGAAATTCTAAAAGACAGGAATATTGGAATAAGATTTTTTTAAATTTATTTATTCTTATATTTGTATGAGTGTACTGTCTGCATGCAGGTTTGTGCACCCTTGTTGTGCAATGCTATGGAGGTCAGAAGAGGGTCTCAGATTCCCCTGGAACTGGAGTCAAAGACGGTTCTTAGCCGCCATGTCGCTGCTGGGGATTGAACCTGGGTCCTCTGCAAGAGCAGTCAGTGCTCTTAACCACTAGGCCATCTCTCCAGCCCTGGAATAAGATATTTTAAGGTGATAGAAGAAAAAGTTGGCAGCAACTTACAAGACATAGGTGTAAGGAAAGAATTTCTAAATCAGACAGCAGCTGCACAGGAATTAAGGTCCACAATTGACAAGTGGAACCTTACTAAACTCAAAAATTTCTGTATACCGAAAGAAACAATCAAGGAAGTGAAGAGAAAACCCACAGAGTGGGATGAAAACTTCACTGCAGATACATCTGACAAAGCATTAACTTCCAGAATATATAAACTACTCAAAAACAAAGAAGTAAGGAAACAAATGACTCACTCAAAAGATGGAGTAAAGAGCTGAGCAGAGACTTCACAAGCAAGGAAATACAGATGGCTGAGAAACATCTTAAAAAATGTTCATGCCTTTAATCCTAGCACTTGGGAGGCAGAGGCAGGCGATCTTTGTGAGTTCAAGGCCAGCCTGGTCTACAGAGTGAGTTCCAGGACAGCTGGGGCTACAGGGACACCCTGTCTCTAAAAAATAAAAAAATAAAAAATAAAATTAAAAAAATGCTCAACGTCACTAATAAATAACCACTTTAAGATATAATCTCACCCCTGATAAGGCTGGCAAGGTTCAAGGAAACAAATAATACCAAATGCTGCAGAAGGTGGGGGAAAGGGCACACTCATCTGCTGGTGCGAATGCAAACTTGTGCAACCACTATGGAAAGCAGTATTGGAGAACCCTTAAAAGACTTGGGGCTGGAGAGATGGCCTAGGGGTTAAGAGCACCTACTGCTCTTTCAGAGAACCCTGGTTCAATCTCCAGCACCCACATGGCGGCTGAGAGAATAATGTGACTGAAGGAAATAAACCCAGAACCTGTACCAGAAAGTCATAAACTTATGTGTCCCAAAGATGCCAAATTAACATGTAATCCCTTTTTATAACATGAAAGAAAAATCATCAATATGATGGTGGTATCCTTTCTGTGTTCAGAAACCAGAACTATTGGTCTTTTCCAGTCTTATTCTCATCAATTGATGAACAAAATCTTAGTTTAATAATTTCAGACATCTAATTGTAATGAAAATTAAATTCCCCAAGAAAACTAATTTTTTAAAAAGTTTAGAAATCATAAATTATCAAATATATCAAAGTAAAAGGTCTAGAATGCACAAGCAGTCAACTACATCAAGAGAAGAAGGAGAAGAAGTTTGGATACTAAGTTCAATGAAAGAAAACATTGGAAAATCAACCTGGAAAACAAACAATAAATAGATTAAACATCATGACTGTGGTAGTATATGAACTACAGTGTAATAAAAAAATCATAGGACAGAGAAAAAGACCTGAGATTAAAAACTAAAGACTCAGTAAATATGTTCATTTAAAATATAACTCTGGAATGAAGTCAGAATTAAATCACAATTTTTTTATTTTTTTTATGTGTATGAATGTACTATGTATATGAATGTACTGTCTGCATGTAGGTTTGTGCACCCGTGTCATGCAATGCCACGGAGGTCAGAAGAGGGTGTCAGATTCCCCTGGAACTGGAGTTCTCCTGGAATTGGAGTTACAGACGGTTCTCAGCCGCCATGTGGGTGCTGGGGATTGAAACTGGGTCTTCTGCAAGAGCAGTAGGCGCTCTTAACCACTAGGCTATCTCTCCAGCCCCGAAACACAATTTATAGAAGCTTTGGAACTGACCAAGTGCAGCTCTAAGAGGACAGTTCATATATATAAGTATTTACATTAAAAATTCAGTGAGATCTCAGTTAAAGAAGTTAATTATGTGCACCAAGGATCCAATCAAATCTCTAACATTCTTCACAGAAATAGAAAAACTCCTAAATTTAAAAAGGAAACCATGAATACTCCAGAGAGAAAAACAATCCTGAGGAAAAATAACAATTTTGGAGACATTAGCATAGCATATTTCACATTATATACCAAGTTATAGCAATAAAAACAGTGTGGAACTCACACCGAAAGAGATTTGCATATCAGTGAAACAAAGCATGAGGGTTAATGGGAGGTGAGTTGAAGATGAATTGAAGACAAGTCAATGTATCACCACTCCTACATCAGAAAGTCTTGTGTGCATATTTCTTACTGAAAATAAATCTGCAGAACACAATTATGTGTTGGTGGTGCTTAATAAGAATCATCTTTAGGGTTTCACTTGATCGTGAGAACTGCTGTTGTATGAAACTGAACATGTGTGTAAGTTCCTCACCTTGCCTTGGGCCTTTTCAGGGAATCAATGAGCATTCTGAGGCAGAAATACCAGGCCAGGGGCTGTCAGAAGGGAAAGTGATTGTCACAGAAAAGAATGGACATGAAGCTTCCTTGGCTCATGGAAACTCAAGAAATTCTCCAGATAACCACTCAGCAAATCTGACAGCTGTGCACAGATGAGCAGACTGAAAGCCTCACACCTGGTGATTGTGACTTACAGAGAGATAATTAGCAGTGTGTGTCCCTTTATGCTTCTGTAAGCCACATTACTCTTAAAAGGAAACAGTGAGTACAAGCTTCAGGCCTTTCTCATATCATATTAAACCTTGCTAAGTTTTTGTTTCATATTCCCTTAGTGGCTGAATTCCATTGAGATTTGTTCTCTTTTTAAGTTGTCCATTCTCTACAAAGCACATATTACAACCTTTACATGGCTTTCTGATTTAAAAAAAAGCACCAGAAATAACAATAAAGACAACAGTTACAGAATTTGGAGAATGCTTCCCCCACATCTTTATGGAGGGCATGCCTAGAGTGGGTTTTCCACGTAGGAATTGTTGGAGAGGACAATGACTCAACACACAGTGAATAGGCTATTCCTACTGCTCCTGCTTGGATACCAGAAATAAATGGAAAGACTCTTCTGGTGAATACACTACAGAGTTTACTTCCACAACATGAGAAACTTCAGGCTTAGAATGATCTAGAAATTCTCTCCATTCTAAAAGGCTTTCATAGAGCCTAATGGTACAATGTAGGTTGCTTAACACAACTATCACTATTCTTGATACTTTTCCATTTGTTACTGTCACCAGCAGGAGGCCTTAGCAAGGAGTGCCTGATATTGTAATGTTTATACAACTTTACACATGTAACCAAATCCTTTCTGAATTGATTTAATGTCAGTTCCAGAGTAGGAAATGGATGTTTTGTTTTCCAAGGCAGTGTAAAAAGTTGTTTGGGGAGGTTGAAGTTGCCATTAAAGAAGCTATTGCTTTTGCTCTGTTAGATAAATATGATGTGCCTGTGAAATTGTATTCTCAACATTAGTGTTTAAAACTATAGATTTCTGCTGGGCCTGGTGGCACAAGCCTTTAATCCCAGCACTAGGGTGGCAGAGGCAGGTGGACTTCTGTGAGTTCAAGGCCAGCTTGAAAAAAAAAAAAAAACTATACATTTCTGCAACTATCACTCTAGAAAAATTTTAATGTTTTGTGGTTACTTTCAGAAATTACAATCTGGTTAATCTGTCAAGAATCATTAACTACTGCTGAGGAATCATGACCCAATCTTCACGAAAAGAACATATGCTTATATAATTCCCTAGAGTATAAGGAAACACTGTGGAACATAAGATAAAAAGAATAGTACTTGAGGGATGTGTGTATGTGAATAATTTCCTCATGTCTGCAGTTGCCATCAGCCATCATGAACTAGAAATGGATTTGATGATCTACAAAATACAAAATAATGTGCACAGTTTTCATCATATGTAAATAAGCACAAATATACAGATACAGACAGGCCTATGGTAATGTCTGTCTGCATTCCCTGAAGCAGGGAGTCCTGAGGCTCTCCTCGAAGGTTCCAGAGCTTATTTCCTTCTGTCCCCAGGTGTGTGTAGCTTTGCGGGACAGATACAAGTTTACAGGTAGTTGAATCTTGACTGAAGCTCAGACTCCTGGACAGCTGCTTCAGCTCAACCTACAGCAGGACATCTTAGAGATGTGGATGTCCTTCGTCAACCACTGTCCTGTAAATAAACTCTTATTCAAGCGTGGATGGAATCTTCTGTGAAGTTACTGGTGTCCTATCTGGGTGAACAGACATTTACTAATGTCTCATGGGAAACAATGCAATGCTGGGTTTAGAAGAATTTCACAATCATTGCTCCAGAAAGCAATTAACCAAGTGCACAATGGACTCTTAAAATCCAGATTGCCAGACACGATTACCTCCTTCTCCTGGAGACATGTGACAATGTCCAGGAACATTCTGGGTTCTCTTTCTCATTGTGAGGATAGAGCAGGTACAATGTTTCTGGTGTACAGTAGATATAAACCACAATGCTGCTTCACATTTGTCAATCCCTAGGGCATGTCTCAGAATAAGGACTAACTCAATTCAGAAATTCAGTTGCAGTGAAATTGAGAATGTGGAGCACAACGGCAGGATTGATGGTTGTTTGGGCTTGCCAAGGAGGAACCTCCAAGCACTTTCTTAAGGAAAACATGACATCCTTCAGCAAAAAAAAACAAAAAACCCCCTCCAATTCAGGTGATATGGGTATGTATGTATATATATATGTATATATATAACTATATATGTATATATACTGTAGCAATACAAGTTAGAGAGAACAGCAACAAAAGAACTGGAATTAAAACTCTGGAAAGACTCAGAAAAAGATGCAAGACATATATGATAGGGTACAAGGACTCAGGTGGGGTGGGGGGCATGGAAAGGGAAGTGACTCTAAATTTAATTGAAAAATGATGTATGCTTTTGGAAAAAAGTTTAATAACAATAAAAAATAAATTTTAAAAATGTCTGATCTTTGTAAGTGATGTTTGTTTAACTTGTTTTAGGAATTGGAAAGCAAATGTATATATTTTGCTACATCACATGTATATAGAAATAATTTATATTATAGTATTAATTATAACATGCATTGCATGGTTATTTACACCAGGATAAGTCCTTCCACCTTGTAAAGAAGCTGGTTAATGCATAGATTGGTCTGAAGGGAAGTGAAATGTTCCATCATGCTTAGGGAATTCAAAATAAGCTTGGGAAATAACTCAGTAGCTTCAGAAAGACCCTGAAACTGCTTGGATCTACTAGGCTCTTTCCTCCTTGAATGCAAAGAAGCAGGAAAGACTGTTTGGAGGTGGGGGGGACACTATCAGACAAGATAAGCTTCCTGAGAGAGGCAGATGGGCCAGGCTGCCTGGACCAATGAGCCAAGGACCAATTGAGCATCCTGAAAGAGGCTCAGAAAAAAAAAAAAAATGAATTACCTGGAAAATCCATGTTCCTACCTGGATTTGTGCAGTGTGCTCCTGGTTTTCTGGGGAAGGAGTTTGATGATTCAGCTGACACTGTCCTTTCTGTTACACCTGGATGTAATCTCAATTACTGCATATTTTTTGGTCTTTTTGAGACAGTGTCTCCCTGCAGGCCCAGTTGTCCTGGAACTCACTTTGTAGACCAGACTGGACTTGAACTCACAGAGATCCACCTGCCTGGTGGTATTCTATGTTGTTATTGTCAGTCCTCTGGAGTAGCATCACACACAGCATCTTATTTCAGTAAAATAAAAAATATGTATTATGGGGGCCAGAGAGATGGCCTATCGGTTAAGAGCACCGACTGCTCTTGCAGAGGACCCGGGTTTGATCCCCAGCACCCACATGGCCTGAGAACCTTCTTTAACTCCAGTTCCAGGGGGATCTGACACCTTCTTCTGACCTCAGCGGCATTCCATGACATGGGTGCACAAACCTACATGCAGACAAAAAAAATACATTCATACACATAAAAAATAAATAAAATTAAAAAAATATGTATTATAAATCAGCTAACATTACTTTTTATGTAAAATGTTTGTTTACATTATGTGTCATTGATTTTTCTGTGTAATTGATTTTGGATATTGAGTTTAGGTATTTTTCCATGTTAAAATATTTAGCATTTGCCTATCTTTATGTTGAACATCTCCAATTGCATTTATGAAGCATTGTGCACAATGTAGTTTCCTGAGAAGACAAGTTTTATTTCAGAAATGCTTTAACAATGTCACTAAAGTTAAACATGATTTCAGCTTCTGTGTATATTGTTGCTTTTCTCCTGAGAGTGTAAAATGTCTGTGAAGTCTGTTTCTGTTCATCTGATAAATCAAGTAGTTTGGTGAGCAAATGAAAGTCACCATTGTCGAGACTTTAAATCAGGGCTTTACAAAGCAAGTGGAAATGGATAAAATTAAGCTTCACAGAGCTTCTGTTTCCAAGTGATTAAGACAAAGTGTGTTCTACAAGTAATGGCAATGATTCCTGCGAATACTGTCAGGACTATGGATATAGTCCTAAGATATTATGGGTGCCATAGACATTACAGAAATTGTACATATGGAAACCTGAGGGAAGGAACAATTAAAGAATAGTTATGTTATAAAGTAGATAACTTAGAAAAAAAGATAAGCAAAATTTCTGCAGCTCAAAACATTGTCCATGTACAGGATCATTTTTAATGTTGTCTACCCTTGGGACTGTACTTATTATTATGCAGGACACATTGAAATAAATAAAAAAATCTATGGTGGAAAATATATATTCATATGTACGTATAGGAGATGCAAACACAATTTCATTTATTAGACATCATGGAGGGCTCCTGGTTTTGACACAGTGTACATTATTGACCACCATGTCATGTGTTCTGTTTGTCATTTATTGGTAAACTACATTCTTTAAAAAATATTTTATTGCATTGTTGCACAATAGATAGAATAGATCTTAATCGGATTTAAGCCCCCTTTCCCATCCATGTCCCCTCTAACCTCCCACCAGGATTTCATGCATACTGTCATGTATGCTAATTCCCATGTAGTCAAGCATTTGCACCCAGTACAAGCTCACACATGAGAGTTTAGTCAGTCTACCTAGACTCCCTCCACTACCTCAGCCAGAGTAATCAGCTGGCAATAGTTCCTCATAGAAGTTTGACACCTGTTTCCCATTTCTTCATTTCTTTGCTGGGGTTTTGTCTGATTGAGTTTGCATAGGCTGTTACCACTGTTGCAAGTTCATACAAGCAAGTTCCCAGGAGTCCGAGGAGTTTTCTGTACCTCTCTGTTTCTACTTCCGTTTCTTACTATATGTTACTTCCTAAGTGACTTCTCTGCCATCTCGTTTCCTAGAATGGAAGTCAGCCAAACAAGAGGTTCCTGAAAAAAAAAGGTAATTCTCAGGATGCAGCCATGCCCCCTGTTGTGATGACAATGTTTTCATCTCATGTCATCTGTAGTTTATAATTATTATAATGCCTCCTTTCTGATTACCTGGTTTAACCAAGCTTAGCATGATTTTAATGGAATACTCACACATCCGTCATATATAATAGTTCTCATGATTTAATACCATACTACTAATTCATATATCAGCTCTTCTCACTAGTGCACAATGGGTTTATAAAAGAAAAGAGAGTAGGGGCTGGAGAGATGGCCTAGCAATTAAGAGTGCCGACTACTCTTGCAGAGGACCTGGGTTCGATCCCCAGCACCCACATGGCGGCTAAGAACCGTCTTTAACTCCAGTTCCAGGGGAATCCTAGACCCTCTTCTGACCTCCAAGGCATTGCATGACACGGGTGCACAAACCTACATGCAGACAGTACATTCATACACATACAAAATAAATAAAATTTAAAAAATAAAAAAGAAAGAGTAAAGTTGTAAAGAGCCATGTGTTCTTGGAAACTTTACAAAGCAGAAATTAATGCATCAGTGAACAGCTTAAATGATTTCCATTGAAGAATTCTTGGGTTAAAAAATTGGGATACTTGTCCCTGACAGTGTTGGCATCTATTTGATCATACACAGCCCCTATCAGCACCTACTGAGTTCCACCAAGCTTCTGTTCATCATGACAAGCAAAACAATCAAAGAATATAGATCATATCAGGAGGGCAGAAGGTAGAAATTAAAGAATAAAACAAAATCATTACCAACTTGGTTCTATCATTAGAAAAGTGGTTACTCAAATCTGAAATATTTAGTGTTATTTAGGCAAACTATGGGTCAATTGCTGAAGATTTACATTTATACAATATCTTCCATCTCCATTTCTTTTTCAAAAACATAAGAATACCAATCAGTTTTATTCTCTTTGAGCAAACAGCAAAAGTAGTTTATCCTGTTTTATTTCACTTAATTTAAAACAATTATTTAATTATGGTTCTTTAAGATGTATTGCTTCTGAAAGAAATACCACATTGGAAGCTTGGAAAGACCCTCTTCTTCAGATAGTGAATAAACTAAGCACTATGGAAGAAGCCCCAACTGTTATCCTATCAATAGCTGAAACTGTTAAGGGAAAAATTAACTTACTTCAGGAGGGTATTGTGAGAATATTTAAGAAGGTGAGCATCTCCTTATATTTCCATTCTCATTCATGGGAGTGTTGATCACTCTAAGAAGATCTCAATCTCTCTCTCTCTCTCTCTCTCTCTCTCTCTCTCTCTCTCTCTCATACACACATTTTTGATATAGCAAAATTTAGGCATCCAGCCTACTTTACCACTAAAGGATTCCTGCAAGCTCTAACCTTCTCCGTGTGGCACTCTGCTCAGTAATTCATCCTCCAGGAATACCAGCACAAAGCAGCCATTCTTCACAGGACTCTGAGCTCTCCCCTTCCTTGTCAGAAGGAAAGGATCCTGACTACCCCACCACATCGTCTCATCATAGTCATCATTGTACCATCTGCATGTAAAAGCATCCAATGTCATCATCACCTTCTCTCATATTTAAGGTCAATGTATGATAAGAAGAATAAACTTCAATAAACATTAAAAAAGGCTACAGGTTCACTGTTAGAATCAACAAAGTCCAAATATCAAATTGGGATGACACTGAGGAATTTTATAATCCTAGAAAACTGACACTAGCTTCTTCATTGGCTCCCAGGGCTACAGTCTTGAAGCAAGTTTCTGGTTGTCCTTATGCTTATTCCTGCACTAGCATCCTTAACTGACTGCATGCCAGCAAGCTACGAGAGGTTCTCTTTTGTAGAATTTTGTCACCAACACATCTATATTACTCTGGATCAGATACATGCAAATCAATTCATTTGTATGACGTTTTATAATCTTAACATCCCCTAATATTCAGTCACAGATTTGAAAAAAAAAATGACCATCAAATTCTGATAAATAACAAGTGAGTGTCTATTTGGTGATTGGATTAGTCCTACATCCCAAGAAAATGTGGTTGTCTCCATCTGGAAAGGCCTGTAATCCTTGCAATCAGATGATGAAGAGACATGCACATTGCTTTCATAGTCTGTTCCAGAGTCTGAAAGGGAGTCAATTAAGATCGATGATGATCTCAAGCAGCTGAAATGCCAATCCGTCTATGATGCTGATTGCTAAGTTCACACCCATACTCCCCCTCTAATTTTTTGATGATTGGTAATAATCTGCCTCATTTGGAAACTTCCTTTCTTTTGAAACTTTTGAATACAAGCTGGGATGGGATGGATCTTTTTTAAGAAATAGAAATGGATTCTGGAACTCTCGGTGTCTAAAAATCCAAGTTGTAAACATTTCTCTTTCATATATAATAAAAATATCTATTATTACCATTGAGGTGTTCAGAATTTGTCATCAGTTCCCAAGTTTGTCTTGCAAATATGACAAACCACAACTTATTTCAGAATTGCAGTGAGTCTGTGTAGGTCACTGGGAAAGGAAACAATGTGGTTGTAAATAACCAGTCCTTCCATTCCACTAAGATAACAGATTTCTCTGGATATTTTAGGAAAGCCAAGCACAGCCTATGGGAAAAATTTCATGGTGAGACAATAAATAATAAAATACTATGGAACTGAATTATATATGTTTCATGAAAATTTCGAACAGTCCAGAGATACAAACATGGAATTCTCCTGATTTCCCTTAATAACAGCCTTCACCCAGGTCTGGATTCTCTTCATTCTAAGCCTGACAAACCTCTGGTGTTCTATCTCATTCATATTATTTAACACATTGTTTAACACATTCCTATTGTCTTCTTGTTGTTAGGCAGTAGCTAAGGGAAAGCAGAGAAAAGTTCTGGAAGGTGGGGAAGAGATAATATTCCCAGGAAACTGCCAGAGTGTGTCTCAACAAGGTCGTTCACCTTGTAAAAATTAGTGGTAGTAGCTGCTTGAGAAGGCCATCAGTCAGACAAGGACACTCATCATAGTTATCTCTATCCTGACCAGAACATTTGTGTCAAAGAAAAAGGGTGGAATCTGCGGTCAAAGGGGCACCAGGCTTGGGAGCCCTAGAAAAAGACCAGTGTAGAAGTGACTCGGCTGTCTACCAGCACTAGAGATGGTACCCTTACCAAAGGGGGCCTTTAGCTCTTGGCTCTTTAGCTTTTGCTTCAAAACATGCATGCTTTCACCCTTTCCTGAGTCTTTACTCCGAATTTTCAACTCTTTGTCCACCACTTGGAACACCCTGAAACCAGGGACACAGCCCTCATCTCTCTAACCCTGAAACATTATGTATTACACCACACAGCAAGCAAGTGGAGCTGAGCAGCTCCTGCACCATATTCTCACCTTCCTGCTTCTGGATTAATGTTCTGTGGTGGTTTGGGTGAGAAATATCCACATTAGGCTCATGAATTTCAACACCTGACCTCAGTTTCTGGTGCTGTGTGTGGAAGATAAAGAAGCACAGTCTCTCGCTAGAGGAAGCATGCCACTGGAGACAGTTCCATTTAGCTCCATTTACAGAATCTTTCTCTGACCTCTTCTGCCTGTGTGTTCTTGAAAATGTGGGTGCCGAGCTTTCTGCTCCAGCTAACCACTGATTCTAGAACTCTCCTCCCATTATGGACTCTCCTCTGGAAACATAAACCCAAACAAACTCTTCTGTAAGTTGTCGTCTGGAGTTGTCTTATCACAGCAACAAGGAAGTAACTAAAGTTCATTCCTTTGATGTCAAGATGTTGGGGGAAAAATGAAAAAACTTGATCTCACTGAGCTTTGTGGCGTTATCAAAACATATTCCTGACATGGTCTCAACATGAACTCTACCAAAATGACAGCCACAGGAGTGTTTTCATAAGAAACCTCCTAGCAGGAACACAAGGATAGTGCTCTTGTCAGAAAAATTACCTAGATTTTCCTATTCACCGTACAATTTTGCCATGTTTCATCCTTTAAAACCTCTACTGCTCGTCCCTTACCCTGCTAAAGAAAAGTGGCTCTAAGTTTGTTCTCTGCAAAGCGGTGGAGGAGAATCAAGGTTAGAACCAGACCAGGAGTGAATGGCGAGAGAACCCTTCCTGACATCTCTTAAGAATTTCATAGTGAGTCAGAAAGTCCAATGGACATGTATCACAAAGAGTGGGGAAAGATAAACAAAATGGTACCAGTGCATTTTTCCACTGATCCAAGCACAAGGAAACTTAAAAAATTTTTCCTTTTAAGCTTACTCGGTATTTTCTTAGCATTTCTTCTTCCTTCTGTTACTTTTTGCATCTGGGAGGTGGTTGGAAACACACACACACACACACACACACACACACGCACGCACACACGCATGCACACACACACACACACACTCCCATCATATCAGACTGTTGTCATAGGGCTAATGCAACACAGCCAGGTGACCATAAACTAAAATCTTTAAAACAGAACTGAGTAAATATCTTTTTTCTTTTTAGATGATAAACATGTTTTTTAATAGAATCCACATGTGATTCCATCTCATGTCCTACGCTGAGAAGATGGTGACTAATGGAATAACTAGTAATGATACAGATAAATATAGAAATCTTCTAAAATATTGTTCATTTTATATAATCAAAGAAAGCACTTGACATTTCAGTGCATAATTTTCATTCTCAATACTTTTCAAAAATTCCCAGTAAGTAATCAGATATTGTTCTTCTATGTGGATATCTTCTACCACAACAAAATGAATTGGTTAGAGAGATAGATAAGAAAAGTAAATCAATAATGGAGATATAACAGAAGCAATTCACTCAGAGTGCAAATGATAGCCTATTTTTTAAAAATTTGTAACTGTATGTCTTTTTTTTAATTTTTTTTAGTTTTATTTATTTTTGTATGTGTATGAAGGTACTGTCTGCATGTTGGTTTGTGCACCCGTGTCGTGCAGTGCCCCGGAGGTCAGAAGAGGGCATCGGATTCCCCTGGAACTGGAGTTAAAGATGGCTCTCAGCCACCTTGTGGGTGCTGGGGATTGAACCCAGGTCCTCTGCAAGAGCTGTCAGCGCTCTTAACAGATAGGCCATCTCTACAGCCTATGTAACTGCATGTCCTACCATGATGAAGGAACACTGGTGACTCTAACAAGATGAATTTCTCAATGAGAGCTGTGTATGTGTTGCACTGAGAAGCTTATCTAACTAAAGTGTTTAAAATGATTTTCTGAATTTAAGAGACTCAGAACCATGCATCTCGGTTAATTGAACTAAATCAAATAAAACTAGTTTAAAATGAATAAAGCTAAACTGAAAGCTTTTAGTACTCTTTGGTAAACATTTGCTCAGGCTTCATCACAGGTTTAACAATTTATTATCAAATGTAGTCTATGCTCATGCTGAGAAAGTGAAATCTATCTTAACATTGTCAGATGAACTGAATGGATCATTTTAGGAACTGAGCCATACTTTATGTAAAAATTGCTAATAACTAATGAGTTACCAGATTTGCAGGTGAGCCACAGATACTGTTACTGGCCACTGAACTAAACTATACTAAGTTATTTACAAAAGGCATTTTTGCAATTTATAGATGCACATTGATGATAAAAGAAGACAAAGATACCTGACCTCATGGAACTTAGAGGCTAACAAAACTACAACTACAACAACAACAACAACAACAACAACAACAACAACAACAACGAAGACAAGATAAACCAAACATGCATGCAAGAACTTTGTGAAGCTCATGAATGGATAATCTCTGATCTCTAGAAAAAAAGGAACAGTACAGCATTGTAAAAAATTATGGGGAGCATGTGGTGAGAGGAAAGAGCTTGTCAAGCATGAGCTGGAACCCAACAAGAATGTCACAGATGATTTCCCTGTTAAATCAGACAAACGTGTTCTCTTGCATCACAGATCCAATGGTGTTCCTGTCCACTAGGATTTAAGCCCACACTACATGATTTCAACAATGTCTTTTTCTCTCAGAATTTAAGAATGGAATGTAGCCCTCAAACTTATCTAAACACAGCTATTCCAAAAATCCCAATTCTTTTCAGTTGAGGTAAAAAAATTATGAATAACTTGCAGTAAATGCCCCCAGATTCTGTAATTTAAAATAGTTTATAATTATTTGGGGATTTGTGTTTTGGTCATATTCACCACCATGTCTCCCCCCATAGCTCTTCCTAGATCCAGTCACATCTCCCAACCCACCATCCATATTTGTGTCATTTTTAATTATTATTCATTACCCATTGACTTAAATTCATATAGTTATTTTACTCCTGGATGCAGGCCATCCACTGGATTGTGTTGGATGTGCTTGGACTGATAACCTTAACTTTCCTTCTACCAGAAAACATCAACTGTCTGTAAGTCCTGATCCCTTTCTTGCTACATGCTAGAGTTTCACAGCTCAGTCTTATGGAGGTTTTATGCTGGTAACCACAACTACTGAACTCTTGAGTGTACTTGACCTGTCATGTCCAGGACACATTGTGACTCTAGTTCTCTGCAACTTCTGTCTCTCTAATCTTTCCTCTCTTCTTCCAATGTGCTCCCAGAACCCCGGGTAGATGGTGTGATAAGGATGTCTCATTTGTAGCTGAGCACTCCACTGACATTTATTCTCTGCCTTTGACCAATTGTGAACTTCTGCTTAACCACCATCCACTGCACAGAGAACCTTCTCTAATGGGGTCTGAGAACTGCACTCATCTATGGTAGAGAAATACAAAATTAGGGAGTAGTTTGATAATTCAGTACATTGTTAATGCAAAGATTTAAAATGTTTTTTAACACAGAAATCTAAAACTAACTTTATTTACTAAAAACATACCAATACTAACAATTATATAATTTAAATTATCACATACTTGTTGCTGTTATGTTATAGCATTTGAAGTTCAAATAAGCTATGGATGAAGAACATAATATTTTGATAATAGATATGGCAATTCTAAAATTGTCTTCCTTCAAGATAAGGCCAAGCATTGTATTCTGCCTGCATAAACAAATGCATGAGCTATCGTTTAGTTATTAAACAAAATTTATTATAAAATTAATTGAAATGTAAGCTCCTATAATACTGCAAGCATCTGGGAATGAAATTCATCTACATGTACAAATCTTTGTAAAATCAGGGATGTCTTCAATATTATACCTTTCACTCTCCCATCAACAGTTAATCCATTCATAAATTATAATTTAAATTTCACAAGGGAATCCTAATATGGGAGAGAGCAGATCTAGACACCCTCAAAGGAAATCTACAACAATGAACTATTTATTCTGGTTATTATTATTCCACATCTCCACTTGAATAGAGAACTAATGAGCAACTAACAACAAAAACAGATTTGGAGGGAACAAAAAATGGTCAGTTAAGGACAGATATTCCCTTTGAAACAAATCTTAAATTAGTCTTGGCAAGCAGAAGAATTTTCATTTCCAATAAGTTTGTACAAAGTGAAAATAGAAGTGGCTGTAGATATGTTGGTTGGACACTCTTAAGGGTTCTAGAAGCAACTTCCTTAATCTTTTGTATAAAATTTCATTGTGGTGGTACAAGCAAGGTTTTAGCTTAGCAGTATTTAGTGCTTACTGGAGATTTTATATCAAGGTATCCTTTATTTTATTTTATTTTATTTTATTTTATTGAATTCTTGTGCATTTCATACACTAGATCTTAATCGAATTTAGAGCCCCTTCTCCATCCCCGTCTCTCATACTGCACACAAGAGTTCATGCATTCTCTGATATATGCTAAGCCCTATCCAGTCAAACATTTGTTCCTACATGTTCCTTGGAGCAGGTATATCCACTGCAGTCTAGTCAGTCTATCTAGAGTCACTCTATTAAAGCAGACCTACTCTCCCTCACCCTCAGTAATAGTTCCTTGACAAAGGTTGGGGCCTGCTGTCCATTTCACTCATTGATTTGTTGTCTGGTTGACTCCACATGGGTTTTGGGCATGTGGTCATTGTTGCAAGTTCATAGAACAAGTCCTCAGAGGCCTGAAAGCCTCTGTTTCCTTCAGTCATATATCTACCCCAGCCCTTACAATATTTCTGAGCTCCCTTCCACAATGCTCCCTGAGCTGTGTGTAGGTGAGTTCTCTGATATATCTCTAGACAAATGAAATATCTTGCCATATGCTGAATATGGAATCCTACATTTAGAGACAATGTTCCATACACTACTCATCAAAGTAGCTTCTTGGAGACTATTGCAGAATTCCACAACTAACCACATGTAGGGCATATGTGTCTAAGAGCTATCCAGTCCAATGTGACATGTCTTCAGTGAAGCCTCTGCACCTAAGGCACACAGGAAGCAGCTTAACAAGGGTTAGAGAGAAAAGTAATTCATCCTTCAACTCTCTCCAGTGAAGCTTCCTCATACAACAGGGTATAAGCCACACAGAAGGCCACAACTGGCTGAATATTAGAGAATAAGAGACTGCAAAGTGCATGTCCCTATATTAAGGTTTCGTAAAAGGATATATTCACTCTTATTTAGTGTAATTACCTACAAGTGTGAGCCTCTGTGTGTGTATGTGTGTGTGTGTGCAGAGCAACAATGCTTTATTTATACTCCCACGTTGAACTCTCATAGTTGTTTCAGAATTATTTTTATTATTTTTTTAATTTTTAAATTTATTTATTATTTTTATGTGTATGAGTGTACTGTCTGCATGTAGGTTGGTGCACCTGTGTCATGCAATGCTGCAGAGGTCAGAAGAGGGAGACATCTGATTCCCCTGGAACTGGAGTTAAAGACAGTTCTTAGCTGCCATATGGGTGCTGGGAATAGAACCCAGGTCCTCTGCAAGAGCGGTCGGTGCTCTTAACCACCGAGCCATGTCTCCAGCCCCTGTTGCAGAATTATTAAAGGTAAGGTTTTTTTTACTTTATTTCCTATGAGATTGCTGCACATTAGGGCTAAAAACCCATACTATACTCACAAAGGATCTTGTTCCTTATAGTCACCTAGAGGTGGTAACTGGGAGCATTGGATTATTCTCTTCAAGTCCAGGGACTCATCACACCCAACCTCTGTTCAGGCATCAGATATTCAGTCTTCATCTTGTCAGTATTGCTGACCTAGACTAATACACAGCAATAACACATAAAGATTTACAATGTTAGCCACATGATAGACACAGCACTGAAGATTGGGCAAAAGAACTCTATGCCTTGCACTGTCAAGATAACATACATAGAGTTTCCAGGGATTATAAACATTACAACGGAGATCATAAAACTTTATTTTTCAAATTCAAATGTAAGACACTCATTTGATCAACTTGATTGAACATACAACCCCCCCCCCCGCTGGATGGTGGGACCCATGGGCTGTGTGGGTTTGGCCACAACCGCTTGCAAACTGGTTTTACATGAAGGATGCTTGTACTCATAAATTATCACTTATTATTAAAAAATGAAAAAAAAACTGAGTGAAAGATGCAGGACAGTTATGGCAGAATGCATGATCTGGGATGGGGTGGGGTGGCATAGGAGGAAGGGAAAGGGAAATATGCCTGAACTGAATTGGAAAATGATGTATGAAATACACAAAGCATCAATATAAAAATGAAAATAAAAAAAANATGATCTGGGATGGGGTGGGGTGGGGTGGGGAGAAGGGAAAGGGAAATATGCCTGAACTGAATTGGAAAATGATGTATGAAATACACAAAGCATTAATAAAAAATGAAAATTAAAAGAAAAACAAATGTAAGTAGGCAAGTTTTCTATCAATATGAGCATCAGAATGTTTATTGCACAGTGCCAGAAAGCAGGCATCGAACCTCATTCAAACTTCAGACCATGCAAATTGTTCATCTCCCATCACCTGCTACTGCAGCTACTCAAGAATGCATCCACATCGCTTTCACCTTTCAAATTTTAAAGGCAGGAATGTCAACGTGGTCTACCAGGGATAAGACAAAAGTGAGTGTTCATTCGACAAAATCTCAACTTTCTCTCACATGACTAATCAACTGCTCATCAAGTGACAGAAATGAACCTGAAAAAAGTCAGGAGATTCAAATATACCTTGTTTAAATATTGGCCACAGGACCATAGAGCAAAGGACAAAATAAAGCTTGTGCCAAAATCCTAGGTCTTCTATATTATTTGGAGATTAGTTTTACCTGTTATTTATTATTTATTTATTTTTGTCTTTTCGAGGCAAGGTTTCTCCTTAGTCCCAGATGGCCTGGATCTCACTCTGTAGACCAGACTGGCCTTGAACTCTCAGGGATGCCCCTGCCTCTGCCTCCTGAGTACTGGAATTAAAGGCATGCGCCACAGAGTTTCTAAGGAACACGTGACAAAAGGCCAGATGCTATGACCATGAGCCTCACAAACGTTTCAAGCAAGCCTTCAAAACAGTCCACCAAAGCAGTAGGAGATGAGCCAGTTATTTCCACCTCACTCCCTCCTGTGGAGAAAGGAGATCTCAATGAGGAGGAACTGTCCAGTAAGTGCCATGACAGCCTGGTAAAATCCTGCATGCGAAGGTATTGTTGGGTCCTGAAGACCCTAGGTTAAAAGTCAGATTTAATATTCCAAGTCATAGCTACAAGCTAAAATGAAAAAATTCTGTGGCTGCAGCCTCGGTAAATGGGTAAGTGAGGTAAGGGTGGACAGGACTGAGTTTCTCCGAAGGCAGCGGTGGGGGACAACGATCCTGCCTCAGGGAGTGCACTGTGCACAGTTCTTTCCTGGAGGTAGGAATGTCGAAAAGAGATGTGCAGCAGGACATGTGGACAGATTTGCCTCAGGGTGAGAACTGGAAAGGAGGCCCTTGGTCCTGTGGAGTGGAGATTGCTCACCCAGCCAGGAGCGCTTCCAGAAAACACTCAGAGCAGATAAACAATTCCTGGCCACAGGTCAACCAAGAACCAGTTGTAGGAAAATGTTTTTAGCATGTATCAGTGCTCCAGGTCCTTCTTGGTCCTCAGCCAGGTCACACGTAGCTTTTGAGATAACTTCAGTTAGCCAGATTAATGGAGCCAAAGGAGAACCTCAGTAAGAGGGAACTCAGTGTCTCAGGAAGAATTGCTGTGGGTTGTAGGTAGTTGAAAGTTGATGCTACGTCATCTAATTTTGCTCTTTAGAGGAAACAACTGATATGAGAACAGGACTTTTTTCAAGCTACATTAAACACTAGCTAAGGTTTTATTTCATGTGCATCTAGGCACAAAATCCAGATGGCAGTTTGCCCTTCCTTGAAGCAGTCAGCAGTACACATTGAGAACCAGTTCCCTCTCTAAAGCTTCCCTAAGCAACACTAGCCTCTGCCTATCTTACTGATGTGATGTGAATGTATGCAGAGGGGTACCTAAGCATTAACCACTGAAGCCAGGTATTGTGGGGTTTATGAAAAGAGAGCCACAATCAGATATTAAGGAATTTGTTTGTGAGAAGTTAAATACAGAGAGAAGGTATTACTGGCACCTATAAATTTGCTGAATGACATCAGTACCTGTAATAGATAACACATTTCCTAGGCCCCCCAAACCCTTCATTCTCCTAATGCTATTGTTATACAAACACAAGAACCAGTAATGGGGGACTCAATTGCTAGAAATACCTAATCAGTTTTTTGTTTATGACAAGGATTAATCAGGGTAGGTTTGCCTTCAAAACTCCTCTATGCTGACTCATTTTCACAGTGCTACAGACACTACAAACTCTACTTGGGGGAGAATTATCACCAAGGCTTTGCCACCACCACATGAGGGTGTAAATTAAGGAGCATCTTCCAATGTAATAATGGCACAATATTTTCATTGCCAACAAGAACTTTGGATTTTATTTAAGGCCAAAGCTACAGGGAAAAAAATAACACATTTTGCATGAAATCAAGCAAAAACATGGACCTCAGGAAGCCATAGACTCCACTAAGAAAAATAAAAATTATATATGTATACATATTTATATATAATAAAATATTTTTATTTATATAAATATATATATTTTTATTAAGTGGGTGTGATTGTACCTATCATAATCTCCCCTAAACATTTCCATCAATGCCTAGTTTGTATAAAGGTATATTTTACACTAGTTAGTGTTTACTGGGAGAGGTTCATTGTCAGGTAAATTGCTAAGAATACCTGACTGATGCTGTAGCATGGTTCCCTCCCAATTTGAAAAGGATCCTGTACATATATTGCCATCTCCAAATGTCAGGAAAAATACAATTTTACAGAAAGAATGCATGTGACTGAAGAAAAGTGTGAAGAGCTAAGCACGGAGAACACCTCGGGTCCTAACATGACTGTCATCAGAGAATAAAGATGTATCTGTACATCTCCAAATTGAACAAGGAGAGGGGTCAGCATCTGGAAATAAGAAAATCATACAGACATTCTTATGTCTCAAGGAATCCTTACAAGGCCTGTTACATTCCCCAAAGCAGAAGAGTCCTGGGAACCGAACCTGGGGCTCTAGAATTTATTTCCTCTCCTCCCAACTATGAATGGCCACAGGACAATTTTCAAGAGTATTAAAGTGGTAGTGAGTTTGGAGAGACCCGCACTTCCCAGAAGCAGCTTTCTCTAGTGGCACAGATTCTTCAGTGGAACTTTGCAGAGATGCAGCTGTCAAGGAGACAACCTTGTTTCTGTAAGTAACAGCTTCTTCTTGTTGCATGTGAACTTGATTAACCCATTGAGTGTTCAAGTTTACTTAGATGAATTCTTTTCTTTTAGTCCTATCTTGCTGCACCCTGTGCTAATAGGTCTTTGAAAATGTTCCCTAAAGATAAGTAATAGAATAAAGGATTAAAAACAAATTTTGATGTATAAAATACCTGTAGAATTAAACATACAATCCCATCCTGCTGGATGGTGGGACCCATGGGCTGTGTGGGTTTGAGCACAACTGTTTGCAAACTGGTTTTACATGAAAGATGCTTGTACTCATAAATTATCACTTATTGTTAAAAAATGAAAAAATTCTGAGAGAAAGATGCAGGACAATTATGGCATAATGCATGATCTGGGATGGGGTGGGGTGGGGGGAAGGGAAAGGGAAATATGCCTGAACTGAATTGGAAAATGATGTATGAAATACACAAAGCATCAATAAAAAAATGAAAATTAAAAAAGAATGTATAATAGACAGCTTTTACAATAGATAGCATTTACAATGGTACTTAAATATGCTAATATTTTCCTTATGGCAAATATCAATAAATAATATTCAGGGTTTTAATAGATGAATTGGCAAAAGGGGACCCACCATGAAAGCCAGACTTGTTTTTTGCTCAAAGCCAATTTTTATTGAAGCTTTGTGCTTTTGTACAAAATTTCAAATCAAATCTAGACCCGTGCCCCCATCCCCCAACTCCACCAGAGCTCATGCATTCTTCAAAACATGTTTTTCATTTTTTTCTCAGTCTCTCTCAAAATTCTCGATGCAGAAGGTCACTGTCTCGAACAGAAGTTTACCATTTCAGTCATTTCTCTGACCCAGTCTTCCTGTTGTTGTTGTTGTTGTTATTCCTTTCAATATGCATCACTCCAAAATAAGCGAATATGCATGCCACACATATCATAGGCTTTAGTGTCTTTGGATTATGATTTTTTTTGTATTTTCAGTTATTTTTTTCTATTACTGTTTTATTTTTTTTCATTTTTTTTAGCATTAAGTAATAATTTATGAGTACAAGCATCCTTCATGTAAAACCAATTTGCAAGCAGTTGTGCCCAAACTCACACAGCCCAAGGGTCCCACCATCCAGCTGAGGGGCTTGTATGTTCAATCAAGTTGATCAAATAAGTGTCCAGTCTATATTGTTGTAGTTTCACCATTCACTCCAATCACAACCCTTACAGTCTACCACGCCCCCTCTTCCACAGATTGTTCCCTAGGCTTAGAAAAGGGGCATGGGTCCGAGAAGCAAAATAGTCTACTTTCTCTGGAGCTGTCATGTTGGACTCTGGTCAATTCTGGCTGTTTCCTTTCATAGGCTGACAGTTTGTCCAGGAATAACCTTTCAATCCTACTAATGAGGCACAGGCAATTAGATATATAGGTATTTAAACAGTACTAATTGTTATGGTAGGTTACTTTGGTATAGACACAGATATTTGGATGGTATGTTAATCTATGAATTACATTTTTTTTCTTTAAAATATGACAGGGTTTTACTGTGGCTTATAACATCTCCTAACCACTAGAAGATGTAAGCTTGTGGCATCAGCTGTGGGTTATTCTTCCAAAGAGAGAGCTAATAGCCAATTAGATTTGGAATATATGGGCATATGGTTGCCACTGCTGCATAGTATTTCCAGGCAGGTGAGGTGTAGCTGGTGCTGACAGAGGAGACTTACTTGACTCAAGGAGACCTATATTTGCTTTATTGGTTTAGTGGCCTTTGGTAACACTCTCTGGTATTCCAGAGACCATCTGTACACTTGCAAGTGTGGTCTCAATACATCTTTCCCATGCTTACATTAGACAGCAGGGCCTTATGGCCTCTCTTCTTGCAGGTATCCCAGTTTACAGGCAAGAAGACTTTACCTTTTTTTGGGGGGGGGGCTTGCATCCCCTGGTCAACATCTCCTTGGTAGAATAATCCATTGCTGATATCAGAGCTCTCCTGTATTAATATATTTTGCTTAAGTGCACAGCTTAAGGAGACTTTAGTATTATATTTGGTACTGAATAGAGAATAATCCTTTTCACAGTTCCTTTGTCTATTAGTCAATTAAAGAAGGCAGTTTTACCAGTTTTATAAGAGATTACCTCTATAACAGTTGGCTCCAATTTACGGTTAGAGAACGACCTCATCATCATCATATTCCTCCTTGTTCTATGAAAAGGAGGTAAGAAAGTTTCTCATATTAAAACTTTGGAGCACCTAGAAGTTAAGTTTCTTTAGGACTCATTATAAATAGTTGTTACAAGTAGGATCCACAGAGGGGTTTGATGCCTGTAGCAGTCTGATGCTTTTCTTCCTTTCAATGTTCAGAGGGGCCAACCTTTCTGCTGGCACTTCCTGGTACATCTTACATAATGCAAAGCTGTGTCTTTTCTTTCTCAGCCATTAAGTTGGTGACGTTTTGACCTGTGGGAACATACAAATCTTTTCCCATAGTTAGTTCTAAGATTTGAATTGCAAAGTTTTTGAGAAAAAGTTCTCATATGTATCTGTATCCCCACACAGTCCCAGAAAAACAAACCATGAATGGTATCCCTCATCTGCGGATGCTAGCGCCAATAACCTAGTTGTAACTATTTCTTGTGGAGAGGGATGCATATTAAAAGAACAACAACAGAAAGACTGCATCAGAAAACTGACTGAAATGGTAAATTGGGAGGGGTGGGAGGGACAGGAGAGGGACATGGGTCTATATTCCATTAATGTATATTTAATTGACGTGAGTTCAACAAGTATCCAATTTTGCCCAGACTCTGTCTACAGGTTACATGGTGTTTTAGGACTTAGTAAAAGAAAATATGTGTATATTAAACAACATTGGTTTAAAGGTTCTGATAAAAACGGTAATGCACCTTAGTTAATTGGAAATATAAATTGTTGTCGACATTTGTTTTACTTAAAATCTGTATAACAATAACTTTGGGATTGGCACATACAAATGTTCTCTATAATTTTTCTGCTGTATAGTATCATCTTGTACAATCTCTTTTACCTGTAGGATGATTTAACTTAATAAATTAAGTTTGCTTCCCAAGTTAACGACATACAGTCACCCAAAATAGCTTGGGTGAATCTGATGAAATCTCCACCTTGATTCCTGCCTATAGGTACGTGTACTACAAATGCCTTTTTGAGATTCATGGTTCAAAAAAAAAAACTTAAAATTAAAAGGGGGCTTATGATTTTTTTTTCTGCCCTTGTGTTGCACAATGAGGTTTTTTCCTTCCCATGGTCACCAAATGATGTACAGTAAGCACCAGCATCCTGTCTTGATCTTCCTGTACTGGTCTCTGTGATACAGCCTAGGTAGTCCAACAATGGCAGTCTATACTCTGAAGAGGCTGAAACCCCAGTAGTAGCTCAGTCCACAAGTTGGATGTCTCAGCAGTCCCCATTTGGCACTGAAAGTTTTTTAGTTTGTTTGTTTTACACTTTTTATCTTTTCACTAAGATCTCAAGTTTTACACCTGAAGTACAATTTCTCAGGCCTTACTATTTATTTATTTCTGGTTATTCTTTCCTTTTGCATGTTTAAGGCCACACAGTTAGCCCAGATTAACCAAGGTTTTTGTTTTTTCAAGGTCCTTTGAGGATCTGGTCCTCATGGGTCACTCAGGTTTTTTTTTGGGGGGGGTCCCCTTGCTTTTTTGGGCTTTTCATTTACCAGTTCCATCCACTTGAGGGCAAAGACAGGTCCTGCTAGACCAGGCTTCCTTTCTGAAACATGAGCAGACTTTGCTCTTTACAGACTGGACACTGGCTGAAGTCCTGTTAGTGGATCTCCAAGACCTCCCGGCACAGGAAGACTGGTGACTCACATTTGTAGGACATTTCTAGAGATGCCCCCATGCATAGTCACCTGGGACATAGTTGATCTCTGAGGGCAAGGAACAAAGTTATCCCTTAAGACCCTGGCCAAATTGGTATGGGCATTAAAGTATGGTCCTTAAGCACCCAGAAAGGCTAAGTTACACCAGCCTGATACTTTTAAGTACTGTGTAATATTTTAGAAAAAGCTTGGACAAAAGCTCAAGCAGCCTTGTATAAGAAATACTAAGAAGCACTCCCATAAAATAAATACTATGGTTAGACAAAATGTCATGACAAACTAGTTTTTTCCTCACTCTTTTGATCTTATATTACTCTAAAATATGCATACATACACCCATATACCAAAAATTCCTAACTCCCTAACTCTGAAAATAAATGGTAGCTTAATTCAAAGACCTGTTAAGGGATTCACAATATAAGAACACAGTTGCTTTCAGATCACAAGGTATATAACATTAATGTTGCTCAATTTGCCTTACAACTAGGTAATTGACACTAGCATCCACAGAAGGGGGATACCGTTCATCCTTTGTTTTTCTGGGACCGTGTTACTTCACTTAACATGATATCTTCTAGTTCCATCCATTAACTCCAAAGTTCATAATGTGATCTTTCTTTACCACTGCATAGAACTCCATTGTGTAGATGTACCACATTTTCTCTATGCACTCATCAGTTGAGGGGCACTTGGTTTGGTTCCAGCTCTTTGCTATTGTGAAGAGAGCTGCAATAAACATGCTGTGCATGTATCTCTGCAGTAAGATGAGTCTTGTGGGTACATACCCAGGAGTGGTATGACTGGGTCAGGTGGCAAGTTCATTTTGAGTCTTTTAAGGGTTCTCCACACTGCTTTTCATAGTGATTATACAAGTTTGCATTCCCTTCAGAAGTGGATGAGTGTTCCCCTTTCCCCACAACCTGTCCAGCACTTGGTATCATTTGTTTCCTTGACCCTAGCCAATCTTTATCAGAGTGAGATGGTATCTTAAAGTGATTTTCATTTGCATTTCCTTAATTATTAGTGACTGTTGAATACTTTTTAAGATGTTTCTCAGCCATCTCTAATTCCTCACTTGTGACGTCTCTGTTCAGCTCTTTGCTCCATCTTTTGAGTGGGTCATTTGTTTTCTTTCTTCTTTGGTTTTTGAGTAGTTTATATATTGTGGAAATCAATGCTTTCTCAGATGTATCTAGGGTGAAGGTTTCCTCCCACTCTGTGGGTTTTCTCTTCATTTCCTTGATTTTTTTTCTTTTGCTGTACAGAAGCTTTTGATTTTAATAGGGTCCCATTTGTCAATTGTCGACCTTATTTCCTGGACAGCTGCTGTCTGATTTAGAATGTCTTTTCCTACACCTATGTCTTGTAGGCTGCTGCCAACTTTTTCTTCTATCACCATCAGAGTTTTCGGTTTCTTCCGATTTGTTCCATTGGTCAACTGGTCTGTTTTTGTGCCAGTATCAAGCTGTTTTCATGACTATATCCCTGTGGTATAGTTTGAAGCCTGGTGTAGAGATCCCCCCTGTATTGATCTTTTCACTCAGGTTTGTTTTGGCTATTCGGAGTCTTTTGTTTTTCCATATGAAATTAAGGAGAAACTCTTGAGGATTTTAATTGGGATTGCATTAAATCTGAATATGAAAGCCAGACTTGTAACACTAGTTTACAATTCCAGTTCTGGGAAGCAGAGACAAGTAAGTTGTTGTTCCTTGGAGTGTAGACAAGCTAGTGTTCTCAGCTAGCTCCAGAGAGAAAAAGAGTCTCTATCTCAAAGAAAAATAGATGGTTGGTAGTTCATGAACAGCTGAGCTTGTTCCCTGGCTTCTACTCATATATATATAATTACATATATATATATATATATACACATGCGCATGTGCGCCTAATAAGATGCCACATCGGACATTGATGTCTAATGAGTATAAAACATGGGTGCTGTTAAAAATATTCTAGGAGCTGGAGAGATAGCCTAGTGGTTAAAAGCACCAACTGCTCTTGCAGAGGACCCGGGTTCGATCCCCAGCACCCAAATTGTGGCTGAGAACGGTCTGTAACTCCAATTCCAGGAGAACTCCAGTTCCAGGGGAATCCGACACCCTCTTCTGACCTCTGGAGTCCCACAACCCACGGAAAGCCCAGCATACTAGCACATATCTGCCATGTCTGTACTACAGTGAAATGGGAGGTGGTGAGAGAATACGTGAAAGCTTGGACTCCATATCTTCTGACATAAGTGGTGACAAACTACAAAGTACTCTTTGTTAAACAGAGTGGGAAGCAAGGATCAACACCCAAATTTGTCCTCTGGTCTCCAAACTTGTACAGTGGCATGCATGTGCCACCATTCACACACATGGATATGAATATTACATCACACACCAGACATAAGGAATGAAAGAATATTAACAAGTATTGATTGAATGTATCTAGTATTCTGCTTCTGTATTAGTTTTCTCATTTCCAGATCATGGATAATTCAATTTTTTTCATTAGTTGTAGGATTTAGAATTTTCACTGGGTGGTTGGTTCCCTGATGGAGCCCTGGTCAGCTGCCAAACAACCACTGTAGCTTTTATAGAGCCTCAGGAGATCCCGGTGAGTCTTGAGTCTGTTTGCACCTGTACGATTAATACCGTGATGTAAGACAGTTATAGCAATCACACAGTCCAAAAATGGAAGATTACGATCCATGAAAGAACAACTTGGTTATACAGTTGATAAATAATAAATAAAAACAAAGCAGATCCGTAAACTGTTAATGCAAAGGACCCATTATCATTGCCTACGCCTGAGACTGTCCTTGTTATTATGCAGAACACACCGAAAAGAATGTGGTTAAATATATCCTCATGCAAGTATAGAAAATGTGGAAAATAATATCACTTATTACTGACCACCATGACATTGTGTCATGACTTTATGGACCCACCTGGCTTTCCTTCTGCCACTTAACTGCATGCCAGTCTTACTGACCTCGCTTCTAAATAACTGAAAGTCAGCTGAGCAAGAGGTTCCTGAATCTCATCAAATTACCTAAATATCACAAGTGAGTGCACCAATGAACAGCCTGACTTATTACCACAAATGAATTCTTAAAGGAAAAGCATTTGGGCCTCTTTCCCATGAGAGTCTTGGCATCTATTTGATCTGATCCTGGACTTGTGGGCACCTACTGAGTCCCAGCAAATCTTGGTTCCTCATGAGCAAGCAAAGTAATCAAAGAATACAGATGTCATCAGGAGAGCAGATGGTGGAAATTCAGAAAGAAAAACAAAATATTATCAATTTGAGTTCTCATTAGAAATTTGTTATGAAACCCAGAATATTGTTATTTTAGCAAATTATGAAACAAAATCTGAAATTTCAAATTTCCACAACATATAAATTATATAAAATATTTTAATATAAATGTAAAAAAATAGCAAATGGAGATATTTTTTAGCTTAGATTCCTTCAGGAAATACTCCTTATTGTAACACTTACTTCAATATAATTGTTCAATTATCCATGATTAGGGTCTACTCCTTCTCAAAGGGATACTCAGTATGCTGGAAACTTGGAAAGACCCACTGCATCACGTAGCCAATGAAGAGGGTGAGAAGGATTTGCCCTCTGCTGCTGTCATAGCAAGAGCCCAAATCCTGGAGGAAAAAGTCAAAGAACTTCCAGAGGGAGTTAGGAGTATACTCAAGAAGGTGAGACATCTTCTTATATTTCTTTTCTTTTCCCCATTCATGAAAGATATGTCCATTTTAATAAAAAAATGAATATGTAAACACTGTATTTTGTTATACTAAAATTTAGGTATCCAATCTTTGGCAAAACCTCGCCAATTCATGGTTTCTGTCAGCTTCAACCTTCTCTAGGGTACTTCACACAGTACTTCAATGTCTCAATAAAAAGTCAGTTTCTCATAGTACTTTGTATGCTCTCTTCCTCAGCAGAGGGACAGGTTCGTGACTACCACACCATAAATCCTGACCAGAGCCATCAGCATGCTATCTGCATGCACCACGAACAAGTTCATGAAAATAAACATGAGTTAGAATTTGAGTCTGTATATTATAAGGAAACTACATCTACATATAAATTTCAAGCTATATTACTATAGTAATATCACCCAATGAGTATTACTTTTACTAACAATTTACATACCCATCTTGAGATATATATAATCAAATATATATATAATATATTTATATATATAATATTAATATAATATATATATTTGGTGCTAGGATCCACAAATGAGGGACACCATTTGTCTTTGGTTGTGGCCAATACATTTAAACTCATCTTTCCCCACATGTATGAAAATTTCTTCCTTAGGGCAAAGGTTTACAGTCCTGTCACCTGTAAATATCCATTCAGCTTTAGAATGAATAATAACCAGCAAATTTGAATGAATAATAATTTACTGCCCTTTTCCTGATTAGGTTCATCCTGGATATAAAGAACTTAAGAAGTACCCCACATGGAAAGGAATGGCATCCTTGCAGTCTGATGAAGAAGAAAAGCACCTTTTTGGTGTTTATAACCTATTTCAGTGTCTGAGCAATGATGCACACAATGTTAATTCATACCTCAAGTCCCTGAAGTGCCAGATGGTCTACAGAACTGAATGCTGATCTCATCTACTCATTCTAATGTTTACATTCTTGCTTTTGAAGCTTCTTTTCATTAAATAACTTTGGAAAACTTGTTTGGTCGTAAGAAATCTAATTTTTCATCATTTTTTTCTTCATGCAATTAAAAGTCTGTACTAGTATTGAGATGTTCATATCAAAGCATAACTTCATTAACAGAAACTCGCTTTGCTAATAAGCCAACTCAGAGTCAATTTACTGTGGGATCACACAGCACTATGTGTTCCATTCACCCCTAGTCTGACATACTGATTTTATATTTTCTCCTTTTTCTTCATTTGGGCATTATTTTCATTTTCACCTCATTCAAATCATTGAACACATTATCCTTATCTTCTCGTATCTGTGATCAAACTGCAGGAAAAGACTAATTATAACATCCCTGTTGATTCTGGATTTGCATTCCTTTGATATTGTCAGAACATGATGGGAAATTAAGAGAAGTTGTAAATTATTCTATCACGATCTTATGGGGTGATAACAAGAGCACATCAGTAACCAAGACTATCCTTTAATTTTCTTTAAGTAATATATGTATGTCTAATACTACACATTACTGTCTTACTAAGAAAATTTCTGAGCATTGACACATCAAGATTGAGTATCTTCATTAGGAGAATTGTCTAGTTAGATTCTCCTACTTACTCTACAACCCGCCATGTGTTTCATCCATTATAGACTTTACTGTTAGTTCCCTCACTCTAAAGGAACTCTGCTAGAGTAAAGGGGCCCGAAGTGTGCTTACCACAAACTGATGCACAGTAATCTCATGACTCAGAAACAGTTCAGGAGTGGAGAAAATGGCATCAGATCCCTACTGATACCTTCCTTGGGTCTCTGTCCCATCTTCCCAATGCATTTTGATTCATAGTAGGACAGAACTTCAAATAAGACACATATCATAAATAATAATGAATAAACAATCTAAAAAGAAAGAATTAATTTCTCAACTGAGCCAACCAGAAGACACATGTCAGCTGTGTACACATTCAAGTTCTTTCCACATCCCCCAACCATTTCTTAATCTAAGGTTATTCTTATTGTTTTCATCTGGAGTGTCTTCAAAATCCCACGAGTTGAAGACTTGGACAACCTGTGACCCGACAATGCGGTAGTACCAATTTTACAAGATCTAACATGTTGGAAGGAAATCATGTGACTGGGTGTATGCCTTAATAAATTATGAAATTGGAGACTATCTCTTTATGTCTCTCTATGTCTCTGTCTCTCTTTATCTTTCTCCTTTGATCTTAGCATCTATCTCTCTCTCCACCCCCTATTGATCTATCCTTCGATGTTTCCCCCAGATGCTCCCACCACAACATATCATGTTGCCATTGGACCAATGAATCTCAGCCAGGTGACTACGGATTTAAAAATTCGGAATGGGAGAACCAAATAAACATTCTATCTTTTAATAAAATATTTATGTATTTTAAATTAGACTTTTCAAGAAGAATATTTTTCATGAGCAATATATTTGTAAATGTCAAAAACTGGAGTGGCTATAGTTACATTGGTGATTCCTTTTTAGGAACTGAGAGCTAGCTGACTTTCCCCTCCTTGTTTTACATAAAAGCTCATCCTGATGACATAAGCAGAGCTAATGTGAGGAACTTTTTGGTTCAGTGATATCTGCTGCTAATGGAGATTTCTTACCAAAGCTTGATTGAGATAGGATATCTTCTTTTTTTAGTGTATTTACACTCTTATGAGTATGACAAAGACATATTTGTCCTTTCCAAGATGACATTTCATAATTTTTCCCAACTACTAATGATAAATTCTTCTCCTGTGTTTTCTTATGAGAATAGATCATTGATAGATAGATGATAGATAGGTAGATAGATAGATAGATAGATAGATAGATAGATAGATAATGTGATGGTTAAACCTGGGTATCAACTTGGCTGGACTAAGGAACAAATAAGAGAAAAATGATCTTCAGATTGGACTACTTCAACCCGGATGGCCCACCCCAAATGTGGGCATTACCTTCTGCTGGCAGGCAGTATTAAAGGCCATGCCAGAGGGATCTGGTTCCTTTTTTCCTGCGGCTTGCTTCTCTCTCATTGGTGAGTTTGTCTTGCTGCTGTGATCAACCCTACAGATCCCAGCGTAGCGTGTACTGAGACCAGCAGATCTCCTGGAATCCATCGGGCCTTCAGTACCAGATTGGGACTACTGAGACATCCAGCCTTGCAGACTGAGCAGTTCCCTGGATTCTCAGCCTCTCCAGTGCAGCGCAGCTACTGTTGGACTCCTTGAACTCTGTCACGTGAGCAAATCAATAAATTGTATATAGCTATATATTCGTCCTGTTGCTTCTGTTTCTTTAGAGAACCCTGACTAATACAGGTAGATAGATAGATGATAAACAGATGATAGATGATAGATAGATGATAGATGAAGATAGATGATAGATAAATAGATAATAGACAGATAGATGATAGATGATGATGATGATGATGGTGATAGATAGATAGATAGATAGATAGATAGATAGATAGATAATTAGATAGATGTTAGGCTACAACACTGACATCTCACTAAGAATAGACTTCCCAGCATGGTGTGGGTACATGCCTTTAATCCCAGTACTCAGAGACAGAGGCAGGTATATTTTTGTGAGATTGTGGCCAGCCTGATCTACATAGTGAGTTCCAGCTTAGCTGGGGCTTCATGGATTCCCTGTCTCAAAAAACAAGGATGAAAACAAACAACAAACAACCCAGTTTCTTGCAATTACCCAGAATTTGCTACTGACAGCAAGTGATTTATTCTTGGTAAGAACCCATTATATATCAATCTCTATGCGGATTTTTGGTTCAGGCATCAGATCTCCAATCTCCTTCAATTCAAAATTACATAAACAGAAAAAGATGACACCAAAATTTATGATATTGCAGAAAACACTCAGATTAAAAAAAATCTCATCACTTAGAATTCTCTCACCAGATCCATTAAGATAATATAGATTCAGTATTTCCTCGGACAATAAACCTTACAACAGAAATTATCAAGATTGTATTCCTATTCAAATGTAAGAAAGCAAGTTTCCTAAGACTCTGGGCATCTTAGTCTTTATAGCACAGTGCAAGAAGGCTGGCACCACACCTCAGTCAAACCTCAAACAATGGAGATCTTTCATCTCACATGTATTCCAACTGCAGTTACCAAAGATGCATCCACGTGCCTTTTATATCTCAAACATGCAGAAAAAGATAAAACCAAAATTTTAAGGCAGGAATGCCAAAGTGGTCTATGCAGAGTCACAAGGAAGGTACAGATGTGCCCAACAGAACCTGAAGCATCCTGTCACATGAAAGCAACTGTCACCGAGTGTCTCAAATGAACATTCAAAAAGACAGGAGATTCAATGAGCAAGAAAGTCTATAAGTACACATTACAATATACTAACATCCCCAGATAAAGCCATTAACAGAAAATAAAGAGTTTCAGAATGATCAATAAGACCTGGGAATACTGTGATTTTATATATCCAACTTGTTGAAGTCAAGTTGTATAAAAAATGGCTTTCTCTACAAATTAAATTGTGCCTTTTAATTTTTGAAAGCATATATTTATATTCATATTAAATCTGTATGAATATTTTCCAATCCATTCCTAAAGATTATTATGAAACAATAGCTCTCTCTTTGACAATGAAAAAGAATGTTGTTGTTTTTTTTTGTCATAAATTATGCCATTATTACTAGAGCCTATGAAATTTCTGTTGAAGTTTTACTAGGTTATAGGCTATATTTTGGCCGTGGTCTGAAAGTTCAGTCATTCAAGTGGAGGTCTTATATTTACTTCTCAGAGTAATAAAGTCACTCAAATGGTCAACATAATTCTGATTTTTACAGTATTCAAAAATACCTTTTCAGTTTTTGAAGAGGACATTGAGTCAATGGGTGGTACTGCTGTAAAGTACAATGCAGTCACTGTCTAACTGTATCCACTAGTTATTGAAGAGGACATTGAGTCAATGGGTAGTCCTGTTACCAAGTTCTACACAATCAGTGTCTGCCTTGTATGACTCCATTTACTAGTTCTTGATCATTCTTTTCTTTTTCTTTTTTTTTTTCTCATACAGATACTTTCACTAGAAAAGCACAGATCTTGTGCTCATGTTGCTGGATATGGTCTCTTATCAGAAGTGATATTTGATCATTTGTTCATTTCCTCGAATAGGTACAATTGGCAAGGAAAAGTTTTCTAGCCTTGCTGGGAGATACAAACAACAAAAGCACAAAACAACAAAAGCAACAACAACAAAGAACCCAAATGACATATATGTTAAAATAACATTTAGTTGTAGTTTCCTAACATAATTTGATCATTAGTAGTAGCTTGTTTAATCTTTTAAAATCAATTTTTGATCTGTTTTATATATATAATATAGTATATGTAATATCTATATATAGATATATTGATTGTTAAAATATAACTTGTTTAGTATTGACAATGGGAGTGGAAAATAAAATGAGGTCTGTACAGCCCAAATATATTGCTCTTACAATCTGGAGGTTGGTTACAGTACTCAACTTCACAAGAACAAACAAAACAGTTGTTTAATAAATGCAAAAAGATGTAAATGCTGTAGCTGAGCTGGGGGAGCTGAACAAGGGCTTATTTTATCTCATCTCATCTCCAGTCAAATTTCAGTATAGGATCACAGTTACAGAAAGAGAGGCTATGCAGGATTTGCATGACTGAGATTTGCATCCATAAATGGTTTGTCACTGAGGGACATCTGGATAAACAAACTTGACTTTTTAAACCTTAACATATATGACAGAATGCATGAAATTCATTTGGGGGGCTATGTTGGGATGTAAATGGGTGAGCAATGTATTTTGTATGAAATGTGCCAAAATTTGATCAAAAAGATATCTCCCCCTCAAAGAAAAAGAACCAAAGCAGACATGATCAGAAAAGGAAAACATTGATAAAGTCAGTCCAGGAAAGCATATGCCAAGGTTTGAACTATGATTTAGACAGAGGTTTTAAGGACAATAAGGCAGACATTGTAACTCTGAGCTAAGAAAGAGGTGCAAGATCAGCTAGGTAGCCAGTCCTCAGTCTGTACTGTACAGGAAAGAGTCCACATCAAGTGGGAAATGCACCACGAAATTCCACAACAGGGTGACACAACACCCTGCATGCAAAGCCATTGCTTGGGACTTGAAGGCCTTGTGTTAAAAGATAGCTTAAAGGAACCATATTTATGTTTTAGGTATACTGTAATTCATTGCTGTGAAATAAAATGAAAGAATAAATCTGTACCAAAGACAAATCATGCATGAATAAGGAGAGCAAAGGTGAAGAGGACAGAGCTTGTCTGAACCTAGGGGACACTATGAACCCCCTCAAGAGTTCACAGTGCTCTGTTCTCTCCTGAAGGCAGATGCACTGAAACAAAATGTTGAGGACTTCGTGTGCTGCACAGTGGAAGTATGGGGAGAGTTTTTGCTTCGGGTGAGAACTGTCAGGCAGCCTTTGGTGGCTGTGAAGGGAATCTAGGGTGGAGAATGACCCTTGCATCTTTTCAGAAAGCACTCCTGACAGAAAACCAACTGCTGGCCACAGAGCTACCTGAGAATCAGTGTAGGGAAGTGTCTGTGGCATGTGCGAAGGTTTCCTGGCCCCTCTTTGTCCCCAGCCAGGTCACATGCCATCTGAGCTAGCTCTAGTCAGCCGTCTTGGTGAAACCTTGGGAGAGCCTCAGTACCAGTCTCCCTGAAGAAATACTGCAGATTAATGATAGCTAAAAGCAGTAGCTTCTGACAGGCTTCTATGCTATCCAACCTTGCTATTTACAAGAAATAATGTCTTTGAGAAGGGGAACATTTCATGATGTTTGAAATCCTTGCTAATATTTTCTTTGGTGTCCACACAGGTATAAAATTCAAATCACTATATGTACTTTGGGGACCAGTGAAGCAGTATGTCCTCATATTGCTTTTCTCTAAAGCTTTCATTATGCAATGTCGACCTGTATATGACTTGATGATTTGGCAATGTAACAGAAGAAACACTGATACCTTACTTGGTGAACGCAGTTATCAGTTAATTTGTGGGAAGTTACATATATATGTGGGAAAGATGATCCTTGACAGATACATATTTATTGAATGAAATATTGAGGCCTGTTGTGGACCACAACCTCCCAAGGCCCTTCATACCATTCATTGTGGTGATGTGTTTACTAGATAAACGCCAAGACCAATTTGTTGGGCTCAATCCCTAAAAGTCCTGAATTTTCTTGTTTGCGACAAAGATTCAGCTTGGATAGACTTGGACGCTCCCTCTATTTTCACAGTGTGAAAGGCACTACAAACTCGCCTTGGGGAGAATTTTCATGAAGGCTTCTGCCCCATCACATGACAATGTATAACACCAAGTACACAAAGGCACATCTGCCAATGCGATTATGGCACAACATTCTGGTTGCCAACAAGAGTTTCTGGATTTTAGTTAAGGCCAACCCTGCAGAATGAAACACATTTTATATAAAGAAAAGCAAAAATATGGCCCTGAGAAGGTCAGAGTCTCCATGAATAATTAGACTACCCTTTTCTTAGTGAATGACTGTGATGTGACTATCAAAGATCTTTCTGAACATTTCTGTGAAAGCCTAGTTTGTGGAGAGACACCTTACATTCCTTAGTGTTTACTGGTAGAGACTCATGGTCAGGTAAATTGTTGAGAATAATTGACTGATCCTCTACCATGCTTCCCCACATTCTGAAAAGGATATTTCACCACCTCCAGGTGTCAGGAAAGATAAAATTTTATGGAAAGAATGGATGTGAATGAAGAACAGCAGGAAATGCTGTAAACAGCAATCTCTTCCAGGCCTGACATAATTATCACTCATCTTGGAACAGAGATAATGTGGAGATTGCCAGTTTAATGAGGAAGGAGCCATGTCTGGACACAGCTAAACAATGTATAGATAGACCCAGGTCATCCTCCTGGTAAGTCTTTTAACCTTCCCTGGAGCAGGAGAGACAAGTGATCACTACGTGCTGCTCTTCAGTATCTTATGTACAAAGTCTGAATGGCCATGGGGCTTTCTGCTAGAATATTTATGAGGGGGAAAGAGAGGAAGGATAAGACTTCCCAAGCAGCTTCTTCTCCTGGCACACATAACTCCGCGGAATTTTCATACATGCAGCTGTCCATGAATCAACAATATTTCTGTGAGTATCCTCTAATCCTTCCTCTTCAAGTCAAGCTGATCTGTCATTGAGTCCTCAAACTTTCTTGGATAAAATCTTCCTTTAGGGTCCCGTCTAATTGCACATCATGTTAATAATATAAATTTATAAATACCTCTCAAGAGGAAGTAATGGAATACAGGGTTTAAAAGAATTTAACAATATATAAATAATTTGCACAATGCAAAGTAGACAGTTCATACAATGTTTCTGAAACATGGGAATCATTCTTCTTGAACATAGAAGCCCAGCTGATCTAGTCTACACAGCAAGCTGGAGTCCATTAAAAAACTCCATCTCAAAAAGGAAACAATGAGCCGGGCATGGGGGCACATGCCTCTAGTCCCAGCACTTGGGAGGCAGAGGCAGGAATATCTCTGTTGAGCTCTATAAACTGAGCTCCAGGCCAGCTGGGACTACAGGGAGATCCTGTCTCAAAAAGACCAAAAAAGAGGAGATGGGAAAAGTGAGATCATAGAATTAATGGGAAAATAAGTGTACAGAGAAATTGTGTATTACATGTAGCATGAAATAAATATGCAGAGAAATTGTGTATTACAAGTAGCATGAAATAAATATGCAGAGAAATTGTGTATTATAAGTAGCATGAAATAAATATGCAGAGAAATTGCATATTACATGTAGCATGAAATAAATATGCAGAGAAATTGTGTATTACACGTAGCATGAAATAAATATGCAGAGAAATTGTGTATTACATGTAGCATGAAATAAATATGCAGACAAAATGTGTATTACAAGTAGCATGAAGTAAATATGCAGAGAAATTATGTATTACATATAGCATGAAATATATATGCAGAGAAATTGTGTATTGCACGTAGCATGAAATAAATATGCAGAAAAATTGTGTATTACATGTAGCATGAAATAAATATGCAGAGAAATTGTGTATTACAAGTAGCATGAAATAAATATGCAGAAAAATTATTTATTATATGAAGCATGAAACAAATCATGGAAACATGATTTTTACGAAAACAAAAGCCTATCATATCAGCTGTTGAATAATTGAATTATAGACTCAAAACAATTTTATTTACATTGTTTACTATAAAACTCTTATTACATCATTTTTATCATCTGACTTTAGGTTATCGTCTAGGCATAAATCTTTAACATTAACATTTAACAACAATCTCAACATATTTTGCACATATGCCTGAGAAAGATTTGAAAAAGATCATATGCAACTTTGATACCTGGAAAACAAATTTTTCATTTTAGAAATTCCACAAGGTTCATGTCATGAACGCTAGAAAGTGATTGTCAGATAATTTCTACCCTGTATTTCCTTTGTGTTTTGAGTGTAAGTATTCATATGCTAAAGGTCTATCTCTGTTGATCTGTTGAATAAAATTAATGAGGAGTCCAACAATTACCATTGTAAAAAACTGAAAAATAGTTATTTCACAAAACAGGGAGGTTAAATAAAATCAATATTCCTAGAGATTTTGTGTACATGTGATCAAAGTTAAACTTTATTCTGTACAAGGAGTAACTTTGGCTGACACTTTAGATACAGAAATATCATCAATCAGATTCACCAGACAGCCCCTAGGTGTGTAAGACATCACTATGGGGAGAAAATGCCATAGGACTCTCCTTCTTCCCTCAGCACCTAGGTATAAGACAGAGGGAAAATCACTTTACCCAGTAACCATTCTCTTTCATCAATATACTTCAATGATATTAATTAGACCTAATCTATCTACAGGGTAATTATAAACCTCAATATTTAGGAAAAACAATCTGGAGCATTTTGTCAAGTGGCAAATGCCTGGAGTTATTACTTTGAGTTACCCAGACCAGCCTCAGACCTCCTTTTCATAACAAAGTTTTCTTTACTGTTAGTAGGAGGCAACAGACAATTATGTGTTAATTTTGATAAGGCATCAAGATAAAGCAAACTAGTGAAGGGTATTTCCTTATCAAATTTAAAATATTCTATAAGTAGTTAAATCTGACCACTGAAAATCAGCATAAATTCTGAAGATATTAATCTATCAGAGAAAATGGCATAAAAACAGTCACCGAGGGTTAAAAAGATAGAAAAGATAGAGTCTTTTAGAGCCATTCCTGATAACTATCTATAAACCTACAGAATAAGCTATTTCTCATAATATGTATCAGTCACCGAGGGTTAAAAAGATAGAAAAGATAGAGTCTTTTAGAGCCATTCCTGATAACTATCTATAAACCTACAGAATAAGCTATTTCTCATAATATGTATCAGTCACCGAGGGTTAAAAAGATAGAAAAGATAGAGTCTTTTAGAGCCATTCCTGATAACTATCTATAAACCTACAGAATAAGCTATTTCTCATAATATGTATATGTGAAAATGTAATTAATTAAATTTTAACTATGGAAAATGTTTGTTTCCTAACAGTGCAATAGCAAAGCATATGGTGGAAGGCATTGGAAAGAGAGAAAATTACAATTAAAAAACAAGAGAGATGGTTTGGTAATTAAGAGCACTGGCTGCTCTTACAGAGGACCAGAGTTCAAATCCCAGCACCCACATGTGGCTAACCATCTGTAACTCTAGTTCCATAGAATCCAATGCCCTCTTCTGACCTGTGTTGCTATTGCCTGACACCGGTGCACTTATTTACATGCAGGCATAACACATACACATAAAATAATAATAAATTTAAAAGTATTTTAATTAATTAACATAATAGATTTATGTTAAAAATAAATATTTTATTTATTATTTTTATTTTATGTATATGAATGTAATCCCCTAGTCTACCCATGTTGAACAATGCCTGTGGAGATCAGAAAAGGGACTGAGATTCCCTAGACCTGGAGCTACAGATGGTTGTTAGCTGCTTTGTGGGTACTGGGATATTAAATTTATGTTGTTTACCTCAGATGAATAGATCTCAGAGTAGCTCCTGTGTTTCTGTGTGGCAGGGACAGTGCTGCTCCTATTGGTGTCACACCTGTTCCTGTGGGCAAATGGGGCTGCTGCATCTGTGTATGACAATGGCCAGGCATCCCTTGAGGAACTATTTAGTCATGCCATCAAACTGTCTGAAAACATCAGCAAGTTCGCTATAGAAACACGTGACATATTTGTAAGTACCTCACAAAAGACTGATTCTTCCCACCAATAATTGCAATATAATGCAGTTTACAGAAAGAATCATGAACCAGCTTTCAGAAAGCTTATTTCACAGGTAAAAGAAAACAGCTACCAAGGAGAATTAAATCAAATCTCAAAAGGAAAAGGAAAGTGTGGAGGGAGATGGAGATGAGATGGGAAATTAAATGAGATTTTAGAACTAATGGGAACAGTTTGCAAAGGGTCACTTTTTTAACTTTAATTTTAATTTAATTTTAGTTACATAAAGTATTTACTTTTAAAAATTGCACATCTGAAACTTAGGGATGGTTCCTTAGGCAGACTGTGCGCCCTGCAAGTGTGAGTCACTGGGGATCTCCACATCCTACATAAAGACAAGCATGATAGCACATATCTGCCACACCTCATTCACACACACACACACACACACACACACACACACACAAGCACATACCACACAAAATCAAACATTTATTAATGAAATGCATTAATATTCTGGTTCTGGGTGAATTGACTAATGTTCATATTTGTTCTGACTCAATATTCTTTCAGTTGGAAGATGTGGGATATGTCCCAGGCAGGTGGTTTGAAGATGGAGCCCTCAGCAGCTGCCACACAACCACCTCAGCTGTTGTGGAACCTCACCAGGAACAGATTCCAGTGAGTGCTGTCCATGGGCTTTTCACCTACAGAATTGCACACAGTACACTTGCTTTCCATGATGTGAGAGACTGTAGGTGCTATAAGAGTCATGTCAATCATGCATGCCAATGTGGAGGAGTGAGGGATTAAAGAACAATCTCATGATCCAGTTGATAAAAAAGTAAATAAAGTCAAAGGCTAATTAGCATTTTAGCCATTCCATAAATTACCAGTACAGAGGACCAACTTTATTTATTTATTTATTTATTTATTTATTTATTTATTTATTTATTTATTTATTTTTGTCTTTTCGAGACGGGGTCTCCCTGCAGCCCCAGCTGTCCTGGAACTCACTCTGTAGACCAGGCTGGCCTTGAACTCATGTCGTTGCCTCCCGAGTGCTAGGATTAAAGGTGTGTGCCACCACGCTCAACCAGAGGACCACTTTTTACTATTTACCGCCAAGATTGTGATTATTATGTATGACACTTTGAATGATTGCATGTATAGGAAAAGCAAACGCAATTTCATTTTGAAGACATCACTGAAGGCTTCTGTGTTGGAAGCACTCTACATTCCTTCTCACCTCAACTCAGGACCATTCTCTGTTTTGCTCATTCTTTCCTTTTGTCTTTTCTTTCTCTTCTCTGCTCTTCTCTGCTCTTCTTTGCCTTCCTTCCTACCTTCCTTTCTTTCTTTCTTTCTTTCTTTCTTTCTTTCTTTCTTTCTTTCTTTCTTTCTTTCTTTCTTTCTTTCTTTCTTTCTTTCTTTCTTTCTTTCTTTCGTGTCTTCCTGTATCCCAGGGTAGAACTTCCTATGTAAACTAAGCTAGCTTTGATTTATGAGATTCACCTACCTCTACCTCTGCTTCCTGAGTTCTGGGATTGAAGGTGGACACCACAGTGCTAATCTCACTTCTGCTTCATTTTTAGTTTTTTCCTTTTTGGGGGGTATTTTTGAGACAGGGTCTCCCTTTAGTCCCAGCTGTCCTGGAGCTCACTCTGTAGACCAGGTTGGCCTTGAACTCACAGAGATCCTTCTACCTCTGCCTCCTGAGTGCTGGGATTAAAGGCACACGCCACCATGTCTGGCTACTTCTGCTTCTTATATGCCTGTTATTTCCTAGATGACTTCTCTGACTTCCCTATTCTTAACTGAAAGTCAGTAGAAGAAGAAATTAGTGAATAGGATAATTACCAGTATGAAGCAATGGCCATGTTTTGATGACAATGATTCCATATCATGCCATCTGTAATTTATAACTGTTCTAATGCCTCTTTTTTGTTTCCCCAGTTAAACTATCATACACACCATATATAACTGTTATTATGCTATGATTTTATTACCACAATACTTATTTGAACATCTCACATTCTCATTAATACAATATGTGGTTATTTAAGAAAAATGAAGGAAGAAATCATAAAGGAAGATAATATTTACAGAGAGCTGCCTTGCTATTTGAAATTTCACAAGGCTCTATATTGGCATGGAAACTAATCTGCCTTAAAACCATAGCACAAATTATTATCGTGACACCAGCTGAGATGAGAAACTGAGGCTTTGAGATTGTACAGAATATGGTACATTTGAACATCAAGTAAGAATGTGTTGTCTTCATACAACTAACCCCTCTCTGTCAGCCATATACCACAATGCATCCAGAAATAAATACTGTTCACCATTAGACCTCCTCCTTTTGTTAATGACCTTTAAAAATATTTTATTTATTATTTTATCTTATGTATATGAGTGTATTGCTTGCATCTATGTAAGAGCACTTGTGTCATGCAATGCCCTCAGGGGTTAGAAGAAGGTGTTGCATTCCCCTGGAACTGGATTAACAAGTAGTTGTTAGCCACCATCTAAGGTATTGGACCTGAGTCCTCTGCAATAGTCAGTGCTCTTAACTGATGAGCCATTTCTCTATTCCTTGTTAGTAACCTTTAAGGATTCCCTTCTTAAACTCTAGTTAGCATGTCTAATCTGGAATCTAGAACTTGCATGTATCCAAGGTAGCTGTTTTGATATCTTATCACAATATCAAATGTTGGACACCAAGGAATCCTCTCTACTATTCATTTTCATTACCACATTTCATTAGGTTAGCTAAAAGATATTACCACAGTAAACGTCTTCACTGAGAAGTGTTGCATGCATGGTCTTGGCAGAGGGAACACACTTGAGAGGTTGAATTCCATTGATTTCCATGGCTTCTAATATGAAAGACAACACTGAGCCAGTGTTTTTTAATGTCTACTTGTTACCACATATGCTGCTTTGTTAGTGGCAAAGGACAATGTCAGAATTTCTTCATTGGATCTTTTTTCTAATGTTTTCAAATCACAAACAGCTTGACTTATTACCATATCCAAATTCTTAGGGGAAAAGCATTTGGTCCGCGTTCCCCTGGGAGTGTTGGCATCTCTTTGATCTGGTACAGGTCCTATACCACCCACTGAGTCTCAGTGAGGCTTGGTTCCTCATGGGTAAGCAAAGCAATCAAAATACACAGATTTCATCAAAAGGGCAGATGGTGGGAATTCAGAAAGAATCAAACCCAAAATATTATCAGTTTGAGTTCTCATTAGAAAGATAGCCACTTGAATCTTACACATTTCACTTTATTTAGGTAAATTAGGTTTCACTAACTGAAATTTTACACTGTACAACAGGTACCATCTACAAAAATATTTTATATGACATAAGAATAAGAAATTGAAATTTTATCTCAGATGCTTTGAGAAAAATCTCCATGTTACTAAGCCTATTTTAATTAATTTGATTTGTTATAATTGTTTAATTGCCATTGTGTAGGCTTTATTCCCTCTGAAAGGGATCCTTGGTATGCTGGAGCCATGGAAGCAACCACTGTATCACATAGGAAATCAATTGGGTTATTTGAAAGATGTCCCTTCTGCTCTCACTTCAAGAGCCAAACAAATGGAAACCAAAGTCAAGGAGCTTCTAGAGACTGTTAGGAGTATACTCAAAAAGGTGAGAAGTCTCTTTATACTTCTTTTCTCATTCCTTAAAGATTTTCTGACTGTAATACAAATATATGTATATGTTCATATGTGTAGAAACATTTTGGTAGAGAAAATTTAGGTATCCAGTCTTCTGGATATCCAGTCTACCTTAAATGTTTGGGGGCAGCTTTGTTCTTACCTAGGGCACTTTACTTAGTATTTCACACTCCAGGAATCTCAGTACAAAATCACCATTTTTCATAGTGCTTTGAATGATCCCTTCATTAGCCTAGGAAGAGGCTCCTGACTACCCCACCAGATTCCTCACCACAGAAAATAATATAAGGACAACATGTTTACATGGAAAGTATAAGAACTACCAGAATCACCAACAGTACATAGCACAAGTCAGGAATGGATAGTATCCTCACCATTGCTGCTTGGTCAAATCCATGTTTGCAGGCAAATCACACATAATGCCCCTGTTCTCAGTCGGTCTACTATTGTACAAACATCCTTAGTCTGGGATAAACTACATTTTAGGAAATATATGCAAGTGTCTCAGTTGTAGAATTTCATGGCTAACCCATTTACAGGAATGTCTCCCCAGTCATGTGAAAGTACATGCATTTGGAAGAAATTGTACAACCCTGTGCCCTGAATATTCATTCAATATTTATAATGAGTAATGATTAGCAAACTCTAATGAATAGTAAGTGACCATCCTTATTCCAATTAGGTTCATCCTGGATTTACAGAACTTGACAGATACCCAGTATGGAAAGGAATGACATCCTTGCTGTCCAGAGATGATGAAAGCCGTGTTTTTGCTTTTCTAAATTTATTCCAGTGCCTGCGCAGTGATTCACATAAGGTCAAGTCTTATCTCAACACCTCGAGGTGCCAATTGGTCTCCAAAACTAATTGCTAATCTCAGATACATCTTCTCTAATCTTGAGATGGTTGCTAGTCTGCCCCTTTGGAAGATATTTTTGTTGTTGTTGGATGATGTTTGACTGCATGGTTGGGTGTTACAAATCCAATTTATTCAAAATCCTTTGGCTCATCAAATAAAATAAATCTAACATGAACCCTATGTGTTCCTATGAAAATTCATCATCATTGACAGAAGTTTCCTTTGACAATAATATAGGTAACAAGATAATTTAGAATCACAATGATATCTGTCACAATATTAAAAGCAAAGGGTGAGATTGTGAGTAACCAATGCTCCCATTGTACTCAGAACAATGAAATCTCTGGACATTTATGAAAGATTAACATTCTGTGGGATGACTTTCATAGTGAAATGATAAATAATAAAATAATATGCAACTGAACTATGGACACATTCCGTGAAATTTGTAAACACATAAGAAAATTTTAGGATAGAAACATGGAGTTTCTCAAGCTTTTCCTGATACCTGTCTAATCGCAGGCTCCTCTGAATTCTCCTCTCTTTAGCTTCATCTTAGAAACATTCTTTGTGGCCCCTCCACTCCTCATCTAACAAGGAATATTTGGTATATTTTCTTCTTTATCTCATTCAAATTATTTCACATTTTACCCTCATCTTGTACTTCTATTCATACAGAAGAAGAAGAGGGATGGTCTTTTCCCCCAATATTTCTTCACCTGATTCTGAATTTACATTCCTTTGCCAGAATTTGATGGAGAGTAAGAAGAAGTAGAAAATTCCCTCATCACTTGTATGGTGAATTCAAAAACATTACTGACCAGGCTTTTTCTTGAATTCCCTATAAGGGATAGGCATCTGTCTCATGGGTCACACCACTTTCTTCTTAAGAACTTTTCCAAGCATTGTCTTAATCATGATAATTACCCAGTTATATTCTCCTATTCCCTCTGCAACTCACCATGTATTACATCTATCAGAGCCTCTGTTGCTAGGACTCTTGCCTTAGAGGAATTCTGCTATAGAAAGAGACCTACAGTATGCTTACTGCAAATTAACGCACAGGAATCACGTGCATCAGAAGCACTCCAGGAGTGGACAAAACAGCATTAGACCCAGCTGATCCTTTGTGAGGTCTCTAACCCATTCCTTCCTGTACATTCGTGTTCATAGTATAGCTGGAATTTAGATAAGACCTGTATCATATATAATAATAAATTAATGAACCTAAAATGAAATCATTTTCCTACAGAGTCAACCAGTAGTAAATCTTGATTTACTCAAATCTCTTTCAAGGTTTCACCACATATTCTAAGCATTTCGTACTTCTTTGGCTATTGTTAGTGTTTGCATCTGGAGTGTCTTCAAAAGACCCATGTTTTGAAGACTTTTTTTAACAGCCTGTGACTGAAGTAATAAAAATTTCACAAGGGGTAACATGTTAAAAGGAAATCGTGCAATTGGGTGTGTGCCTTAAAATGTTTAAATGCTGGACACTAGATCTCTCTAATCTCACTCATTCTCTCTCCCTCGCTTGCTTTCTTTCTCTCTCTTTACTTCTTTCTATCTCCATATCCATCCCTCTCCCCACCTCACTATCCATCTCACTCTTCCTCCTATCAATCTCTCTAGCCATCTCTCTCCCACATGCTCCCACCATAACATGCCAGATTTCCATGGGGCCAGTGCAGAACACCCAAGTAAATGCCAGCTAAATCTCTGAATATGGGATGCAATTATACATTTTAGCCTCTTAGAAAACATTCACACATTTAAACTTGGTTAGTTTTTTTTTTTTTTCTAGAAGAATATTTTTTAGCGTTCATTATATTTTAAAGCAAAAAAAAAAAGGTGTTTTAGGGACATTGATGAGCCCATATAAGGAATTCAAGGGGGTGTGTTACTTCACTCAGCATGATGTCCTCTAGCTCCAGCCATTTTCCTGCAAAGCTCCTGAAGTCATCTTTCTTTACTGCTGCATAGAACTCCATTGTGTAGATGTACCACATTTTCCCTATCCACTCATCAGTTGAGGGGCATTTGGTTTGGTTCCAGCTCCTTGCTATTGTGAAGAGAGCTGCAATAAACATGGCCATGCATGTATCTCTGTGGTGGCGTAAGTCTTGAGGGTACATGCCCAGGAGTGGTATGGCTGGGTCGGGTGGCAAGTTCATTCCAAGTCTTCCAAGGGTTCTCCACACTGCTTTCCATAGTGGCTGTACGAGTTTACATTCCCACCAGCAGTGGATGAGTGTTCCCCTTTCCCCACAACCTCTCCAGCACTTGGTATCATTTGTTTTCTTGATCCTAGCCAGTCTTATTGGAGTAAGATGATATCTTAAAGTGGTTTTGATTTGCATTTCCTTAATGATTAGTGATGTTGAACAGTTCTTGAGGTGTTTCTCAGACATCTCTAATTCCTCATTTGTGAAGTCTCTGTTCAGTTCTTTGCTCCATCTATTGAGTGGGTCATTTGTTTTCTTTTTTCTTTGTTTTTCGAGTAGTTTATATATTCTGGAAATCAATGCTTTGTCAGATGTATCTGCAGTGAAGGTTTCCTCCCACTCTGTGGGATTTCTCTTCACTTCCTTGATTGTTTCTTTTGATGTACAGAAGCTTTTGAGTTTGATGAGGTCCCATTTGTCAATTGTCGACCTTAATTCTTGTGCAGTTGCTGTCTGATTTAGGAAGTCTTTTCCTACGCCTATGTCTTGTAGTCTGCTGCCAACTTTTTCTTCTATCACCTTCAGAGTTTGGAGTTTCACGTTGAGGTCTTTAATCCATCTGGAGTTGACTTTTGTACAGGGCGAGAGGTAGGGGTTTAATTTCATTCTTCTACAAGTGGTGATCCAGTTTTGCCAACACCACTTGCTGAAGATGCTGTCTTTTCTCCATTGTGGTTTCTTGGCCCCCTTGTCAAATATGAGATGGCTGAAATTGTATGTGCTCAGATTTGGATCTTCGGTTTTGTTCCATTGGCCAACAGTTCTGTTTTTGTGCCAGTACCAGGCTGTTTTTATGACTATAGCCCTGTAGTATAGTTTGAAATCTGGTATAGAGATCCCTCCTGTGTAGCTCTTTTCACTCAGGGTTGATTTGGCTATTCAGGGTCTTTTGTTTTTCCAAATGAATTTAAGAACTTTTGTTTCCAAGCCTGTGAAGAAACTCTTGGGAATTTTGATTAGGATTGCGTTAAATCTATACAAGAGTTTTGGTAAAATGGACATTTTTACAATGTTAATTTTCCCAATCCATGAGCATGGGAGGTTTTTCCATCTTCTGAGGTCTTCTTCAAAAACAAACGAAGAATGGTATCCCTCATCTGTGGATGCTAGTGCAAATTACCCATTTGTAAGTATTTCTTGTGTAGGGCCCCCTGAGCTTTTGTACAAAGCAGTTGGGCATAATGCATTTTGGAAACAACAACAACAGAAAAGATTGCATCAAAGAACTGACTGAAACAGTGAACTTCTGCTCAAAACAGTCAACTTCCCCATGGAAAATATTGAGAAAGACTAAGAGATGAAAAGCATGTTTGGCAGAATGCATGAGCTCTGGCGGGATGGGGGAATGGGCGGGAACACGGGTCTAGATTTGTTAAAAATAAATAAATTAATTAAAAAAATAATAAATTCATATAAAAAAAGGAATTCAAGGGGGGGAGTGAACTCTGCTTGATATTTTACATAAAACTCATCCTGGTGTCTGGCATAAGTGTTAATGATGTGAGGAAGGTTTTATTTAGTTCAGAATACATCTCTTAGTGGAGATGTATTACCAAAGTTGCATCAAAGATGAGGCACGCCCTCTGATTTGTGTTAATACTTGGACTTGTGACTCTGTAGCAGCAGGACAAAGATATATTTGCCTTTTCCAAGATGAGATATCATAGCTCCTTCTCAAATATGAATGCTAAGTTCTCCTGTTGTGCTCCCTATGTGACTATTGGACAAGGACATCTCCACTAAGAACCCAACTCCCCAGTTACCCAAGCACCAGCTACTGTGAACAATGACCTCTACTCTAAATCCCAAGGACCCATCACATATAAATCTCTATGAAGATTATTGCTTCATTCATCAGATTTTCAACTTTCATCAAGTCAATATTACAGATATAAAATTCTATCTAAGATGGCATCAAAAATTTTACAACAACATAAGCAAGTGTAAACTTGAAAATAAAAACAAAAAGGTCTCTTCTCTTAGACTTCTGACACCAGGGTCATCAAGTTAGATATCGTATTTATTAGGACTGCAACCCTTAGAGAAGAGATCATCAAAATTTTATTCATATTCAAATATAAGGAGGCACATTTCCTAACACTCTGAGCATTGGAATCTTTATTGCACTGAGCAAGAAGGCAGGTACCAAACATCATTCAAACCTAAAACACTGCAGTCTGTTCATCTCATACCACTCCCCATTCCAGTTACCCAAGGTGAATCCCCATGGCTTTCACATCTCAAACACGAAGGCAAAGATTAACCTCAAATTTGAAGGCAGAAGTGCCATGGTAGGCTACAGAGAGCAACATGAAGGGAGTGCTGTACCCTATTCTTGTCACATGACCAAACAACTGCTCAGCAAGCTTCTCAGATGAATCTGCAGAAAGGTAGGTGAGCACATGACCAAGAAGGTCTACAAGTGCACATTAAGATATTCTAAGTAAAATAGCGAGATAACAGCGCAAGTTAGTCAAACATAAGGATGTAGAATGATAAATACGTTCTTGGAATATTGTATATCTAAGTTGTAGAAATCAAGTTTCATAAATAATGGCTTTTCTTTTTTTTTTGGCTTTTCTTATAAAGAGTACTTTTCATGATTTTAATTAATAAAAAAATTAAAGTAGGGGCTGGAGAGATGGCTCAGCGGTTAAGAGCACCTACTGCTTTTGCAGAGGACCTACATGGCAGCTGAGAACCATCTTTAACTCCAGTTCCAGAGGAATCCAACGCCAACTTCTGACCTCCATGTCATTGCACAACACAAGTGCACCAACCTACATGGCAGACACTACACTCATACACATAAAATAATAATAATAATAATAAATAAATTTAAAATGAAGATAATTAGAATATTGATCCACAGATCTTAACATATTAAGCAACATAAGTCCAGAAACACAATAGAAAATTTGGTGCATAATCTATGATATTTTTGATATTTTTTGATATTTTTGATATTTTCGTATTTTTATTTATACAATATCAGGATAATATTAGGAAAACCATTAAAGTAACTGTTGACATTGATGAAAACAGGATAAATATATAATCAACTATTTGATAGGTATAAAATATGTTTCCTTGTAACAAATATTTTCATAAATTTGAAATTTCTATAAAACCTAATTCATGAGAATAATTAAATATTAATTTATAAGAATAATTAAATAGTGGCTGGAGAGATGGCCTAGCAGTTAAGAGCACCAACCGCTCTTACAGAGGACCAGGGTTCGATCCCCAGCACCACGTTGCGACTGAGAACCATCTGAAACTCCAATTCCAGGAGAACTCCAGTTCCAGGGGAATCCAACACCCTCTTCTAACCTCCGTGGCATTGCATGACATGGGTGCACAAACTTGCATGCAGACAGTACATTCATACACATACAGAAATAAATAAAAAATTAAAAAATATTTTAAAAAAAGAATAATTAAATAAAGGTATCTAAAACAGTGTGGTAGATCCTTGAAACATGTTTCCCCTGAAATGGGAAAGAAAATAAACTTTTGTCTTACTTTTTTATTTAACACTGAAATATTTTTACATTCAAAATGATTTGCAGATATCCTAATTATATGCATAAAAGTCAAAAGTATATGATGAATTATTGAAACAAATCAAAAAAATAAACCATTAAGAAGAGAAGAACAATTTATCATTTACCAGTTCCATCCACTTGAGGACAAAATCAGGTCTTGCTAGACATGAACAGACTTTCCTCTTTTTAGACTGGACACTGGCTGAAGTCCCATTAGTGGATTTCCAAGACCTCCCTGAACAGGAAGACTGGTGACCCACATTTGCAGAAAAGAACAACAAAACCCCAAAGAATTAACTGGATATAATTGCAAAGACTGCGATTCTTAGTTATCTGTTGAGAAATGGACATGCAGACAATTATACCATGAGATTCAAATACAAATTTCAAATAATTCCTAAATTTAATGGAGAAGCAAATCATTAATCAGAGTCAACACCCCAAAAGAAACAGGGGACAATACTTGTCCTTTGGACATCACAAATTTCCAGAAATCAACAAATGCTCATTAACTAGAGCCAATAATAGCCAGTGAAGAACACTTTTTTGCAAGTATTTGTTTCCACTCATATCTAAATCTATATGAAGATATTGCCATCTCCATTTCTAAGATTATTATGAATTGATGTCACTTTCTTTGATTGTGAAAAACAATACTGCTTTCTTTAATAAATGAGCATAAAACAAAACAAGGTTTGTAAGGGAAGAAAAGTTTTTCATACCATTTAGGATTTAGTTTCAGTGTTCAGCTTTTAGATACTGCTTAGTCAACAGTGTAATAACTAAGATGTACATCTTTTTGCTGAGGAGGAGGGTCACAAGAGTTTGTTTTATTTTTGTTATATCCTCTTGAGTCAGTATTGAACCTAGTATCATAATTATAGAAGGAGAAGTTATGCAGGATTTGAGTGGCCAAGATTTGTATCTTATCATTGCCATAAATAACAAAAGCAGTGAAGAACAGAAATGTTTAAGAGTTGACGAAGTGAGTCAATGTTTGTACTATGATTTACACAGAATTTTACAGGGACTATTGACAAGGAACTGGATGTTAAGAGTCAGAACCTATGGAGGGCTTGAAGGTAAACTCTGAAAACATCTCACTGAAGGGATAGAGAAGGAGTTCTCATGGACTGGGAACTGTCCAGGAAGTTCCATAACAGGGTGGTCAGTTCCTTTGCATGGAAAGACACTGACTGGGATCTGAAATCCCCACATTAAAAAATGGTTAAGGAAGCCATATAGATGTCCTAATTATACCCTAATTCAGAGCAACACTCTAAAATGAAAAAAAACTATGGTCTGAGGAAATAAAGACATCAACTTCAAGTTATATCTATAGTAATATCAGTCAATATGGTATTATTTTTGCTAACAAATTACTCACCTTGACTTACATACAAGGTGCTAGGATCTACAAATGAGGGACACCATAGGTCATTTGTTTTTCTGAGACTGTGTTACTTCACTTAGCTTAACAGTTTCTAGTAACCTGTAGTTTATTTTCAGACTGTAATTCTGGTATATCTGCAGAGTGTATATATGTATATTTTGGAGTAATATAAAATTAAAAGGAACAACAACAAAGACTTGTTCAAAGAACTGACCAAAACTGTAAACTTCTGTATTGAAAAAGTTAAAAGAGACTGAGACAAAGATGCAAGACAGGACTTAACATGTATGGCAGAATGCATGAGTTCTGGTGTAGGGAATAGATAGGGGAATGTGTCTAAATGTTATTAGGAAATGTATGAAATGCACAAAAGCTCAATTAAAAAATCAAGAAAAATTTTGGGGTACAGGAAACCATGGATGGATAAGAATAAGGTGTAAAATTGTGCAGGATAGAGCCTGTTCTCAGAGGAAGCATTTGTTACTTCCTGCCCCCAGGGAGTACAAGCCACATGATTCTGAAGACTGTGACAGAGAATGAGCTGCACATGCATGTGGCAATGTTTGTTTGATGCTGAGAACTGTAAGCCAGTCTTTTGTGGCTGTGTAGTGAGTCTAAAGAATGGAGATTTCACACACAACCCTGCTGCCTTTTCAGAAAAATCTCAATGCATATAAACAGCTCCTGGCCTCAGCACTAATATAGAGTCAGTTACTGGGAAGGGTTTTGTCATGGGTGCGTGTGCCCAAGTCCCGCCTGGTCCCAAGTCCGACCGTGTGACATTTGAGCTAATTCAGCCTAGTCAAGCTGGTGAACCCATGGGCTGACCTTAGTAAAAGAAATTTCAACGTCTCATGAAGAATCATTGTGGATTACAGACAGTGAAAGTCATAATGTCTGGCTGTGCTACTCAACTTTTCTCTTTAGAGGAAAAAAATTGGTATGATAATGGAAACTTTTCAAGCTGTACTAAGCTCTTGTTCAGATTATGTTCAGCATCTACATGGGTACAAAATTCAGGTGACTATATGAACTTTCTTGAAGTAGGTGGCAGTGTGCCTCCAAAGAACCTGCTCACCATCTTGGAAGCTTTCAGTATGTAAATTCTAATATCTACATGTCTTACTAATTTGATAATACATGAGGAGGAATACAGATGTATTAAATGCTGATGACAATAATTAAATAATTTGTGAGAAAGTACATATATATGAATATATATTTTGTAAAATGTACTTCTGCTAGTTATGAACAGTTATAAGGTTATTGAGTAAAATATCCATTTCTGGGGAACATATAACTATGTCTTTAATAATTCTGAGAAGGTTTTAACATTCTCTGAAGAAGAAGAGTTTTGGGGAATCTGCCTGGGATGATCCATCTTACTTGCTCTCCTCCCAGCTGTGAATGGCCTTGTAGCAATTTGAAAGACTATAGAGGATCTGAAAAGCCATCTGAGATCCAGACTGCAGTAAACTATCTTCTTCTGGGGTCCATAGTGAGATGGAGTTTCAGATATGCAGATGTCAGTGCATCAACCTGTAAGGAAACTCTCACATTTGGTACTCTGTGAAAATCTGATCAACTCCTTTGTTCTCCCAGCTTACTTGAATGGAATCTTTTCTTAAAAGGCCTTTAAACACTTTACTATTGAATTTGGCTCTAGATAGAGAAATATCCTTTCACAGTTCCTATGCCTATCAATCAGTTAATACGTTGTGCCTGTTTTATAGGAAATTACCACCGTAACAATTGGCTCTAGTTTACAGTTTGGGAGTGGTTTCATTACCATCCTGTTTTTCT
>VZQC01005268.1:2580097-2632936 GCA_009823505.1 Rhizomys pruinosus | reverse complement strand
ATATCCTATACTTTGTGGATGAATCTTGGGCAGAGTTGAGTTCTTGCTAAATAAATTTTACCTAAAAACACTTTGCTCTTTAACGCTTTATGACGGGACTAAGACTTCTACTTATTTGGAAAGTAAATTTAGCTTAATCTTTTTAATTGTCCTACAAGTAAAGAAAGTGTTACACTGTGATGTTGTATTTCAGAAAAATATAGGGACCAACCCAATACTAACGATTGAATAAAACACTAGCATTTTATATTCCCAAATAGTCAAATTGTCAGTATCTAGATCCTTTTTTTTTTTCCCAACACAATATTCCTGCATATAAAACCAAATTGCAAGCAGTTGTGTCCCAGCCTACAGAGCCCAAGGCTCCCACATCTAGCTGGAGGGGCTTGAATGTTCAACCAAGTTGATCAAATAAGTGTCCAGACGATATTGTCATAGTCTTACCGTTCACCCCAATCGCCTCTCCTAAAATATACCACTCCCCCTCTTCCACAGATGTTCCCTAGGCTTAGATGGGGCAAGGTGGAACATCTGAATCAGCAATTGAATTATTCTGCCTAGGAGATGTGGCTAGGGAGTCAAACCCGCCCCCCCCAAATTATAAAGCCTTTTCCTATAAGTGGGATAATGCAAGGAGAAAGGCAGTAAGTCCCTCGTTGTCGAAGACCTGATGTGAGCATGAAAAATGTTATGAGACGTCACCTTCTAGCGTACAACTGGCCTCTGGAAATGTTAGGGCCTTACCAAAGGCCACTATTAGCATACAGCAAATTATTGTTCTCCCTGAGACAAACAAGACTCCTCCAAAAATATCATCTACACTCAACAGCCTGGAGATACAGTGCAACAGTGGAAGCCAAGTGTCTATATTATATTCCAAAAACTATTGTGGCTATTAGCTCTTTCCTTGGAGTAATAACTCACAGCGGATGCCCACAAGCTTATGTCCTCTAGTGGTTAGCGATGTTATAAGCCACAATAAGACTTGTCACCCTTTATAGGGAACCACAGTTTGCGGATTGCATACCATCCAAGCATCTGTGTCTATTCTCACAAGCTTAGCTTGACATAATAATTATTACTGCTTAAATGCCTGTACATCCAATGTTAGCTTGTAGATACTTGAAAAGGGTATCACTGTGGAAGCTGTCAATCCGTGAAGGGAAACAACTGAACAGACCGGAGTCCAAAATGACAACTCCAAGAAATTAGACTGTTTCTTTCTCGTCCACCTGTGCCCTTTCCCAAGCCTAGGGAACAAACTGCGGAAGAGGAGGCTGGTAGATTGTAAGGGCTGTGGAGATATTGGGGTGAATCATGAGACTATAGGAATATAGTCTGGACACCTGATTGATCAACATGCCTGTGCATACAATCTTCTCCAACTGGACTATGGGAACCTTGGGTTGTTCAAAATTTGGACATAGATACTTGCAAAATGCACCAATTACTTAATTGTATGACATACTGAGTAACATCATTGTTATCTGCAAACAACTGTGTCATTGTATTGTAGAATCCCTAAAAAAAAAAGAACTGTTGTATGAAATGTACCAAAGCTCAATAAAATTTAAAAAAATAAAAAAAATAAAAAAATAAAAGGCCTTTAAGATCTGCATTTGTAGACATATACATATGGACCCCATGGAGCAGTAACACAACACAATTCTTAGAAGATACTTTGTAACAGAAATAATCTGTATAAGGGCACACCTGACTATTTTAACTGTTATTCTCAAGTATGGACATCCTCCTCCTTAGGACAAAGGGTATCTTATTTGTAGTGAAAGAAGACAGGGAATGATGAAGTTAGGCTTGGTGCCGAAAGGCAGAAAGAAGGGGATTCCTGAGTCTGCCCGGTCAGGGTGACTGAATGACATGCAACAAATAAAAATATCTGAAAGGTAGTTCATGCCTCATCAACGACAAATGAGAGTTTCATTTGTTTTACTCACACTTGAAAATATGTACAGACAGACACACACACACATGCACAGACTCATACACACACATGCACACGCACAGACATACAGACACACGTGTTCGTGGGCACACACACTTAATAGTGGGTTGGTTATTGGTATAAAATGAGTATAAATAATAGAGGGTGGCAAAACTCTTCAACTCCCAGGCCAGCTCCCAGAGGAAGGAAAGTAGAGCTCAGAAGTCAACATTGATGAGATTGAGAAAAGGTATTTACCAGGACCCAGGGGTCAGTGGATATAATCTGACCAATCTCTTTAAAGTAAAACAATGGTTTTGGTTCACTGGGTCATCTGTGGAGCTTGCCCATTTGAATCAAGAATCAGAAACTTGCTTTCTGAAGTCCAGTGTGGACACTGGCACAGAGTTCTGCTTTATAACACTTTGCAAATTTTGTGTAAATTAAATGAGGTGGCAAAAGTGAAAGTGTTGTAGGGATCAAAGATGGACTTTACTCAGACAGTGATATTTGGAAGACAATGAAAATTCAATGAAACAGAGAACAAAGACATGTTCTTTTCCAGTTCATCTTAGAGTATGAGAATTCTTCAGATGAAAAGGGAGGGGATACATACATATACATAAGATGCATATGTACATACATCTATTGCATCAAATAAATTCTACAATCATTATATATTGGAAAACTAATAGCTATAATATGAATTATCTAATATAAGTTATGTAGTCAAGATGTTTTTAGTTACATTTTATACTACACACTTATTTGACATACTTAATTTTTATCCTTTAAGGCAAGATATTCTTACAGGCATCGGTCTTCAAATTTTTCTACTTGTATGTTGAGCATATGTATGTTGTATTTCAGAAAGGTCATGTGGAACTAAGGCTCCTGAAATGCACATTTTAAACTTCAAACCTTATTCAGGGTTAGTGTCATGAAAGTTACAAAGCGGTTTTTAACCTGGGTCATGCACTTGTTTCTTTTGTATTGCAAGTGTTTGTAAATTAGAGTACTGTCTCCAACTGTATCTGCTGAACCAGCAAGTCAGTGAGAAATCTAATAAGAATCATTGTCAAATATGGAAAAATCATTGTTTTACAGAGCCCTTGTGATCCAAGGTAATGTTTTCCCTTCAAGTGAGCAACTTCTGCCAACACTGAGCCCCAAGATATAGAAAGGGTTACTACCAAGCAGGTCCCACTTGAGTCCCCAGGTGGGTAAGTGTTCAGTGTGGCCTCCCAGCCCATAGTGTCAACATTCTGCCCCCCACACCTGCTGAGAGTAGGACTTGGGGACAGTCAGCTAACTCTCTAATCCTGCTCATTCTTCAGTGTACTCTGGGTGTGTTATCCAGGCCTAGTCTATATAAAGGCTTTAGTGGACTCTGGGTGTGTTATCCAGGCCTAGCCTATGCAAAGGCTTTAGTGTTATCTGGGCCTAGTCTATACAAAGGTGTGTTATCTGGGCCTAGTCTATACAAAGGCTTTAGTGTACTCTGGGGGTGTTATCAGGGCCTAGCCTATACCAAGCTTTAGTGTACACTGGGGGTGTTATCCGGGCCTAGCCTATACAAAGGCTTTAGTGTACTCTGGGTGTGTTATCCAGGCCTAGCCTACACAAAGGCTTTAGTGTACTCTGGGTGTGTTATGCAGGCATAGCTTATACAAAGACTTACTGCAAAGGTCAAATAAAACATAATCTGAAGCTTTTGTTAAAATGGAAAAAGCATGAAAAATTTACTGTGCATTAGCAAAAACCGACTACACAGTCCTGCATGACTGGATTCTCCTCATTGTCTGTCTTAGGAAGCAGGCATCCATGCGTATCTTGTTATAAGACCTAAAGGAAGACAGAAAGAGATAAAGGATGTTGTCCTTGTCAAAATGCAAAGATTGCACACCTAATGAGATCAAGGTCTTGGAAAATCTGCCCATTGAAGATCAGCATACACTCTGAAGTCTTAAACTATCTCCAGAGAATGACCTAACACCTAAAACACCCACTCAGAATGAACTTCAGGCACAAATGTTTGAGAATTTCAGAATCATTTCCTAATGATTGGCCCAGCCTCCCTAGGCATTCTTTACTTACTGCATTACAGATAACAAATAAAAGAAAGCTGCATTGCAGAGAATGTCTCTATGGAACAGAACTAAACCAAACTATGAAAATGCGATCATTTAGTTAAATTTTCTCCTCGGGAGATGTTTATTCACTGCCAGTGCTGCATAATAGTGAACCACACAGTTGAGGGCACTGGGGAGAGAGAACCAAGACAGAATTAAGGTTGATAACCTGAGATGAATAGACTCCAGAGGCTCCTGCTTCTGTGCAGTGTGGGCATTCTTGCTTCTGTCCTTGCCAAGCCTCATGTGAGAGAAGGTATCTGGTCCTCTGCACCCATCTATACCACTGCCACTGACCATGAGAAGCTGTCCTTCAAGGAAAGATTTGATCATCCTATCTATCATGCAGTCCCAGAAGGCTAGTGAGCTCGCTATGGAAATGTGCAGGATATTTGTAAGAACCTCATAATACTTCTGTCTTCCTTCCAAAAGGAATATTCCCATGAATGATTGTATTGCAGTTCATTTGAATAGAAACAACCATTAGCCCAAATTCAGAGAACCTACCTCCATACATTAAAGAGAGTGATCAATTATTGAAAAGGAGAAAAAATAGGAATGGGGCAGCTTCCTGAAATCTCAAAAATTTCCCAATAAATCTCACTTTTACAGAATAAATATTTTTTTCTTTTCTAATGTTCTTGTTTATTGACATTTTGTGTATTTCATACATCATTTTTCAGTCCAGTTTATGCATTCTGCCATACATGTCTTGCATGTTTCTCTCAGTCTTTCCAAGGATTTTTCTGCAGGGGCTTGTTGTTTTGGGCAGAATTTAACTGTATCAATCAGTTCTTTGACCCAGTACTTCTGTTGTTGTTGTTTCCTCCCCTTTATTTCCTCCAAATTATGCCCATATAAACAACACATATGTATCAAAATTATGACCTCCTGGAATAAACTGCATGTGAATTCCAAAATATGTTTTGGGGTTCACATCTTTTCCCTTTAATTTTATATTACTCTAGAATATCAATACATATTTTCCACCCATATATGGTAATTACAATGTCTGAATATAGCTGGTAGGTCAATTCTAGAGCCCCTTAAGAGATTCTCATTATAACAGCACAGTTGATTTCAGATACAAAGAAATATAATAATAAAGTTGCTCAGCTTGCCTGCCAACTGGGGATTTGATGGTTAGCATACACAAATGAGGGAAACCATTTGCCTTTTTTTTCCTGGGACTCTGTTACTTCACTTAGCATAATGGCTTTGAGTTCCATCCATTTACCTGCAAAGTTCATAATGTCATCTTTCTTTACCACTCCATAGAATTCCATTGTGTAGATGTGCCACATTTTTGTTATCTAGCTGTCAGTTGAGGGGCATTTGGGTTGGATCTAGCTCTTTGCTATTGTGAGAGCTGCAATAAATATAGATGTGCATGTATCTTTTTTTTTATTGATGCTTTGTGTATTTCATACATCATTTTCCAATTCAGTTCAGGCATATATCCCCTTCCCTTCCCTTCCCCCCACCCCACCCCTACCCATCCCAGATCATGCATTCTGCCGTAAGTTTTCTGCATCTTTCTCTGTTTTTTTGTTTTGTTTTGTTTCCATTTTTTTTTAACAATAAGTGATAATCTGTGAGTACAAGCGTCCTTCATGTAAAACCAATTTGCGAGCAGTTGTGCCCTAACACACAGCTCATGGGTACCACCATCCAGGGGGGGGGCTTGTATGTTCAATCAAGTTGATCAAATGAGTGTCCAGTCTATATTGTTGTAGTTTCACCATTCACCCCAATCGCAGCCCTTACATTCTACCGCGCCCCCTCTTCCGCAGATTGTTCCCTAGGCTTAGAAAAGGGGCACAGGTGGATGAGAAGCAAAACAGTCTACTTTCTCTGGAGCTGTTGTCTTGGTCTCTAGTCAATTCTGGCTGTTTTCTTTCATGGGCTGCCAGCTTGTCCAGGCATAACCTTTCGATCCTACTAATGAAGCACATGCAATTAGATATATAGGTATTTAAACAGTATAATATATAGCCTTTTGATCCTACTAATGAAGCACACACAATTAGATATATAGGTATTTTAACAGTACTAATTGTTATGGTAGGTTACTTTGGTATAGACACAGATGTTTGGATGGTATGTTAATCCATGAATTACATTTTCTTCTGTTATAGTGCAGCCGTTAAAGGCTGAGGCTAAGAACCACAAAAAACAAAATAAATTAAAAAACTCCTTTCTTAAACTTAAATTAGTAAGAAGAGAATCCTTAAAGGTATAGCTGGGTAAAGCCTCCATTTTCCTGATCTTGTTTGCAGGAGGCCAATCTCCCGTGCAACCTTCATTTAACTCACTGCAGATATTCAGCATAGACCTGTACTGCAGTGAATTGTGTGGATGGAACAGAACTAGCTAAGCTGCAATGGATTCAAGACAGGCAGTGAACATGGAAAGTAGCAGCTTTTCAGGACCCTTAAATGGCAGGAATCATTGTTTAAAGACTTCCAGATCATGCTTTTCAGATGATGTTTGAACAGCAGGGGGGATGGTTTAGAACATGAAACAAGTTTTCTCCTTCTGAAAGTTATATGGTATTTGTCCAAGGTCAGGGAGTGTCAAGAAGAGAAGACAGAGAGGGGCATGGAGAGAATGTGTCTCTGCATTTGTGATAAATATGTGTTCCTGCTCACAAGTTTTTCTTTTGTTTTCCTCATCCCTTTCCAAGCTCTAATAAGGTCTCTTCAAAAACATTTCCTGACTTTGTAAGTACTGCATTACTTCTAGCTTGCATCTAAAAGGAGCCTTGACACCGATGACTGCACTGGCTTGCCACTTACGTGAGAAAATATCATGACCAAATTTCAAACAATGAACCTCCAGAGGGAAGATAAAAAAATCCACTAAAAATTGCCTGAGAATAGGACAATTTCAGGATATCTTAGATTTGTAATGAATGCAAAGACATAACATTTTGTCTAAACTTATTTTAGTAAAAATATTTAAGAAATATATTTGAACTCATGACATAAAGGTCTGAAAGTTGACATAAGGTAAAAATTGTGATTTCTTGATACTAGTTGTTACATGGCCCAGATTCTATTGGATTCTTTATCTAACACACTGAAAAATCCAATAGAAGAGAATTAAATTGAGGTGAATTATGTGAATGGAATAGAACTAACCTGAATTGACACCATGTCAGTTCTTAAGGGGGAAGTAACAAAAACAAGTTTTTCAGAAATCCCCCAAAGTTAGGAGCTTATGTATGTCAAACTAATTGATTGTTTATTAGTTTCTTAAAAATGGCCAATTTTATAAATAATTTTCTGATAATTAACACAAGACCGTTCAAGATTTATGCTTAATTTTCAATGGTGCAGGTGTGTAGATACGCTGTTAGTGTAAAGAAGTCATATATTTTTATAATGACTGGTTAAAAGAACATTATCCGTTTGAACTAACATTAAACAAGAAACTGATAAAAATAAATACATGATTATTATGGCATTAGCTTTTGGTGGTTCATAAAATTTAAGGCTTGAGGTCAATACAGTAAATTTGATGATGATGATGATGATGATGATGAAGAAAATTAGATAAAACTGCCAGGCATGGTGGTGCATGCCTTTGATCTTAGCACTTGGGAGGCAGAGGCAGGCAGATCTCTGTGAGTTTGAGGCCAGCTTGGTCTACAGAGTGAGCTCCAGGATAGCTGGGACTAAAGGGAGATCCTGTCCCAAAAATACCAAAACGAACAAACAAAAAAATTAAATAAAACAAAAGAAAAACAAACAAAAATATAGAGTAGGTAAAAGTTCACTTTCTTTCTGAATTTTGGGTTTATCTAATGCTCATTTATAAAAATGACAAATCTGGGGCTATAGAGATGGCTCAGTGTGTACTGGCTTCTCTTGCAGAGACCCAGACACAACTCCCAGCACACACTTCCTGGTTAAACACTGTCCTAACTCAGTTTTTGGAGAATCCAGATCCTTCTTCTGACCTCTGTGGACATTGCACAACATGGGTGCACATACATACACACATGTACAAAAATAAACGTTGAGGTGCCAGAATCCAAAGAAAGAAATAAACAGAAAAATCCACATGCCAAAGACACAAAGAACAAATAGCGTGGGAAAAGCTCATATTAAATCCACACTGAATTCTACCAACCCCACAGAAGATCCCTACAACAAAATTTCCAAAGAAGCCAAGTCACCGACCTTAGAAGAACAACTGTAGACATATTCAAAGAAACTAGAGAGAGAAATAAGGGAAGAGAATGAAAAAAATCAAGAAGGACCTAGAGGGAGATAATGACAAATGGTGGAAAGAATTAAGGGGAGAGATTGAAAAACTCAAGAAAGACCTAAAGGGAGATAATGACAAACATTGGAAAGAACTAAAGGGAGAAAATGACAAATTATGGAAGGAAGTGGAAATGCTTAAAGGATTCCAGGCCAAAATGAAAAAAAGAAAATGACCAATGAACCAATGAGCTACAAGAGCAGAAAGACAGGCTCCAGAGGGAAGTGGAAAAATCTAAAAAAAAAATAACAGGATGAAATGAAAAAGGAAACTTAAATTCATCCAATCACCAGGAAAGGATGGGAAAAGGCCTCAGAAGCAGAATGGGAGAAGCAGAAAAAAAGAATATCAGACCTGCAGGGTAATACAGAGCAAACTAGAAAGCTCAAGTAAGGATTATGAAATATTAAAAAAAAAAAAAAAAAACACAAGAGTGGAACAACCAGGAAATGTGGGACACTATGAAAAGACCAAACCTCTGTATCATGGGGTAGAAGGAGAAGAATCCCAAGACAACACTATTGACCAGATCTTCAACAGGATAATAGAAGAAAATTTCCCCAAACTGAAAAAAGACAATTCCATACAAATGCAAGAAGCACATAGAACACCAAATAGACAGGCCCAGAAAATAAATTCCCCATGCCATACAATTGTTAATACACTAGATGCTCAAAACAAAGACAAAATACTGAAAGCCACAAGAGGAAAACAACAAGTTACATATCAGGGAAACCCATCAGAATTACAGCTGACTTCATAGTACAAACTATGAAAGCCAGAAGAATATGGACCAAAGTATTCCCTGTGCTAAACGACTTTAGATGCCAACCCAGACTACTATATCCAGCAAAAATGTCACTTATGGTTGAAGGAGAAAGAAAAATCTTTCACAACATGAACACAATGAAAGAACACATGCCTAAGAAACCAACACTTCAGAAAATCCTTGAAGCAATCCAAAGAACAGAGGAAAGGAGCAACTATCCCTAAGCAATTAATGAGAGAAATCAACAAAAGCATAAGAGAGTAAATATAAACCTAGACCAAGAATGCAAACAAAAAATAAGGTAAAAGGAAGCAACACACATTTCTCAATAATAACCATAAATACTAATGGTCTAAACTCCCCAATCAAAAAACATAGACTGGAAGAATGGATTAGGAAATAGAAGCCATCTATAAACTGTCTACAAGAAACCCATCTCACCCTCAAAACAGACACCACCTTAGAGTGAAAGGATAGAAAACAATATTCCAAGTGAGTGGTAGCCAGAAACAAGCTGGAGTGGGCATTCTAATATCAGACAAAATAGATCTCAAAGTAAAATTAATCAGAAAAGACAAAGATGACCATTATATCCTTGTCAAAGGAACAATTAACTATGAAGACTTCACAATCTTAAATGTCTATGCACCAAACTCTGGCACACCTAACTTTATAAACATTATTCTGCAGGACCCCAAGACACAGATTAATCCCAACACACTAATAGGGGGAGACTTCAACACCCAACCTCAGTTGGATAGATCAACTGAACAAGAAATAAACAGACATACATCAGAACTGAACAATACAATACACCAAATGGACCTCACAGATATCTACAGAATATTCCACTCAAACACCAGAGAATATGCTTTCTGTTTTTTTCTCTGAGAAAATAAACTTTGTTGGATTCACAGGAGTGAGAGCACCCAATTGTTGGGACCTGGTATCCCAAATCCTACCCTGTTTGTGACAGAAAGGCAAAGCCACCAGGCCTAGGCTCAGCTCACATGGTCCCTGGTGTGATCTCAGGAGCACTAGGCCCTCTTGAGAACTATTGAGTAGCCAAATGTTGGGGCATTTAACAAGTAAGAGGTTTTCCTAAACATCATGAGCATCCTTAGTTCATGATGTTCTAGAAGTATCTATTGTTGGGAGAAGATGGGACAGATGAAACTAATTCCCTTTAAAAGGAATTAAACCATAGACAAGTAGGAATAGAATGGCTGGTTTACAGAGTAGACATATTTAGTATTTAATTAGTGTATATTAATGGTGCAAAAGAGTAAATTTTAATGCAACATTTTCACACACGTGTGTAACCTACCTTGCTTATATTTACACCTCATTACCTCTGTATCACCTTCCCACAGGTCCCATTTGTAGTCACTGTAGACTCTCCTATTTGATGTTATCTTTTTTTAAAGTTTCCAAATGCGAGAGTAAACACATTGTATTTGTCAAAAAAAAAATAAATAAATAAAATAAAAGGAATTAAACCAAAAATCCACAGGAGCTGCCTAATACCCAGGGGCAAGAATGCTGAAAGAATGGCTTAAAAACACAAATGTAATCTTCCATTTTCCTTCTAAATATGGAAACGAGGCAGACTCAGAACCTCATGGAACATTCTGCAAAATTGACCACATACTGATGCACAAAAGAAATCTCAACAAAAGGATTGAAATTATTCTTTGGAGCTGGAGAGATTGCCTAGCAGTTAGAGCACCAACCGCTCTTACAGAGGACCCGGGTTCCATCCCCAGCACCCACATGGCGGCCAAGAACCTTCTGAAACTCCAATTCCAGGAGAACTCCAGTTCCAGGGGAATCCAACACCCTCTTCTGAACTCCGAGGCACTGCATGACACGGGTGCACAGACCTGCATGCAGACAGTACATTCATACACATACAGAAATAAATAAAATTAAAAAAAAGAAATTATTCCATGCATTCCATCAGAACACCGTGCAATAAAGCTCAAAATGAATACTAGAATAAGCCCAATTAATTACAAGAACACATGAAGACTAAATACCATCCTGAATAATGAATGGGTCAGGGAAGAAATAAAGAGTGAAATAAAAGTATTCATGGAACTGAACAAAAAAGACAATAAAACACAACAAAACTTGTGGGATACTTTAAAAGCACTCTTGAAAGAGAAATTTATAGCTCTAAGTGCCCACATCAGAAAATCAAAAAGGGAATAAATAATCTAGCACTGCAGCAAAAAAACACTTGAGAGACAACAACAAATGAATTCTAAACCCAAAGCACATGAAGAAATCACAAAAATCAGAGCAGAAATCAATGAAATAGAAAAAAAGAAAAAAAATACATAGAATCAACAAATCTAAACGCTGGTTCTTTGAAAAGATAAACAAAATAGACAGACCTCTAGCCCAATTAACAAAAGGAAGAAAGAAAGAACGAAAGAAAGAAAGAAAGGAAGGAAGGAAGGAAGGAAGGAAGGAAGGAAGGAAGGAAGGAAAGAAAGAAAGAAAGAGCAACTCCAAATCAATAGTATTCATGATGAAAAGGGAAACATCAGAGCAACAAAGTAAAGATCCAAACAATCATATGGGAATACTTCAAAAACCTAAACTCCACTAAATTTGAAAACCTAAGTTGAATATTTAAAATCCTGGGAACCAACAAAGCTTAACCAAGAAGAGATTGACCGTTTAAACAGACCCACAATGTATGAGGAAATTGAGGGTGTAATAAAAAAAAAATCCCAACTATAAAATGCCCTGGCCCAGATGGATTCACAGCAGAATTCTATAAAACATTTAAAGAGGTCCTACAACCATTACTATTCAATCTGTTCAGAAGGATACAAACAGAGGGAATTCTAGCAAACCCACTGCCAACATCATCCTAAATGGAGAAAAATTGGAACCATTTAATGTGGGAACTTAGCAAGGCTGCCCCTTATCAACACTCCTCTTCAACATAGTGCTTAAAATGTTTGCTAGGGCAAGAAGACAAGAGAAGGAAATTAAAGGAGTACTAATTGGAAAGATGAAGTTAAGCTATCCCTTTTTGCCGATATGATAGTTTACCTAAGAGATCCTAAAAACTCCACCAGAAAACTTCTAGAAACAATTAAGAGTTTCAATAAAGTGGTGGGATACAAAATTAACCTGGAAAAATCAGTAGCCTTTCTTTACACCAACAATAAAGAAGTGGAGAAAGAATATAAGAAGACCTTCCCACTCACAATAGCCTCAAAAATAATAAAATACCTGGGAACAAACCTAACCAGAGATACCAAGGATCTCTACAACAAAAATTTTAAGCTCCTGAAGAAGGAGATTTAAAATGACATCAAAAGATGGAAAGATCTCCAATGCTCATGGATTGGAAAAATTAATATAGTAAAAATGTCCATTTTACCCAAGTTGATACACAGATTCAATGCAATCCCAATCAAAATCCCCATGAGCTTCTTCACAGACTTGGAAAAATATCCTTAAATTCATATGGAAATACAAAAGACCCTGAATAGCTAAAGTAACCATGTGTGGAAAATCCAATACAGGGGGATTGCTCTAGCAGACTTCAAGGTATATTACAGGGCCATAGCCATAAAGACAGCCTGGTACTGACCAATGGAACAAAATTGAAGATCCAAACTTGAGCTCATACAATTTCAGCCACATCATATTTGACAAAGGGGAAAAAAAAAAAACCTTAATGGAGGAAGCATAGAATCTTCAGGAAATGATGCTGGCAAATCTGGATCACCATTTGTAGAAGACCAAAATTAAACCCGTGCCTCTCACTCTGTACAAAAATCAACTCCAAGTAGATCAAAGATCTCAATGTAAAACCTGAAACCCTGAAGGTGATAGAAGAATAAAATGGCAACAACCTACAAGACATAGGTGTAGGAAAAGACTTTCTAAATCAGACAGCATCTGCACAGGAAATAAGGTCAACAGTCAACAAATGGGACCTCATCAAACTCAAAAGCTTCTGTACAGCAAAAGAAACAATCAAAGAAGTAAAGAGAAAACCCACAGAGTGGGAGGAAATCTTCATCAGTGACACATCTGACAGAGCATTAACATAAAAAATATATAGACTACTCAAAAAACAATGAAGTAAGAAGACAAATGACCTACTCAAAAGATGGAGTAAAGAGCTGAAAAGAGACTTCACCAGTGAGGAATTAAAGATGGCCGAGAAACATCTTTAAAAGTGTTCAACATCATTAATAATTAAGGGAATGCAAGTTAAAACCACTCTCAGATATCAGCTCACTCCAATATGAATGGCTAAGATCAAGTAAACAAAGGACACCAAATGCTGGAGAGGTTGTGGGGAAAGGGGACCACTCATACATTGCTTGTGGGAATGTAAACTTGTACAACCTTTATGGAAATCAGTGTGGAGAACCCTTAAAAGTCTCAAAACAAGCCTACCACCTGACCCATACCACTCCTGGATATATACCCACAAGATTCATCCTAGTACAAAGATACATGCACATCCATGTTTATTGCAGCTCTCTTCACAATCGCAGAGAGCTGGAACCAACCCAAATGCCCCTCAACTGATGAGTGGATGACAAAAATGTGGTACATCTACACATTGGAGTACTACTCAGCAGTAAAGAAAGATAACATCATGAAATTTGCAGGTAAATGGATGGAACTCAAAACCATTATGCTAAGTGAAGTAACACAGTCCCAGAAAAACAAGCAGCAAATGGTTTCCCTCATTTGTGGATGCCAAAAACCAAATCCCCAGATGAAAGGAAGGCTGAACATTATTGTTATGTTTCTGTTTATCTAAAAGCAACTATGTTGTTACAATGTAGATCTCTTAATGAACTCTAGAATTGAACTACCACTTACTTTCAGACTCTATAATTACTGTATATAAGTGGAAAGTATGTATTCATATTTTAGAGTAATATAAAATTAAAGGAGGAAAAATGTGAATTCCTAAACATATAAAAAAAAAGACTAAGAGAAAGATGCAAGACAGTTATGGAAGAATGCATAATCTTGGGTGGGGTGGGGGGAAGGGAAAGGGAAATATATCTAAACTGAACTGAGAAATGTCTGAAATACACAAAATATCAATAAAAGCATTATTAAAAATAAAAATAAATACAAAATTTTGTTTTCATTGAGCATTTATACATTTCATATAATAATTCCTAATCAAATTTAGACCCCCCTCCTCCATGCCTCCATATCCCCACATCAGAACCCATGCATTGTGCCTTTAGAGTTAAATCCTATCCAGTCAACTGTGTGTACCCAGTTGGCATTCTGTGCAAAGCCATGCACTGGAATCCAGTCAGCCCATCTGGAAATCTGAAGGGAAACTCTCCCTCACCAAGAAGTAGTCAATCTCTAGTAGTTCTCAGTCCAGGGCCAGCCAACCACCCATTTCTCTTGCTCCATTCTGGGACCTAGACTGATTGAGGAGGCATGAACCCCATGCCTGATGCCAACAGCACCACCAGTTCACATGTGCAAGCTTCCAGTAGTCTGGAAACCTCTGTTTCCCTATGTAAATGAGCCAGCCCTGGCTCTTACAATCATTCGGTCCCCTCTTCCTCAACGATCCCTGAACCGTGGGTGGGTGAGGTTTAATACAGCAGTCCTATCTGGACACACACTCTGGAGGCTCCCATTCTTTGAAACTTGGCCAGATGTGGCCCTCTGTATGCAGGGATCCCTGCCAAGGCTGATCCACTCCTGGATCCCTGGGAGCTGTAGCCAGAAGACTGCCAACAGGTGCACCTCTGGGAAAATGTCTCTTGCAAACCTCCATTATTCTTTCTTTGTTGCATGTTTATATAGTGAAAAGCAGGAGTCTCTGAAAGCACAGGAAAGTGGCAGGGTTCCAAGAAAATAATTAACCAGGTGTCCTCATACAGAGAGGATGGGGAGAAGCTTCATAGATAAACCTTGGGTGGTAGACAACTTTGAGTGAAGATGGTTAACACATAAATCTTGGTTAAAGCAGGTAAGACAAACACAATCACAGGTGGACTTAGGTCCTCAGTAAAGCAGGCAATAACTAGAGGAAGACAGATAACAATCGAGGAAGACTGTCCAGGATGATTTTCCCACAGAACAAAAGGGAAGTTCAGGGCCTGGCAGCTGTGTTCCACTTGACACTGCAGTCCACAGGGTCTGTGATGAGCCCACTGTTGTCTGAGCCAGGAGCTGTTTCTCAGAAATTCTGAGCTCCATTTTATTCTGAATTAATTCTTTCCAGTCTCCAAAATCTGTATACATCACAGTTTGCTGTATAAGGAAGCTTCACTGGTGAGAATTGAGGTATGAATTCATTTTCTCTCTGCCCCTCATTCCGTGATATACCACAAGTCTTAGGTATAGAGTTCAATTTTAGATACATCTCCTAGGATTGGGCATCTGTCATCTGTATATTTTCTATGTCTGATTAGTGTTGGATTCTGCAGTCTCCAGCTGTTGCCAAGAGAAGCTTCTTTTATTGGTAGTGTACAGTATGCAGAATAAGATTCCATATTTAGCATACAGTAAGAAATTTCATTTATCTAGGGATGTGACAGAGATAGGGTTTTCTCTAAGATCTGTGTCATCTCCAACTATGTATATTTAGCTGAGGTTACAGTGCCACCCATCAGTTCACTAACATTGAGAGGGATTTTGGCCCAGTTAGATAGTTGTTGATCCCCACCACACACACACCCAGATAAGTGTCCCTACTGCACCAATAGAGGCAGTTTCCTGTGCAGGTCTTTATGGTTATTGGGCATTAAGGCTGGGTTGGCCCATCATTTTATTTTCTCCCTTAACACTGTGCATATTATCTAGCGTTATGAGTGCTAAACTTCAGATAGAAGGTTTCCAGGTCAGTTCCTGGTCCATTATTCCAAGTCCTATTTCTTTTTTTTTAAATGGAGCTCTCCATGGACCCAATTTCATATGGATTTATTTCTCCATGAACCATGTTCTCCATATATTGACTGTTCCATGGCTTAAGCTCTGCATGGAATGACTTCTCCATGAACTGAGTTCTCAATGGCCCAGGTTCTCCATGGACTGAGTTCTCCATGAATCCAATTTTCCCACTGAGCAAGTCCTAGTAGGGCATACTTAAGAAAGTATGCCCTACCTTGAGCAGTAGGATCTTATTTTCTACTTCTAGTAAATAATCAAGAGCTTTGGCAATAGCCTGTGCTATTTTGAGAGTTTCTTGGATCACTCTCACAAACCACTGAAAGGCAGATATCTTCTGTCTGGCACTATGTTCCTTGCCATACAGTCCCCAGGTTTACCTGTGGACTAATGTCCAGACAGCGTATGTGCATTTCTCATGGGGTCTCAGGGGCATCATATTACCCTCTGGGTTCCCTAGCCACCCAAGGTCCATTCATTTCTACCATTTCTTCTTCCCTTCAAAGCTCCCTTCTCCTTCCCCAGTCTCAGCACCCCCAGTATCCTCCCATCCCTCCCTTCTGAGTTCCCTTGCTCCCACCATGTCACCCTGCAAGTCCCTCCATCCTTCCCACCCAGTGGAACGCTCCCACTTTCCTCACCTCCCCCTTAGCAACACCTGTTCCATAGCTCCATACTGTCCCCCTCTTTCTGCTTCTTTCTTTTCCTTTACCTCTGTGTATCTTTTCCATTTTCTTGGCTCCTAGTGTTACATCAGGACATATATTCCTGTATAAGGGATTGGTGCTATAATCCACAAATGAGGGAGAAAATATATTGCTTGCTTTCAGCCTTTGTGTTACTTCACTTAGTATAAGACTCTCTAGTTTCATCCATTTACCTGTGTTTTTCATAATTTCATCAATCCTTACTGTTGAGTAGTAATCCATGGATTAAGAGCATTTGTATGAAATGCAAAAGACTCAATAAAAATAGTTTAAAATTAACAAATGTATTAATATTACATTAGCTGAGAAGAAACTGAAGCTTTGTAAGATTATATAGATTTTTTTTACCACCATCAGGCTCAGTTGGCATGGGAGTCTGGACTTCATCCAACTCAACTGTTCCTCACTCTTCATCATAGCTACGATGCTCTCAGGAATCATCAAACTTTGGCATGGCCCATTCTTTTATATCTGGTTTGCCTTTATGGGACCAATATATTTTCCTGTATATTCTTTATAATATTTTCCAATGGAGTAGCTAATTAGTCACTGTACATGTTAACAAATGAGCTACTCTATTAGATGTAAGCACATGGTATCAGGCTGTCTGAGGCAAGGATTTCTATGAATAGCAGGTTTTGTTCATGGGATCTTTGCTTTTATAACCTAAAACAACATAAAAGCTTCCAATGAGTAAAATTGTGAACAATGTAATGGATTAGTGTGAAGAATCCAAGTAAATATTATATGGGTCACTTGCCATTGGTGTTGATAACAATGGTAACAATTCTCTTTGTAAGTCTGATCCTAGGGATACCTACTGAGTCTCAGCAAAGTCTTGGTCTCTCCTGGACAAACGACACAATCAAATATGCAGGTTGCCAAGTAGTGTAGATGGTACAATTTCAGATAAAAAATATACATGACCAGTACATACTATGGTTCATGAAAAAAGTAGTTAGTTATATAACATACTAATTCATTTCAGTAAACTGTATGTGAATATTTAAGCTTGACAACTGTACATTATTTTCTTCTACATCAAATATTCTATAGTCCTTTAGGAATGACAAATATTTTAGTTGATCTCTAATTAAAAAAACACATGCCACTAATTATCCTGTGTTCTTTAATATAATTGCTCACATGATGGTGCTTTGTTTGATGACTTTCTGAAAATGATACTCAGTATAATCTGTGACTGGAGTGATCCTCTGTGGCCCCTAGTGACAGAAGTTGGTGGCATGCCAGGAGTCCCCATTGATATCCTCTCAAGAGCCAAAGATACCAGGCCCAAAACCCACTTATAGAGGGCATCAGGAGACTACTGAGAGAGGAGAGCATTCCTCTTTCCCTCCAACTTCTCAATTATAAATAATGTGACTTCTTTAATGACTGATACAGCTAAAAACTTTACATTGCAAGAACACAATCTAGGCATCCAGTCACCTCATTAATTAAGGGATAGGCATAAAAACATGGATGTTCCTAAAAAGGAAATTTAGACACTGCTTTTCCTGGCAGAGTGCAATATTCCAGAATAATTCACTAGATCTTGTTAGGATTACCCCTACCCTCTGCATCTTAAGTGAAGGACCATCTCCAGCTTCCCAATCGTCCCTGGGCCGCACAAATGTCTGCTCAGGTGGCAATTTCCTGCTCTACACAGAGTTCCAATTTAATGTAAGAAAATATATCTGTGACTTGTTCCTAATTTTTAGATAAGAGACTTATGCTACCCTGATCTAGACATATGAAAACTCACGTCTGAGGTTGAACTTTTATATTGATACACTAAGTTAATCCTAGAATCAAAGCAAAGAGTTCTAGTCTGTGTCATTGCATCTGAGAAAATTGTAGGCAGCTGATGAAGAACCTTGTTTTATTATTTTTCTGTCTTTATAAAATGTCCTACTGCCTGCACGTTGACACAGATAAGGTTGACACTTACCTTAGGATCCAAGACTCTTATTCATGGTGATATCTGCTACTATTCTATAGAATTAGATAAGCCTTTGTCATCCATTCCTTCAAAGCTACATTGATTTTCATACCCTTTAAAGATATATTTGAGTGTGGGGCTGGAGAGATGGCCTAGCGGTTAAGAGCGCCGACTGCTCTTACAGAGGACCCGGGTTCGATCCCCAGCACCCACATGGTGGCTGAGAACCATCTGAAACTCCAATACCAGGAGAACTCCAGTTCCAGGGGAATCCAACACCCTCTTCTGAATTCCGCGACATTGCACGACATGGGTGGACAAACCTACATGCAGACAGTACACTCATACACATACAAAAATAAATTTAAAAAAATTTAAAAAAGGTATATTTGAGTGTAACAGAACTCTTCTTAAATAGAAACCTTTAAATATGTCTGTCAAAAATGAAAATTTGTCAACAACTTTCATTTAGTGCTAAACATATCAATTTCCTGGAGACTCTCATAACACAAATAAATAATGCTCAATTAGCAAAGGAAATAATTCACTTCATTTAGAATCACAGTAAGTTAATGTGGGTCAAGTGATTAAAATAAAGGAGTGAGATTCTTATTGAAAGAATAGTCATATTTCTAAGTGTTTGGAATATAGAGATACATTAGCCATTTCTGTAAGTCAACTTTCACAGTGAAATGACAGAAAATACAGTAAGCATGCAACTGTGACTAAGAGTGAAGAACTTTTTAATGGAACATGTTAGGATACAAGCATGAAATTGCTGTAGATTTCTCTCAGAACCAACTTTAACCATGCCCTTCTAAACTCACCCCCACCCCAGCATCATGTCTATTCATCACTTTGTTCTAACAAGTCCCTTCTGGTCTAGTTTCAACACCATTTCGCATTTAAACTGACAATTTTCCCTCCTCCTATTGGCACAAATTCCTTAACTGAAAGAGTAGAGACGGTCACTATGAGAAATGCTCTTTTGGTTGCTGCTTCAACTCCATTACGTTGACCTTGCTGACAAGATCTCAACACACCTTCTTCCCAACGCAGTTGCATCACTCATGGGGCATACTAATGCTTTCCCAAGATGCTTGCTGGCAGGACAAAAAGCATCTTCATCATGATACATTCCCTGGCTAGACTCTCTTATTCATTTCACAGCTCTGCCATTTGCTTCTTCCTTTGCAATCAGGTTCCTTAACTCTGAAGCAGCACTGCTACAGAAAGTGGCTCAAAGTGGGATTTCCACCTTAGAATAAAGCTAAGGCTCCCAATATTGTATTTATTCAAGTTGGATTACCACCTGGATTGGTTGAGTGAAGTTCGGCTTCTCACCAAGTTCTAAAGAACCTAGGAAAGTGGACTGTTAGTTCTCTTTCTAGAAAGTATCAGGGATTTGCAAGGATTTCTAAACAGTAAGAGATAGTTAACCCAGCATCTTAATAAACATAAAATGAGGGGAATGGGAAGGAAAGAAGAAAATCAAGTTGAGGGGCAGGGAGAAATTTAAGGAAAAACAAACAAACAAACAAACAAATAAATAAATAAATAAATAAATAAATAAATAAATAAATGGTGTGAAGACTAATGTGCTGGTAATACACTAAAGTTCATGAAAACCTAAAACTACCTCAATTTTTAGACAACCCCATAACAAGTTTCATCCCCTCTTCCATTTCCTGTGCTTTTTCCTTCTCTCTTACCTCCCTGGAAGTTTCATTTGCATTAAAAGAGCCCTTTTCTTCACCCAGAGAGTTTCTGCAACTCCAGAAAACACAGTACTGGATGTGAAGAATTCAAGAAATGATCCCATCATTTATTATAAGTTTCTGATCCTTATGAGATGAGCAATGACTTTTCTGACAGCCAGGGATGCTTTGATCTGAACCTTTATTCTGCCTCTGACTGTGATACTCTCTATGTTCCAGAACTCAACAGAAAATTGTTCTGTAATTGGTCTATCACCTCTTGAATGCAGACAAAACAATAATTATTCGGATATATTCTAGCCCTTTTCTTCAAAAGGCAAGAGACCATAATGAGATCTCTGCTTGCTTAACATCTAAGTTATTGGTTGTCAAAAGCATCCAAGTCTGTTTTCCTCACTTAACTTTCTTCTGTCTATTTATGTATATTTTCCACACTGATTGTGGTAATTCACCAGAGAAAATTTGGCAATAAATGATGATTTAACTTTATAAAATCAAGTTTTACAGTGTCTATAATAACCATGAAATGTAGACTTCTGGTTAATCATTCTGGTGTGTTGGGGAAATTTCGATAGTCACATATAACTGAAATTTAAGTTTCAGAGATTTATTGCAGCCTCGAGTGTCATAAAGAGATTCACCAGAGAATAGTAGAATGGAGATTTCAGAAGAATGTAACAACCATTCCCTCTCCAATGAGATCAAGTATACTTCATTCTATAGGTTTTAATATAAGATTATATGTATGAAAATGGTCCTGTTAAATCCAGAATAATACAGTGATGTCCAAATGGAAAGCAACTAACATCACAAATTGATCAATCTGATAAAATAGTAAGTTACACATTACTGCACAGAACAAAAGAGAGGTTTAAAATCATCTGACTTCTAAGAGTTTTAGTTGATCTTAGGAAAAAAGGATTATATATACAAATTACTGTACTAATATCAAGGTAATGGATATTGCTAAATGAAGAAATCAGAATTATTCACAAACCAGCAAAAAAGTTGTAACTGAAACCATTATTTTTCAAAACTTTTGTGATTAGGATGATTTATGACAGAAGTTTGGATGTTTAATAAAATGCTAATACACCCATACAGGAAGACAGGATATTTAAAATTGAATTTTAATATATGGTATATATTTTATATACCATAGCTATATTACATCCTCAGAAAAAGAAGCTGCGTGATAGTCTGAGGCATTAGTAAGTGATCAATGGCCATTTTGTGTATACATCTTTCCACAGACAATGCCCTAATAGTTATAGAGTAATGATGGGGAACTTCTGGTGAGAATAGCTTTTTTATGACAGTTGATTTATATTAATTTTGAGTTTGATCTCATTCTGAGATAACGTAATGTTGCATTGCAGCACAACAAAGAAATACTGTGAGAATGTGCTAATACAAACATTTTTGTGCTCAGGGCAACTGTCGGAAGATTACTGTTGGAGAAATGGCCCAACAATGGTGGCATAACAGAACGAAGCCAACATCAAAGATTCATAATCTGATAAAACAGTTAATCACATATCATGTGGAACTGATGGAACTCAACACAGCTAGAATATGGAAGCACAGACATTTATACACATAGGAGGACTGTGAGGGTACAGTCCTGGCAGAAGAATACCAGGTTCAGAGCAAGCTGAAGAACACTGTGGACACTAAATGGAATCCAAGGGCTCTCCAGGGAGGAGGAATAGAAGGACATAGGTCCAATAAACATATATATATATATATATATATGTTTTATTATATATATAATATATATATCTTTTATTATATATATAATATATATTATATATATAATAAAATAATAATAATTAAAAAAGAAGGACATAGGTCCATGGAGGTGTCATCAGGTGTGGCTATATGTGAACCTGCAGCAAATGTGAGTGGCAAGGGGACTTCAGGGCCTGAGACTTAAATGAAAAATAAATGATGAAAACATCCAAGAGAAGAGGAGAGGAGACTAGTTAACTGTATGGACAATTGTACGTGAACTTTATTTTTCTATACAGCATTTATTTTGTAACCGAATTGATCCAAAATATTCTAATTTAAGAAAAGCTGTAAAATAAATAGAATAAAATAATTGTACTAGGTATGCATTTTAGCAGAACAAAGCAGGTAATTGTCTGCAATGTTTTATTTAAGGAGTTTGAAAAAGATCTAACAACTTTTTGAAGTTTTGACCTTAGTCCATGTTGGATCTGGAGTCCCCATAGAAGCTGGTGCTCAGAGCTATGTTCTTCACCTTTGGTATTACATTGAGATAGTAGAAAACAAAAGGTAGGAGAGAGAACCTGGTGTAAGGCAACTACATCATTGGGTATGTGCCTTGAATGGGATATTGAGCTCTCTCTCTTTTCTCTTTCTCTTTTTCCCCTACTCTTTACCACAAATATGAGAATTCGCCTCCCCTGTACAGCTACCCTGTGCTCCTTCAGCTGCAATGAACAGTGTTGTCAGAGGCTCAAGTGACAGCACTTGAGAAACTAAGAGCACAAATAACACTTTTCTCCTTTTAAGATGATTCTCTCAGGTATTTTGTCACAGCAATGGGAAACTGACAAGCCTACATTTTCATTAACCAACCTCTGATTTGTTCTTCATGACTTCTTCTCATCAAATGTTCAACAAAGTTCTAATTATATTAGTAATTTCAGACATCTATTTGTAAAATGGTATTCCTGTTTAAACACTGCTGTCTGGATACTCCATAATTTCTGGAAAAGGAAACCCAGTAACAAAACTTTTATTCCCTAACAGTTTTTAAAATGCTCAATAAGAAGCCAGACATGTCTGTTCTATGTGAAAACCATCTGCCATAATCACAATTTATTTGGATGGATAGAGACAAGAAAAGAAAGAGAAACAAAGGTAGGCTTTTTTAAAGCAATTCACACTCCAGTAGAAATAGCATAGCTTAAGAGTAAGCTCCCACTAAGAGTCAAATCACTACTAGGGAAGCCACTCAGACTGACTTCAGAGAGAGAGCTGTGTGTGAATTCCACTGAGAAGCTTTTAGTGGCACATGCCTTTAATCCTAGCACTTGGGAGGCAGAGGCAGGCAGATCTTTGTGAGTTCAAGGCCAGCCTGGTCTACATAGTGAGTTCCAGGACAGCTGGAGCTACAGGGAGACCCTATCTCAAAAAGACCAAAAAAAAGAAAAAGAAAAAGAAAAAAAAAGGTTGGAAGGAAGAAGATGGTCAGAACATGGTCAGAATACATTGAATGAATTCTGGAAGAATCACCAAAAAAAAAAAATGTTTTGAATCTAAGACACAACCATTTATCTCCCTAAATTATACTTAAGACTAATAAAACCACTAAAGTTTAAATGAACAAAAATAAAATCTTTCAGTTCTGTTTTATAAATGGTTATACTAGTTACCACTAAAGGTTTGAAAACTTAATTCAGGATCATAGGGATTGTTCCGTTTGCAAGTTGCTCCCTACACAGGCTTGAGGAGCTGAATCCAATCACGTAGAACCCACATGAAATAGAGGAGATGAAGCTGCTCATAACTTTAGTCCCAGAGATAGAAACAGGGGCTCCCTGCAGGTTGGAGCTGGGAAACTTATCAAATCATGCCATTCAATGTTCAGTGAGACAGTGTCTCAAAACACTAGGTGGTGTATGATCGAAGAAGGTGTTCAGTGTAAACCTCTAACTCTGTGTGCATGAACACACATGTACATGTGTACCATCACACAGGAGCACACATGTGCACACACAAAAGCAGTCAAGTTACTTGTATCATTTTGTTACAGTGATAAAACACTTTGACCAAACCAGCTTTAGGAAAAATTGTTTATTCTGGGTAACTTTCACACAGACAAATAAAGATAGTTAGAAACTGTATTTATGGATATGTTCTAATCATATTTTTAAAATATTTTACTCTTGCCCCTTTTCCTTCCTAAATTTTTTCTATGTTCTGCTACTTTGTTGTTTCTAGAGGACAAACCTGCAGTTCCCACATCTTACTGTGGTCCTGTGCTCTGGTCCACACCCCCGCCCCTTGGTCTTGTGCTGCCCTCCACACATACTATGTTTCTGTTATGTATTTCCGTGTTGATTCTCCAGGCCTGAAGTAGACGAACTGGTCTTCTTTCTTCATCAGAGTTGGCCCAGCATTTGCAAAATATCCAAGTATGATGAAGAGAAAACATATAAGTTGAGTGGCAATACTAGCACTCTGGGCTGACGTGCAAGTTTGGGGATTCAGTAGTTGCTACTGGTTGTTGGCAAAGCTTTCTTTAGTTAACTTTAGGTGTAATAGTTAGTTTCTGCTCCTGCGATAAAGCACCATGATAAAGGCAGCTTACAGAAGGAAGAGTTTATTTGGCATACAGTTCCAGAAGGTAATAATCCATCATGGCAGAGATGGTCAGTGGCAGAGTGCTGAGTGCTCACATCTTCAAGCATAGAGAAAGAGAAAGCCACACTGATAGGCAAGCTATCTACTCTCAAAGCCTTTCCCAGTCCCGTACTTTCTCCAGTAAGACCATATCTCAGAAAGGTTTTGTGACCCTCTCAAAACAATGAAAGAATAAGAAAAGAATCAGGAAGTAAACAGGAATCTTCCCCAACCCCCGTGATGGTTACTATCTGTCTACCCACCATTGAAATTTTTGTTTGCCAGGCTGCTACATTCTTGTTACCAATTGTAGCCTGGTGCTTATGAATAATTGCTTGCATAAGTACCACATGTAGGCATCTGGACTACCCTCCTTACTTACTTACTATAACTTGCTCTACAAACTTAAAAGGAGAGCCATTTTAGAGTGATTTGGGTGTCAGCCTGGTGTTGTGAGTCAACTCCTTCTGCTTTACCTGACTTGGTCACTGGTCTCTCAACTCTCAGAGGTTTCCAGAACAATGCAACATTAATAGTATTTAAAAATCTAATGTCCAAAATCTCTTCTGAGACTCAAGGCACTCTCTTAAATGTAAGCCCTTGCAAAGTCAAAAACCAAATTACATACTTCCAACATACCATGGAAACAAATACACATTCTCATTCCAAAAACAAAGAAGGAATGGAAACGTAGTGAAGAAATGCCAGACCAAAGTAAGAGTGAAAAACATCAGGACAAACAGCCAAGTCCTGTAGCTCTATGTCTGATGTCTGGGACTTCAGTTTCAAAGGGATTAGATGGCTTCACACTCCAGCCTTGACACATGCAACATACTTCTCAGGCTTATATTGCTATGACTCCCTGTGTGGAGCTCTCCTTGCAGATTTCTCAATGGCTCTTGTACCTCCAATATCTCAGCATCTCCAACTACAAACCAGGCTTTACTTTCATTCACAGCTTCACACAGTGCCTTGTCAGAGCGTCTTGTTCTATCAGGGTCTTAACTCTGTAGAGACTGCCCTGCTACACATTGCCTGGACTCTACAGCTCTCAGAAATTGCAGAGGAAGAAGTGATGACCTCTTCAATCTTGCATCTTTCATCCTTCTAAAGCTAGCTCCTTCTGAATGCCACAACCACGTTGGTTGGCTGCCAGCTTGTGAAGGACTTAGGTCCCATTATCCACATAGCAGCTTCTAAGAGCAGACCCCTCTAGGCCTTTGCCTTCCTCAAGGAAGCTCTGTTGAATGGGGTACTGCCCTGGGTGTGCTCTTTATATTCTTTAAGTGAAAATATATTGGCCTCTCCCTAAAGGCTCTAATCTCCTTTCAAACCCTCTCTTTCAGCACAAACCTCTGCTTCAATATTCTTAAGCCTCATAGTGGTCTTCTTCCTTCCCAAATTGTATATTGTGTATGTCTTTCTACCCCATTTGCTCTTTAACATTGTAGATATGCATAATAGTCCCAATTCACAACCACATTATGGATTCTACCTTAGCCTGCTTTGAAACTTCCTCTAAAAAAGAGACTTAACCTCAAGGAAGCTCTTAGGTTGTGGGCCAGATGCTTTGCCAAAATATCCTAGTAGCTGGTTAAGTCCTTATTTCACACTGAAAGAACTATTTTCTTCCAGGCTCTTAATAGAATGGCCCATTAAGCTCTGCTTATAGCATTCAACTACTTTTCTAGATGAAACTACCAAAGTCTTTCCCTTCCCTTCAAAAACCCACATGGTAAGTTTCTTTACAGCAACAGTCCACCCCTGGTACCAACTTCTGTATTGGTTACTTTCTGATGCTGAGAAAACACTATGATCAAGGCAAGTTATAAAAGGAACAATTTATTGGGCTCACAGTTCCAGAAAGATAAAATCATGAGAGGGTAGTGGCAAAGTGGCTGGAGCAGAAAGCTCAGTGCACACACCTACAAGCAGGTACAGAAAGCAGACAGTGCCAGACTGGAAGTGGGTAAAGGCCTGGGTTCTCCATCAAAGCCACATCTCCTAAAGGATCCTGATACTCTCCAAACAGAAGCATAAACTAGGGACCAAGTATGTTAATTTCCTCTTCTCTTTTTAGTGTGAATATGAACTACAGATGTAGATACTGTGTGTGTGTGTTTGTGTTTGTGTGTGTGTGTGTGTGTGTGTGTGTGATGGCTATTAATTATTTATCAAAATCTGGCAAGAGAAAATGTACCAGAAAAATTCCCAAACCTAAGCAAGAAAATGAAAATCCAACCATTGAAGAAGATATTAGAACTATTGTGACTAGAGAAAAATGTTCACAGCACAGTGAAGTCAGATGCTTGTCATGGAGTGACTTCATTGTCTGCCTGACTAGGTTAAAAGTTGCCCAGGAAGCACTCATTTTGGCATGGCAGGGAGAAACACCCTCCTCTGTGTGTTATATTCTAGCTTTATCTCTCAACTATTGCATTCATGAGAAATAAGTTAACTTCCTGAGTGGAAAGACATGACAGACTAGTAGTCATGGAGTGTGGCCCAAATTCTTGTTTCCTCTACAGCCATGTTTCAGCATAAGACCACAGTTACTGTAAGAGAGGCAATTTAGATTGTGTGACCAAGACTTGGATGGATATAGGCTTCATAGGTGCAGAATTCAGTCAAGATGGGAAAAGGAAGAAGAAAGGGGGTCCCTTGAAGGCAGCTGTGACAAGGTTGTACTGTGATCAAGGCAGAAATTCTAAGAGAAATGTTGACACAATGGTAGATGTGATGATTATTAGACTCTGAAAAAGTTAACAGTCTTTGAAAGGGTAGAAGATGAACAGTGATTCCCACAGCACTCCCTAATGCAGAGGAAGGACATCATCTAGAAAGAGAAGTACTCCAGGTCAAACCAATGTTGCCTTCCTGCAAGAACATTGCAGAGCACCAGACGATAGTTTGTGAGACCCTTAATGATGTGCTAAAAAGAGCCCAATTTGAGATTATACTGAAAACACTGTGGACTAGAGGCAACTATAGAAGAATGTAGAAATAGAACACTGATCATGATGAGGACTGAGCTTGTGCTAGGGTTAGTCAGTGATCCACAGGTCAGAAAAGCACACAGTTTACAATTCTCCCCTGTAGACAGGAAGCCTGAAAGCGGCTATGCCACAAGGAAATCACATTGGGAGAGGTTAGGGTGAGCTGTAAAGGGACCTTGTACTTGTACAGGAAAAGGGAGTCTGTGGAGTAGATATTGCTCACTTAGCGAGAAACCCTTTCGCAAAGTACTGCTGGAAATAAACAGCTCCTGAACATAAAGCCAAGCAAAATACTGTCAAAAGTGGGAAGCCATTTCGATGGGCAGTGGGTTTGACAGGTGTGAATGGGACCCCCTTTTACTTGACATATAGAAGGGTTAGCAAGAGCACCTGAACCAGCTGCACATAATCAGAATGTCAACCTTATGTCAGAGACCAGGATGAGCAGCCTGAGCAGTTCAGAAAACATTATTATGGAAAACAGATATGGAAAGAAGTGCCTGCCACCCATGCCACCCTACCATCCATGCCACCCTACCACCCATGACACCCTACCTCCATGACATGCTACCACCCATGACACCCTACCACCCATGACACCCTACCTCCATGACATGCTACCACCCATGACACCCTACCACCCATGACACCCTACCTCCATGACATGCTTCCACCCATGATACCCTACCACCCATGACACCCTTCCACCCATGACACCCTACCACCCATGACACCCTACCTCCATGACACCCTACCTCCATGACACCCTACCACCCATGACACCCTACCACCCATGACACCCTACCACCCATGACACCCTACCACCCATGACACCCTACCACCCATGACACCCTATCACCCATGACACCCTACCACCCATGACACCCTACCACACATGACACCCTACCACCCATGACACCCTACCTCCATGACATGCTACCACCCATGACACCCTACTACCCATGACACCCTACCTCCATGACATGCTACCACCCATGACACTCTACCACCCATGACACCTTACCACCCATGACACTCTACCACCCATGACACTCTACCACCCATGAAACCTATATTAGTCACCTTTCTGTTGCTGTGATAAAGCACCATGACCAAAGGAACTTATAAAAGGAAGAGTTTATTTGAACTTACAATTGATGGTTCCAGGGAAACAGAGTCCATTGTGTCAGGAAGGCATGGGGCTGGAGCAGCAAGCTGAAGGTCACATCTCGCAATGAGCACAGGAAGTCAAGAGAGAGAGAGTGACTGGAGACCATGAGGCTTGTTAAACTCACTACATCTGCTCCTAGTGACATACTTCCTCTATCATGGCTATACCTTCTAAGACCACCAAGAACAATGCCACCAACTGGAGACAAATGTCTGAATACTTAAAGCCTATGGGGGCACTCATTCAAACCACCACAACACCCTACCACCCAAGACCCTCTACCATCCATGATACCCTACCCGTATGACACCCTACCACCCATGACACCCTACCATCCATGATACCCTACCACCCATGACACCCTACCATCCATGACACCCTACCACCCAAGACCCTCTACCATCCATGATACCCTACCACCCAAGACCCTCTACCATCCATGATACCCTACCCGTATGACACCCTTCCACCCATGACACCCTACTACCCATGACACCCTACCATCCATGACACCCTACCACCCAAGACACTCTACCACCCATGACACCCTACCACCCATGACACCCTACCATCCATGACACCCTACCTTCCATGACACCCTACCACCCATGACACCCTACCATCCATGACACTCTACCCCTATGATACCCTACCACCCATGACACCCTACCACCCATGACACCTTACCACCCTTGCATCTCTGCCCAACTTCATGCTTCAGAGGACAGGAATCTGAGATATTTCCATGTTATATTACATCATCCCTCATATTGCCTATTGTCTACATTGATGCAGAATCCAGAAGTCAATTTTCATTCACCTATTTAGTATGTTTTTATGTGTTTCTACATTTTGATCATGTTCACATTCCCTACTCAGTGTCTTATCAAATCTGCCCTTCTGCCTCTACTCCAACATTATGCCCTCCTTTTTTGTTCTTTTTATTATTTTTCTTTATTTAGATTTCTTGAAGCAAGGTCTGCCTGTAACACCAGTTAGCTTGGCATTCACTGTGTAGACCAGGCTGGCCTCCATCTCAAAGAGAGATCTGTCTGACTCTGCTTCCTGTGTGTTGGGTTTAAAGGTGTTCAGCCTCTTTTGTTTTTAATGTCCATTGAGTGCAATTTATGCTGCCCAATCACTCTTTGTTTGTGGCCTTCCCCTGGGTCATAGTAAATCTTCCTTGGGTCAGGCCTTTAAGGAACCCTGACTTTCTTCTCCCAGAAACTCCCATGTCTGTGCTGGATTTTGTCTGACTTAACCTTGAGCAAGGCTAGAGCAAATTGTACCAGGCACTATGAGTTGATTTGTGTGTCTGTCTTGCCCATCACTTCTGGTTCTTACAATATTCCTCTGCCATTTTCATGAGAATCCTTAAAGCTTGTAGGGCATGGGGAATGTAAACCTCTCATTAGGGCTGAGCACCCCATAGCTTCTTATTCTCTGCTTGCTGGGCAGTGTGGGTCTCTATATTAATCACCCTCTACTGTGAAAAGGAGTGTCTCTGATGAGAATTCAGAGATGTAGTAATTTATTGGTATAATGATAAGTCATTAGGAGTTGGTTCAATACTATATCCATTTAGTAGAATGAAGTAGTACCTAGTATCTGTGACCTATATAGTCACAGTTTATTGGCCCCCAAAATGCTGCCAGGTATGTGTGTCATATAGAATAACCAAACTCTGTCTGACTGGAATTAAGGCCCATTCCATAGGACAGAGCCAATTTGTGCTTTCTTGAAGCAGGTAACACTGAGAATTCAAAGATCATGTTGAACCTGTAAAACTTTCCGTACACAAAACTGAAACCTTTGAGCCCCTATACATTTTGTAAGACTTATCAAAGTGTACTAAAGATAGATATTACAGAATTTCTGAGAGGGTACTTATGTACAATGGAAAGACACTCCTGATGACTATAAGGCAGATGACTACAAGGCAATTAAATAAAATCCCATGAGTTATTGGACAGGAAGTTTTATGAGTCTTCTCACATCATCCAGACTACTAGATCTAACCTTGACTACACATCACAACTTTCTACTAAACACTGAGGGTATTCCACATGGGAGGTTCTGTGACTTGGAAAAATCAGGAAGGTATTGAACTGAACCTTGCTTCATGTTGATTCTATTTCACAGTGCCAAAGGCACTATTGTGTCTAGTTAGGGAGAACTGTCATGAGTGGTGCTGTGGTCCCTGCGTTTATGATAACAGGAAACATAACAAGGTATTATATTCCCTAAGGCAATAGTGACATAATTCTTCTTGCTGTGATGAAAGACCTTCTGGTCTGACTTAATACTAATTCCACAAAGGGAGCCCATATTTGGTATTTTTTATTTTTTTAATTTTTTTAAATTTTTGTATGTGTATGAATGTACTGTCTGCATGTAGGTTTGTGCACCCATGTTGTGCAATGCTGCAGAGGTCAGAAGAGGGTCTCGGATTCCCCTGGAACTAGAGTTCTCCTGGAATTGGAGTTATAGACGGTTCTTAGCTGCCATGTGGGTGCTGGGGATCGAACTTGGGTCCTCTGCAAGAGCAGTCGGTGCTCTCAACCGCTACTCTATCTCTCCAGCCCCATATTTGGTATTTTTAACCAACGCAAAATCATCTCCCTGATAGGTCATAGGTTCTTCAAGGGAACTCATGGAGTTTTTCTACTGAATAGATTGTGCTTGTCAACTGCCTTCTGAACAGTTTTGTTTAGGCCTATCAATTACTACAACTTTGTAGAGTGGTACTCTTCACAACAGCAGGTGGTCACAGATAGAGATTCACGGGCATTAAATTAATAAGAACTACTATTGTGCATGATGATTGATTGTTCAAAAAGAATCATTTATGTATCACCCTCTCTGTCACTAAACATTGTGAAAGAAGCAGTAGAATGTAGGAACCTAAGGGAAATAGAGAAATGTTGGGGAACAATTATTTCCTCCTGATAGGACATGGTCATCAGTCACCACAGAACAGACATGGCTTTGGAAATCTCCAAAACAACTTGAACATGAATCAAAGTCCAGACACAAGCCAAAAAAATAATCCAGATGGAGATAGGTCTGTGCTAATGTAATAAAACTGTTAATACTCCCTGAAGAGAGACAGCCATGGGTCACTCAGAAGTACACATCACTTCTTCCTGCCACATGTCTGTCTGTTCATGCCCCTGGGGCTATCTGTTAGTATATATAGAAGATGGGAAGGGGGCTGACTACAGGACTCCAGAGACCAGCCTTCCTGGGTTGATACCTTCCTTTTGGAGACCTTCTCAGAGATGCCACTGTCAATGAGCCAAGCCAGCATCTGTAAGTAAACTCTCACCTCTCTAGAAAACAAAGAGACAAGGCAGGGATCCTGGATTGTCTCCTGGATCAATAGCTCTGAAACAGCCCTACCTCGGAGACATTATAATTTGGCATTATACAGAGATATTTTGACTTGTTTTATTGAAGTGAGGGTAAATGTGGGACAGTGTCCCTGGTGTCCAGTTGGTAGGAAACATGGAACTTGTTAAACATCTCCCAATCCACAGGACAACTTCTCAGAATTAGGAAGGCAGTTTAAAAAGAAAATGTTTCTGGTTTGAGAAATCAGAACTGACTGAAAACACAAAGTCAAAGGGTCTGGTTCATCTTAACATGAGACAGAAGAAACTGAAGTTCGATTTGGGGATTCTCATCTGACTTTGTCCACTGGAAGAATCTGGAGAATCTTTCAATTCTTGAGAAGAGATGTGTGTTTTATACTACTTGTCAATTTGGCATAATCCAAATGACATTATAGAGGGAGAGTAAGAGGGTAGTAACAAAGGTCTTCATTTTTCAGGTGATATTAACAGGAAAATAATAAAATTAATCTTATGAATATAATACAAGAATATTCTTACATTTTATTTATCTTAGATGATGATTATCTCTCATATGATAAAGAGCTAATTCCTTAGCTTTCCATAAAATATATTCTCAGAGATATACTATTTATGAAAAAAATGAAAGCATTGAACATTTTTCTCATATTAACTCAATTTTGAAGCTGAAATGATGCTTGCATCCACAGTGTATGATACTACATTTTACTATATTTTGAGTATCTAAGTTTGTGCACTTTGTAGGCATAAATATGTAATATTCATCTTAATTTTATGATGGACATTTCCAATTGCATTTATGAAAGATTTTTTGGAACTTAGTTTTCTGCAAACCCTTTTTTAATTTCAGACATTCTTTAGAGTACAGTCTGGAAATTTATCCTGCTGAAAGTATAAAATATGGCTATACTAGACATTTCTCTCTGTTCATCTGTTGACTAGAAAATCGAAGTTGAAATCAATACTGATTGTTGTCAAAACTTTTAAAGGTGAGTTTTTACAGAGCAGAGAATGTTGGTCAATTAAAGCTTCCTAGCACTTGTAATATAATGTCATGAAGGCAAATTTTATTCTTTGCAAGTTATGGGAAAGGACTCTGCTAACACAAGTGTCAGGAATGTTGATGTGATCCTTGCCAGAAGAATGCACAGTCTAAGCCCACATTGCCTCCTCTGTGACAAGCTGAGAGGGAAATTCCCTGGCTGAGGTCCTGTCCGTCCCACCAGCTAACACTAGGTCTTAAGGAAAGTCGTTTTCCTATATAAGCTTTCATATATATATATATATATATATATATATATATTAATACTATAAAGAAGTAATAAGATCCATCGCTACTTACAGGATTATTATACATCTGAACTTCAAATAAATAATCTAGTATTGATGAAATAAAAATGTATTGGTCTGTATTATGAGTTAGCATGTCCAGGCTACAGGATTGTGTTTAGAACATCATTTTCTTCATCTTCTATATCTGTAATCAGGATACTATGTGTTTACTCTCATCAGGCATGAAAGTAGCAAACAGGTGAACAGATGAATTGTGCTATTCTAGTTACATCAGTGTCCCAAAATCTAATATCAGACATTTAGTTAAAAAATTACAAATTTTTGGAGAGTTTGGTAACTTAAAATAAGCTTGAACTCCAAATATACTAAAAATGGCTAAAGAGAATGAGTTAAACATGCTTGCTGACAATCATGTCAGTTCTAGACATTTAAACTAGTCAGAAGAAACTCTGGAACAATCAGTCCAAAATATGAGAACTTGCCTCTTTCTTAAAATATCTATTTGGCTAATATTGTTATTTGCCTAAATAATCACACTGAAGATTTTTTTCTGCTATCCCAGCTATATTCAACATTAATTCATACAGCCAAGGACACTCCGGAAGCTAAGACTTCCCCAGGGAACTTGGGGGCTGGAGAGATGGCTAGCGGTTAAGAGGCGATTGCTCTTTGGCAGAGGACCGGGTTTCGATCCCCACACCACATGGCGGCTGAAACCATCTGTAACTCCAATTCCAGGAAACTCCAGTTCCAGGGGATTCCGAGACCCTCTTCTGACCTCCGCGGAACTGCACGACACGGGTGCACAGACCACACGCAAAATAGGCATTCATACACAAAATAAATAAAAAATATAATTAAAAAAAATATTTTTCAAAAAAAAAAAAAAAAAAAGACTTCCCAGGGAAACTTGAATCCAGGCACCTCAGTTGGATGATCCCTGAGACACTTTTGTTTCTCTTCAACAGCATCGCTTCTGCTATTGCTGGTGTCTAACCTGTTCCTGTGGGAGGGCGTGGCCTCAGTTCCAGAGTGTAACAGCCGAGATGGCCGTTGTGAGGTGTCCAATGAGGAGATGTTTGACCGTGCCATCAAGCAAGCTGAAACCTTCCGTGGCCTGGCTGCAAATCTGTATGAAGAATTTGTAAGTACCTTCTCAAAGAAGCTTTCAAGTGGATATTGGGACTGTACTGGAATCCAATAAGACAATACCCTTCAAGGGTAAAGGAAGTGTCAACTTACCAGAAGCAGATTAGTAGAACTGGGGAAGTTTCAAGAAATTTCAGAAAATTCAATTATTTTTCATTTTTCCCCCCTCTAACATTATTTTAAAAAAATTCTTGTGGTATAAAACCTTACAAGTTGTGTGGGGAAAGACCTCAATTTCTGATTGCTGTGTTCTGCGGCAAGAGTTTCCACTGCATTCTTCCTCTAGCACACTTCAAACATCGAGTGTTGAGGAACTGGGTTGCAGTGACTGTGGGCATGGAATAGAAGTAATCTGAACTGAAACCACGGGAAGAGGGAAAAATTAGCTTTCCTGAAATCCCCAGACACTAGGGATCCCCATGTAAAGACTCCCAGTCTCAATGGAAGGACAAGCTTAGGTGGAGATACGGGTTTACTCCTGCGGATTGATACATGTGACATGTGATTTGTTCAAGTTCAGTCATTGTGAAGGAGAATAAAATGGACAAAACTTCCATACAACGACGGGTGCCTACAGAGTTTGCCTCTAAGCTGACAGGAAACATGAAATCAACTTGTCTTTTTACTTACTTTTTGTTTCTTTTTTTTTTTTTCTCTCAATATTGTCCCAGTTCCGCAATCCGAACACCTCAGAAACGTTCCTTGGTTTTGTAAGTACCTACCTTCCTTCCAGTTTCTTCCCAAAGCTGCTTATATGTCAAGTTCTGCCCTGTTCAGTTTGATGAGAAAGTAAAATACTGTATTCTTCGCTCACTAGTCTTCCAATCTTTTCCCACCTTGACTGATAATCTTTGAACTTCTTAGTCCTCCTAAAAAGCCATTAAATTCTCACAAATTACTTGATTTTTAGTATCAAATAACATATATTATACATTTTTCCTTTAGGCAAATATAATATTTAAGTAGTTATACAATGACTATTATATATGCATTAAGTTAATATGTTTTCTTTCCTAAAAATAGTCAGGTTTTCTGAGTAATTTTGTCAAAAATAAACACAATTGCACCCTAAAATTGCAATGAACTTTGTATGGAACTTGAAGAAACTATAATTCTGTGGTGTCTAGGTAAGGAAATATATCTATTCCTATTGACAAGAAATGAAAAGACTTTAAATATAGATAAATGATCACTGTAGCCATATGTGCAAAGGATAAGAAGTGTGACAAGTGTGACTATTCAAACACTGAGCTCTTGATATGTCCTTTCCTTTTAGTGTATCCTTTCCAAATGATAACTTTTAGGAAAATGAGAAAAAAGATCATGACATGATAGAGGAAGGGATGAGAGATTGGGGATCTAGATAGACAGGCAAATGAAATTACAGATCCAATAAGAAAAGAATTAGAGAATGGGCTAATTTCTTAATTCTTTCCTTTCAATCTTATGCAGTTTTTATTATTAAAAATTATGCAACTGATACATATATTAAGATTCTAGGCAGAGACTCATTTACTCAATGTCTAAGCTCCAATTAACTGATTTTTCCATCATTTGCAGCTAGCACGGATTATTAAGAATGATAAGGTTGTTATTGTGGCTCAAAAATACTGCTTCACTTCTGCTATTGACCTTCCAAGGACTAGAGAGCAGAGCAATATGATAAGAGTGAGTTTTCAACCTCATTTTTCACCAAACAACAGAAGCATCTCACTGGTTTGTGACCCTGTAGTTTATGACAGACATTATAATAGATACGGATATAACACAGGCAGGAAAGTACAGGACAAGTAAGCAATGAAAGCCTATTATATCATATATCTGACAAATTATAAGTAAAATCTAATGGTAATTACAGTGCAGCAGATTCTTAAATTGTCCATTTAGAAGATGGTATTGTAGCAGTGCCTAGCCACTGGGAATTTACTTAATATTATGTGAAAACTTTGAACTGAATTGGACACCAATGGATAAATATTCATTCATATATATGTATATGTGATTCACATATAGTTGCAGTGATTAAACAATACTAATGCATTCTGTATTGACAGCATTTTACATTAATAAACACTATATATTTTCTCCTTGATTTTCAAAGTCCTCCTGATTCTACTTCTGTTTCTTTACATAGTGTTCATTTTGTCATTATTCTCTATGCCTTAACTGAGAGTCAGCTGAACAGAATGTTCCTGTTAAGCAGTGTATTATATTCCTTAGGATGTCATCTTGCCCTTGTTTATGATGGGAAGATCTATAGATCACATCAGCTAATTTATAGTTGCTCTCATCTCTCTCTTCTGATTTCCTGCAATAACATGTCTGAACGTGGTTGACATTCAGCATGCTGTCAAAATGAGAGAAAACGAGGACAGAGTGGTGGAGAGAGGTAGTGTTTCTTGACATCTACTTCATTGTTAGACACTTCACAAAGCAATGTCTTGGCATTACTCCATTTGACCCCCACAAAAAATTAACAAAAACCAGCTGAAGAAAGAAAACAAAGGCTTTGAAAAGTTAATGCAAAATAGATTCCACTTGCATTTTGGGTAGGAATGTAATGGAGGCTTCCTCCAGCTCAAGCCCTCCCTCAATCGTGCACCTCAGTGTTCTCTACACTGCCATCACTTTGACCCGTTCCTCTCCTTTATGTCCTGTGTAGCTTTCCTTTATGATGTTCATTGAACTCCTGTTTATTTTTCATTATCCTTGTCATTCATTAGTCTAGCTAACAGACACTAACACAGAAAGAATTTGGAATCGGAGATGAGGTTCAGACACTGGCCAGTCAAAACTCGACTGTGATTTCAGTCTATTCTGTTATTGAAACCAATGAGATGCTGATGTAAATAGTAACAAATGTGGGTGCTCTCTTGGAGTCACAGGCCAGTAAGTTATGTAGACTGAAAAAAGCATCTTAATGAATGTCAAGTTGTCTCTGTTGGATTATTGCTCTAACATTCTAAAACCACCTAAACTCAAAGATAAATATAGTGAATTGCTGAGTGAAAAAGATTTGGCTTCTTGTCCCCACCACCAGTGGCATTTCCTTTTTCGGGTCAGGTTCTGTGTGCGCCTGTTCAGTACCAGTAATACATTGGTTCCTCATGGGTAAATAAAAGTAATCAATTAATAAAGTTCACACTGGGAAAAATATTATAATTTCTTAGGGAAAAGTATACATAATAAAGTGCTAATTTACAGACAACTATAATTTATTTAGTTTTTACTAGAATATAGATTACTAAAATTTTATGTCTAGAACATGTATTAACTACATAACAAATACGCGTAGTAAAAAAAAAGAAAACGAAAAAGATATTTCAGTCATGCCTCTTCACAAGCATCACAGGAAACTAAACTTCTATACTGACATTATTTTAATGTAATGGTTCAACTGTGTTTGTTAGCCTAAAAGGTATCTGAAATTGCTGATCAAATTTGTGGACTCCTGGACCAAACCTCTGGCTCATTTTGTCCACGAACTTCAACGTGTGAAATTTCCTGATGCCATCCTCTCAAAAGCCAAAGATATTCAGGAAAGCAGCAGTGAACTTGTAGCAGACATTAAGTGGATACTTAAGAAGGTGAGCAGTCTTATTGTATTTCTTCTCTTTTGTGAGGTCTGTCATGAGAAATGAATTTTGAAATACCCCAGCCCACAAGAGTGGATTTCTGACCTCTGATCATGTAGACACTCACACTAGACCAATTGCTTGCAGCCCAAATTTCTCAAGGGTTCTTTCCTTGGCACCTCACATTCCAGGGATCTGAATGACACATAGCCGCCCCCCACACTCACTTGGATGGAATTTTTCCTGGGATTAGTAAAGGACTTCCTTTGACAGATCCACTTAGAGTTGTCCCTAGACTTTGCCCTTAAAGAACTAAATACTAACCCTTATCATATATGAGGTTTTCATACATAAATTGGGGAATAGACTAGTCCAAAGGTTCAAAAGCATAGTGTTGCCATTTGGAATCTATGAAAAACAAAGATACATAGGAGGTTTCTGAGGAAGAGAACTCACACAAGCTCATCTGTTGTCTCATAGTCAAACTCAAGACTATGCTCGAAGAAAACATGGTGACTTTCTTCTGTCTGCTTGTGAAAGGACATAGTTCATCTCGAATAACTATATCAGAAAAATTATGCAACACTCATGAAGCTTGGTTTTTTAAGACATAGATTTAGGGACTTCTGCTTTAGATACATGGAAACCCCTATACCTGGTGAAAACATTACATTTCTAAATTGAACATATAAGAAGAACCAGGAGAAAAACATACATAACAGTATGAATAATAGGTAATTTATGATATTTGGTCCTTAGGTGTATCCTGATGCACAAATGAAAGAGAGATACCCTGCCTGGCCTCCACTTTCCCATCTGGGAAATGAAAAATTTCGAGCATTGGCATTTCTCAACCTGGCCAGCTGTCTGCGTGGTGATTCAGGCAAGACTACAAATCATCTCAAGTTCCTGAAGTGCCGAGTAACCACAAATAAACATTGCTAAGTCCATATTCATCCCACATCCTTCCAAGATACACCTTGATGATTCCTGGCTGAGGGGTCTCTGAATGCTACACGTTTTGAGTCCATGCATTGGTATGATGGCTCTCTTAAAAAAATAAAATCTCTCTAGAAAGGTCAAAATATAAAAAAATAATTTTGTCTTTGTCTATTTACTAGAATATCTATCAAAACCAATAGGGCGTTTCTATCAAATTCTCTGTGAGATCAATCTGAGTCTGGTCTACGCAGTGGGTTCTAGGACAGCTGTGGTCACAGGGAGACCTTGTGTCAAAAACAACAACCACAAAACCAAAAATGAAATACCAACACAAAACAAAACAATATCAAAGAGAAATAGAATCTTCAGAATGCTTTATGAAAGACTGAGTCTCTCTCTCAGGGTTCACAGTGAAAATACAGCCATATGTAAATATTCTACACTAAAGATGAGCTGTTGGGGGACTGATGGTCAGATATGATCAAGATTCATTGTACACACGTACATTTTCAGATTATAAATTAAAGTAGACATTCAAGTAATCTTAGGGTACAGGGTACAGGTATCAATTGTTCTAGATTTCTTTAGTATCTGTCATCAACTGTGTGATCCATTTTCATCTCCCTAACCACGTGGTCCTTTCATTCTGTGACTAGCAAGACTTATCTGCTAGATTGACAATTGCTCCCTTCCGTCTAGATATACTCTTCACAGATTTGATACTTGGGGACTGCACTTGGTGCTTTAAGATGCAGATAGTTTGTGAATGACTGGGACAGAAATCTCCTGAAGTCATGGGTCAGCTTTCACTGAGCTCCTAATAGCTGTATAAGGAAATATTTTCAGTTCACATCCTGTTCTGTGAGGTGTCTATAAAATGCATTTGTGAAGGTTGATGCTGCTAGAATCCCCTTAGTGAAGAGCATAAAAGATAAGATGAATACATTTCACCCTTATGATCACTTAATCACTTAGGGATGTAAGAATGTTTTAGTTTATTCTAATCTTGTGTCCCATTCTGACAAAATCAAATAGAGTTATTCCAGAAGATGAGGAAGAAACATTGCAGGAAACATGCATGTCTGATTTTCCTGACATTGAACTTTGAGGTTGGTCCTTGGAGATCCATCTATTCAGTGCTTCTCCTACTTCTCTACATCATGAATGCACTACTGAGTGTATTGGGTCTTTTTAAAAAATTAAATGAGCCTGTGCTGCTGGCACATGTTTTTAATCTCTGTACTTAGGAGACAGAGGCAACATACTTTAGTAAGTTTACAATCACCTTCACAGGAAAGTAACATCTGTCAAGTTGTATGATTCAAAATGAGAAATTCTTATTAATCAGCCCATCCATAAAAAGATAATAGTAATAACTTCAGATGTTATAATTAATAAGACTATCAATATGAAACATTTTCATAGTGAAATGATAGTAAATTCAAATACTGTGTTATTGCACTGACCTTAAAGATCGTGAAAATTTAAATTAAATGATAATAAATATTAGGACACAAATATTAAATGCCACCATATTTTTCGAATAACTGTCTTCAAACCTTATTAGAAATGAGATTAAGTCAGCATAACTATAAATATACTGTTTATGTTCCCTCTGTCTGACAAATCATTTCTGGGTGTTCAGATAATTGAATAATAAACTATTAAGTACTTTCTCATTATATCTGTATTTCTTAGATTTCATCAGAATTCCAAATCTTGAGAGGTAAAGGCAGGAATTTCAAGAGATGAACAACATGGTTAGCTACTTAGTGAGTTCTTAAGTCCAGCCTGCCTTGAGAGAACTTGCTTCAAATAGCATCAAAATAATTATCATGTCCTGCTTGATTTGTGTTTTTCTCATTCACTAATTTCATCCTATCCTTTATCTCACATAACTGTATATGTGTGTGATGAATGTATGCTGCACGTAAATGACATTATATGTGTTCTCATGCGGGTGAATGTTACACCAATTTGTACAAATACTTGGCAGTGTCAAGGTTGATTTTAAGTATCTTCCTCAGTAAATTTCCCCATTATTCTTTGACGCCTGGACTCCTTTTGGTCCCCAGCTCACCCATTCCACTAGATTTGGTGACCGCCAAGCCAGAGCTAACCTCTTGCAGCTGCCACACTACAGCTAGGATCATAGGCACATGATACCATGCAGGGATGCTCCTGAGTACATCCATACAACTCCTGCACACATGCTAATGCAGCAAGCACCCTCCCTGGTGATTCATCAGCCCAGCTGTCTAATAATTTCTTTTGAAGTATATTTCATAAAATGGTAATATTATTGTTTAATATGCATACCAGGGTTACTACCACTGTGTATTTAACTAGAGAATCTTTCCTTCAGTTTGTTATTGCATGTATTGAAGATCAAGTGGCTGTGTGCCTTCGTTTCTATCTGGTGTCTTTTATGGTCTTCAGTGGTCTACCTGTCTGTTCTTTTGTTAGTAGCATGAATGTTTTGATGTTAGTTTTCTTATTATGCCTCACTTTAAAATTGTTTAAATTTTAATTTAATTTAATTTTAATTCAGATAATTTTCAGCCCTTTTGCCCCTCTTCTCCTCCAACTATTTACATGTCTCCCAACTATGCTTAAATTTTAAACCTTCTTTTTTTTTCTTTTTTTTTTATTGATGCTTTGTGTATTTCATACAACATTTTCCAATTCAGTTCAGGCATATATCCCCTTCCTTTCCCCCCACCCCACCCCTACCCATCCCAAATCATGCATTCTGCCATAAGTTTTCTGCATCTTTCTCTGCTTTTTTGTTTTGTTTTGTTTTCATGTTTTTTTAACAATAAGTGATAATTTGTGAGTACAAGCATCCTTCATGTAAAACCAATTTGCAAGCAGTTGTGCCCAAACCCACACAGCTCATGGGTCCCACCCTCCACCCGGGGGGCGGGGGCTTGTATGTTCAATCAAGTTGATCAAATGAGTGTCCAGTCTATATTGTTGTAGTTTCACCTTTAACCCCAATCGAAGCCCTTACATTCTACCACGTCCCCTCGTCTGCAGATTGTTCCCTAGGCTTAGAAAAGGGGCACAGGTGGATGAGAAGCAAAACACTCTACTTTCTCTGGAACTAATGTCTTGGTCTCTAGTCAGTTCTGGCTGTTTTCTTTCATGGGCTGCCAGCTTGTCCAGGTATAACCTTTCGATCCTACTAATGAAGCACATGCAATTAGATATTTAGGTATTAAACAGTATAATATATAGCCTTTAAATTATTTCTGTTTTATCTATCTACATATCTATATGTATATATGCCTCAATCCTACTGAGTCCATTTGATTGCTCTTCTATCTATATGTGTTTAGGACAGAGCACCTGTATTTGGGGTGCCTACCAAGAGCTCATCCCTAGAGAAAATTGATTCTTCTTCTCTAAGCAGCTACTGATTGCTTAGGACTCTTCATCTAGATGAATGAGTTCCAGGCCAGCTGTGGCTACAGGGAGACCCTGTCTCAAAAGACCAAAAAAAAAAAAAAAAAAAAAGAAAGAAAGAAAGAAGGAAAGAAAGTAATCAGCCATGTTCAACACAGTATTCCTACAAAATTGTAATGTGACTATAGAAAAAGACATAAGCATGAACAATAATTCATAATCCAACCTGGTAGAATATCAACCAAACTAATTACAATAAGTTACAATTCTCTCTAAATAATGGCATAAAATGAAAATGACCTTAACTCACTAACTAAAGATGCAGGCCATCTATTGGAAGAAGAAAAGAGAATTAATTAATATATTGCTTCTGAGAAATATGTCCCCTTGCCAAAAATATTTTAAGCTATTAATCAAGTCTTAAATTCAAAGGAATCAAACTGATCTCATTTATCCTATCAGATCACAATGTAATAAAAGGAGAAAACAATTGCATGTTCAATAAACTACACAAATACTCAGAGATTGTAAAATTCAGTACAGTGTTGAAAAAAAATCAAGGAGAACTTTTTAAATCCCTGAAATAAATTAAAAAACAAAACTCATTAGAAATGTTGGCATTCAGTGGATGCAGCTGTAAGAGCACATTTTATACATATGAGTGCTTATGTTAAAACATAGGGATACACACTCTGAGCCCAGGCACCCAGGTGGGTTTGTGCCATGCAGGCTGTTGGCAGCCCACCTCAGCAGCCACCGCCCAACGCTAGAACCATAGAGAGGAACTGCATGCGTGGATAGAAGGTCAGACAGGGGCACACACAGTCCATGCCCAGCTGCCCAGGTGGGGACCAGTGTACAGGCCATAGGATTCAATGCCCCCGTCCCTCCACTCAAGCTACTGACTGCTATTGTGGTGGAAAGCATAAAGTGCTGGTGCTGTGATTTACTGCTATTGGGAGGATCCAGCAGTGTCAGTGATTTGAGGCTGCATAGCCAAAACTGAGGAAGAAACCAACAGGAAGCAAACTGAGTGACCAACCAGTCCTCCATATTAACATTTAAGATTAGCAACAGAAAGCAAACAAATAAACAAAGGGGAAAACAACAACAACAACAAATACACATTCCCAAAATACAACCGAAAACAACAATATGGGAAAAGCTCAAAATAAATCCCCACCAAATTCAACCAATCCTTTAGGCGATCCCCCTGGAAGAAAACCAAGACACCAACCTTAGAAGAGCAATTGTAGACATATTCAAAGACTATAAAGAACAAATCAGAGAAATAAAGGGAGAGAAGGAAAAACTCATGAAGGAACTACAAGGAAAGAATGATAAACTCCAGAAAGAACTAACAGGAGAGATTTACAAACTCAGAAAAGAACTAGAGGAAGAGAAATGCAAACTCCAGAAGGAAGTGGAAACATTGAAAAGAAAAAAGAAACCGACCAGCAAATCAAGGAGCTACAAGAAGAGAATGAAAAGCTCCAAAAGGAAGTGGAAATACTGACTAAATCACAGGATGAAATAAAAAAAGGAAATTGAACATTCATCCAATCAACAGGAAAGGATGGGAAAAAGCCTTGGAAGCAGAATAGATGAAGCAGAAAAAAAGAATATCAGACCTACAGGATAACAGAGCACAGCTAGAAATCTCAAGTACAGATTATGAAAAATTTAAAAAAAAACCACAAGAGCAGAACAACCAGGACATGTGGGACACTATGAAAAGATCAAACCTCGGAATCATAGGGATAGAGGAAGGAGAAGAATCCCAAGAGAATGGTATTGATCAGATCTTCAAAAGAATAATAGAAGAAAATTTCCCCAAACTGAAAAAAGACAAACCCATAGAATTACAAGAAGCACATAGAACACCAAATAAACAAGACCAGAAAAGAAATTCCCCACATCATATCATAGCTAAAACACTAGACACTCAAAAAAAGGACAAAATACTGAAAGCCACAGGAGAAAAACAACAAGTCACATATAAGGGGAAATCCATCAGAACAAACATCAGAGAAGAAATCAATGAAATAGAAACAAAGAAAACAATACAAAAAATCAATGAATCCAAAAGCTGGTTCTTTGAAAAGATAAACAAAATAGACCTCTAGCCCAGTTAACCAAAAGAAAGGGCAACTCAAAATCAATAGCATTTGTGATGAAAGCAGAAACATCACAACAGATAAAGAAAAGATCCAGACAATCATATGAGAATACTTCAAAAACCTAAACTCTGCTAAATTTGAAAGCCTAAGAGAAATGGATGAATATCTGAAATCCTGGGATTTGCCAAAGCTTAACCAAGAAGGGATTGACAGCTTAAACAGACCCATTAATACTTGAGGAAATTGAAGATGTAATAAAAAGCCTACCAACTAAAAAAAGCCCAGGCCCAGACAGTTTCACAGCAGAATTCTATAAAATATTTAAAGAGGTCTTACAACCATTACTACTCAAAATTTTCAGGATACAGAGGGAACTATCCTAAATTCCTTCTATGAAGCCAGCATCACTCTAATACCAAAACCAGGCAAAGACACAAACAAGAAAGAAAACTATAGACCCATATCATTAATGAACACAGATGCAAAAATTCTCAATAAAATACTTGCAAATCGCATTCAGACCCGCATCAAAAAGATCATCCATCATGACCAGGTTGGATTCATACGAGAGATGCAGGGATGGTTCAACACATGTAAATCAATAAAATATCATAAAAACATAAATGGACTTAAGACAAAAACTACACAATCATCTCAATTGCTGCAGAAAAAGCTTTTGACAAAATCCAGCATCCCTTCATGCTTAAAGTCTTAGAGGGAATAGGACTGGAGGGATCATTCCTCAATGTAATCAAAGCCATATACAAGAAACCCACAGCCAACATCGTCCTAAGTGGAGAAAAGTTGGAAGCATTCCCCTTAAAGGCAATAACATGGCAAGCCTGTCCACTCTCACCACTCCTCTTCAACATAGTGCTTGAAATAAGCTTACATCCTCTACAGGTTAGGAGATGTTATAAGCCACAGTAAGACCCTGTCATATTTAACAGGGGGGAAAATTGTAATTCATGGATTAACATATCCAAACATGTGTCTATGCTAAAGTAACCTACCATAACTATTAGTGCTGCTTAAATACCTATATATCTAATTGCTTGTCCTTCATTAGTAGGATCGAAAGGTTATTCCTGGACAAACTGTCAGCCCATGAAAGGAAACAGCCAGAATTGACCAGAGTCCAAGTCAACAGCTCCAGAGAGAGTGGACTGTTTTACCTCTCATCCACCTGTGCCCCTTTTCTAAGCCTAGGGAACAACCTGCGGAAGAGGGGGCGTGGTAGAATGTAAGGGCTGCGATTGGGGTGAATGGTGAAACTACAGCAATGTAGTCTGGACACTCATTTGATCAACTTGATTGAACAAACAACCTGTCACCCCCCACTGGATGGTGGGGCTGTAGGTGTTTGGGCACAACAGCCTGCAGATAGGTTTTGCATGAAGGATGCTTGTACTCATGGATTATCACTTATAGCTAAAAATGAAAAAAAAAAACTGAGAGAAAGATGCAGGACAGTTATGGCAGAATGCATGATCTGGGATGGGGTGGGGGTGGGGGAGAGGGAAAGGGAAATAAGCCTGAACTGAATTGGAAAAAATGTATGAAATGCACAAAGCATCAATAAAAAACTAATTTAAAAAAAAAAAGAAATGCTTGGTAAGGCAATAAGGCGAGAAAGCGAAATTAAATGAGTACTAATTGGAAAAGAAGAAGTAAAACTATCCCTTTTTGCAGATGATATGATATTTTACCTAAGTAATGTTAAAAACTCCACCAGAAAACTCTTAGAAACAATCAAAAGTTTCAGTAAAGTGGTGGGATACAAAATAAACCTAGAAAAATCAGTAGCCTTCCTTTACAACAAAAATAAGCAACTGGAGAAGGAAAATAAGGAGACTTTCCCAAATACAATAGCCTCAAAAAAATACCTAGGAGTAAACCCAACCAAAGACACCAAAGACCTCTACAACAAAAATTTTAAAATCCTGAAGGAGATTGAAAATGAAACCAAAAGATGGAATGACCTCCCATGCTCAGGGATTGGAAAATTTAATATAGTAAAAATGTCCATTCTACCCAAATTAATATACATATTCAATGCAATCCCAATCAAAATCTCCATGATCTTTCTCACAAACATAGAAAAAAAAATCCTTAAATTCATATGGAAAAACAAAAGACCCTGAATAACTAAAGCAACCCTGAGTGAAAAGTGCAATACTGGGGAGATTACATTACCAGACTTCAAGCTATATTACAGGGCTACAGTCATAAAGACAGCCTGGTATTGGCAAAAACAAAAACAAAAACAAAAACAAAACAAAACAACAACAACAACAACAACAAAAGATCCATTGACCAATGGAACAAAATTGAAGATCCAAATTTGAGCTCATATAACTTCAGCCACCTCATAATTGACAAAGGGGCCAAAAAAGCTCAATGGAGGAAAGCTAGCATCTTCAACAAATGGTGTTGGCAAAACTGGATCACCATTTATAGAAGACCAAAGTTAAACTCCTACCTCTCACCACGTACAAAAATAAACTCCAAGTGGATTAAAGATCTCAACCTAAAACTTGAAACCCTGAAGGTGACAGAAGAAAAAGTCAGCAGCAACCTACAAGACATAGATGTAAGAAAAGACTTTCTAAATCAAACAGCAGCTGCATTGGAAATAAGGACAACAGCTGACAAGTGGGACCTCATCAAAGTCAAAAGCTTGTGTGCAGCTAAAGAAACAATCAAAGAAGTGAAGAGAAAACCCACAGAGTGGGAGGAAACCTTCACTACTGATATATCTGACAGAGTATTAACATCCAGAATATATAAGCTACTTAAAAACAAAGAAGAAAACGAATGACCTACTCAAAAGATGGAGTAAAGAGCTGAACAGAGACTTCACCAGTAAGGAAGTAAAGATGGCTGAGAAACATCTTAAAAAGTGTTCAACATCATTAATAATTAAGGAAATGCAAATTAAAACCACACTAAGGTGTCATCTCACTCCAATAAGACTAGCCAAGATGAAGAAAACAAAAGACACCAAATACTGGAGAGGTTGTGGGGAAAGGGGAACACTCATCCACTGCTGGTAGGAATGTAAACTGGTACAACCACTGTGGAAATCAGTGTGGAGAACCCTTAAAAAACTCAAAATGAACCTACCACCTGACCCAGCCATACCACTCCTGGGTATATACCCACGAGATGCATCCCACCACAAAGATACATGCACAGCTATGTTTAGTGCACCTCTCTTCACAATAGCAAAGAGCTGGAACCAACCCAAATGCCCCTCAACTGATAACAACAATGTGGTATATCTACACAATGGAGTTCTATGCAGCAGTAAAGAAAGATGACATCATGAGCTTTGCTGGTAAATGGATGGAACTTGAAGCAATTATATTAAATGAAGTAACACAGTCCCAGAAAAATAAAAGGCAAATGGTTTCCCTCATTTGTGGATGCTAACACCAAATCTCCAGTTGGCAGGCAAAATGATCAACTTTATTATTATATTTCATTGTATTTGAAAACAACTGTTCTATTACAATGTGAATCTCTAAATGGGCTCTAGAACTGTCCTACCACTTATATTCACACATTGTAATTACCATATATGGATGGAAGACATATGGATGAAAAAAGCCTTAATTAATATGGAAAAACAAAAGACCCCAAATAGCCAAATCAACCCTGAGTGAAAAGAGCAATACAAGGGGGAACTCTATACCAGACTTCAAACTATTTTATAGGGATATAGTCATAAAAGCAGTCTGGTACTGGCACGAAAACAGACCTACTGACCAATGGAACAAAATTGAATATCCAAAATTGAGCACATACAATTTCAACCACCTCATATTTGACAAACGTGCCAAAAGGACTCAATGGAGTCTTCAGCAATTGGTGTTGGTAAAACTGGATCACCACTTGCAGAAAAATAAAGTTAAATCCCTACCACTTGCCTGTACAAAAATCAACTCCAAATGAATCAAGGACCTCAATTTGAAACCTGAAACTCTGAAGGTGATAGAAGAAAACATTGGCACCAACCTACAAGACATAGCCATAGGAGAAGGCTTTCTTTTTTAATTAATTAATTAATTAATTTATGTGTATGAATGTAGTCATAGTCTAAAAAAAAAAGAATGCAAAGTTACATGTCTTTATACCTGCAAGCAAATTTACTGTTAAAATGTGAATCTCCAAATGTGTTTAGGAATCAACCTATAGTTTATTTTCAGAATTTGTAATTTTGACTTTTGTGTGGAGTATAAATATGCATATTTTGGAATAATATAAAATAAAAAATTACTAAAAGATAGGGATAACAGAAAGAAATTAATAATTTTAAAAAGCACAACAATCAATACCCAAAAGCATAGAAATGATTACTATAAAGGCTGAAATAAATCAAATAGACTTAAAGGAATGCATTATGTAACAATGAGAAATGAGTTTGTTCTTTGTACAAATAAAGAAGATGGACAAATATCAAACTGAAGTAGCCAATGAGAGGGGCTCACCAGTATTAACAAATTACAGGTGAAAATGGTTGATTACAATAGTTTCCAGTGAAATAAAAAAGATAATTACAGAATACTTTGGAGACATCACTATATACAAGAATTTACAAAAATTAACTCCAAGGGATATAACATGGATAAACAGATCAAGTATAGGCAATGAACCTTAATTAGTGATAAACTCTCCTAAGGAAAAAACGGGCTGAACCAGATGATTCCACTGTCGTTCTCCTAAGCACACAAAGGAGAGCAGAAATCGACTGGCCTCAAACTGCTCCACAAATTACACAGAGAAGGAGCTCATCAAATGCTTCTATGAAGTCATAACTATTCTGATTTTAAAACAAGGTAAGTATACACATTAGAAAATGTGGTCTGTAAAAATGTCCATTCTACCCAAATTAAAATACATATTCAATGAAATCCCAATTAAAATATCCCCATAAGTTTCTTCACAGACTTTGAAAAAAAGCCTTAAATTAATATGGAAAAACAGAAGACTCCAAATTGCCAAAACAACCCTGAGTGAAAAAAGCAATACAAGGGGGATCACTATACCAGACTTCAAACTATATTATAGGGATATAGTCATAAAAACAGTCTGGTACTGGCACAAAAACAGACCTACTGACCAATGGAACAAAATTGAATATCAAAACTTGAGCATATACAATTTCAACCACCTCATATTTGACAAAGGTGCCAAAAAGACTCAATGGAGTCTTCAGCCTTTGGTGTTGGTAAAACTGGATCACCACTTGCAGAAAAATAAAAGTAAATCCCTACCACTTGCCCTGTACAAAAATCAACTCCAAGTGAATCAAGGACCTCAATTTGAAACCTGAAACTCTGAAGGCGATAGAAGAAAACATTGGCACCAACCTACAAGACATAGCCATAGGAGAAGACTTTCTTTTTTAAATTAATTAATTAATTTATTTATCTGTATAAATGTACTGTCTGCACCCATGTCGTGCAATGCTTCAGAGGTCAGAAGACGGTGTCGGATTCCTCTGGAACTGGAGTTCTCCTGGAATTGGAGTTACAGACGGTTCTCAGCCTCCATGTGGGTGCTGGGGATTGAACCTGGGTCCTCTGCAAGAGCAGTCGGTGCTCTTAACTGCTAGGCCATCTCTCCAGCCCCAGGAGAAGACTCTAAATCACACAGCACTTGCACAGAAAATAAGGTAGACAATTGGCATGTGGGACCACATTAAACTTAAAAGCTTCTTTTAAACAGCAAAGAAATAATCAGTGAAGTGAAAAGAAAACCCATAGAGTGGGAGGAAACCTTCACCAGTGATACATCTGACAGATCATTAATTTCCAGAATATATAAACTTCTCAAAAAAAACCAAAGAAGTAAGAAAACAAATGACTCACTCAAAAGATGGAGTAAAGAGCTGGACAGAGACTCCACAAACTAGAAAATAAACACGTTGAGAAATATATATATATATTGGTCTTTTCGAGACAGGGTCTCCCTGTAGTCCCAGCTGTCCTGGAACTCACTCTGTAGACCAAGCTGGCCTTGAACTCGCAAAGATCTGCCTGCCTCTGCCTCCCAAGTGCTAGGATTAAATGCGTGCGCCACCATGCCCGGCTGAGAAACATCTTTAAAAAGTGTTCAACATCGCTAATAATTAAGGAAATGCAAATTAAAACCACTTTAAGATTTCATCTCACTCCAATAAGACTGGTTGGCATCAAGAAACCAATGCTGGAGAGGTTGTGGGGAAAGGGGAACACTCATCCACTACTTGAGGGAATGTAGACTCATACAACCACTATGAAAAGCAGTGTGGAGAACCCTTAAAAGACTTAAAATGAGTCTACCGCCTGACCCAGTCATACCATTCCTGGATATACACCCACAAGACTCATCCTACTGCAGAGATACATGCACAGCCATGTTTATTGCAGCTCTCTTCACAATAGCAGAGGGTTAGAACCAAGCCAAGTGCCCCTCAACCAAGGAGTGGATAGAGAAAATGTGATACATTTACACAATGGAGTTCTATGCAGCAGTAAAGAAAGCTGGCATCATGAACTTTGCAGGTAAATGGATGGAACTAGAAGATATTATGCTAAGTGAGGTAATACAGCCCCCAGAAGAACAAATGATGATGGTAGCTCCAGGTAACTAGCTGTAAGGCAAACTAAGCAGTGTTAATCTAATATTCCTCTTTAGCTGAAATCAACTGTGCTCCTCTAATGTGAATCATTTAACAAGCTCTTGAATTAACCTACTACTTATTTTCAGACGCTGTAATCTTGGTATATGGGTGGAGGGTATATATGCATATTTAATTAATTAATTAATTAATTAATTAATTAATTAATTTGTATGAATGTACTGTCTGCATGCAGGTCTGTGTACCCATGTCGTGCGATGCTGTGGAGGTCAGAAGAGGGTCTCAGATTCCCCTGGAACTGGAGTTCTCCTGGAACTGGAGTTACAGACGGTTCTCAGCCGCCATGCATATTTTAGAGTAATATAAAATTACCAAGGAAACCATATGGCGGCTGAGAACCGTTTGTAACTCCAAATCCAGGAGATCCAGTTCCAGGGGAATCCGACACCCTCTTCTGGCCTCCGCGGCATCGCATGACACGGGTGCACAGACCTACATGCAGACAGTACATTCATACACCTATGGAAATAAAATAAAAAAAAATTACCAAGGAAAATGTGAATCCTGAAATATGATCGGAAAATAACATACAGTTTAGTTGGAGAGGACAATTGGGCTTAGAGAGACAGCTCAGTGGTTAAGAGCACTGATTGCTCTTGTAGAGGACCTTGGTTTGATTCCCAGCACCCACATGTTGGTTAAGAACTGCCTTTAAGCCAGGTGTGGTATCACACACCTTTAATCCCAGTACTCAGGAGGCAGAGGCAGGTGGATCTCTGTGTGTTCAAGGTCAGCCTGGTCTACAGGGCTAGTTCCAGCCAAGCTGGGGCTACAGGGAGACCCTGTCTCAAACAAACAAACAAACAAACAAACAACAACAAAAACAAAAACAGATGACAAAATTTTAGTATAGGTGTGACACACACACACTATATATATTATATATATTATATATATATATATATATATGCATGTGTTGAAGCAATACAAGTTGGAGGGAAAAACAGAACAAAAAAAAATAACTGGGAAAATGAACTGACTGAAATAGTAAAGTTCTCCCCCAAACAATAATCCCCTGCTTTGAAAACTTTAAAAAGACTCAGAAAACGATACAAGACATGTTTGGCAGAATGCATGAACTCAGGTGGAGTAGAAGGCATAGAAAGGGAAATGATTTTAAACTGGACTGAGAAATTGTGTATGAAATGCACAAAACTTCAATAAAAATATTTTAAAAAGAAAATGTGATTTCATTACCATCATGTTTTTCTTTTTCCTATAAAGGGGAGAGGTAGGAAGGTTTCTCAGTATCTGGAAGGTAAACTTCATTAGGGCCCATTATAAACAGTTAACCCCAATAGTATTCAGAGAGATGCTCAGTGTCTGTGACTCAGGCAGTCTGAGGTTCC
>VZQC01005268.1:2544527-2578415 GCA_009823505.1 Rhizomys pruinosus | reverse complement strand
ACTGTGCAACAGTGGCAGCCAAGTGTCTATATATATCCCAAATCTATTTGGCTATTAGCTCTCTCCTTGGAGGAATAACTCACAGCGGATGCCACAAGCTTATGTCCTCTAGTGGTTAGGAGATGTTATAAGCCACAATAAGAACTTGTCACCCTTTATAGAGAAACCACAGTTTGCGGATTAGCATACATCCAAGCATCTGTGTCTATGCTCACAGCTTAGCTTGACATAATAATTGGTACTGCTTAAATGCCTGTACATCCAATACCTTGTGCTTTGTTAGTATGACTAAAAAGGGTATCACTGGAAAAGCTGTCAACCCATGAAGGGAAACAACCTGAACAGAATGGAGTCCAAATTGACAACTCCAAAGAAATTAGACTGTTTTCTTCTCACCCACTGGTGCCCCTTTCCCAAAACCCAGGGAACAAATTGCGGAAGAGGAGGCATGGTAGATTGTAAGGGCTGCAGAGAGATGGGGGTGAATCGTGAGACTACAGGAATATAGTCTGGACTCCTAACTGATCAACATGCCTGTGCATACAAGCTTCTCCAACTGGACTATGGGAACCTTGGGTTGTTCAAAATTTGGACATAGATACTTGCAAAATGCACCAATTACCTAATTGTATGATATACTGAGCAACATCAATGTTATCTGCAAACAACTCTGTCATTATATTGTAGAATCCCTTAAAAATAAAAAAATAAATAAAATGAAAAATAAAAATAAATAAAAAATTAAAAAAAAGAAAATGTGGAATGATATTTATAAAACACACTGACATGATAATTTCAATAGAATACTTGAAAACTGAGTTTACCAATATTTTAAGAACTTTATTTAGGATGATCAATTTAGTTCCATTCCAAAGACCTAAGGTTGATTCTTTTTTTAAGTTAGTTTTTATAGAGTGCATTTCATACAACATTTCTTAATCAAATTTATACTCATTCCCCCAACCATGCCCTCACCTCAGGCCACCCACCTCCAGCCAGAGCTCATGGATTCTGTCATACATGTTAAGTCCTGTCTTGTATCTTTTTCTCAGTCTTGTATAACCTTTTCAATGCACAAGTTTACTGTTTTGATCAGTTCTTTCATTCAATAGGTTTTTCTCTCTTTTATTTTCTCCCTTTATTTTATATTATTCCAAATTATGCATATATACACTCCACACATAAATCAAGAAATAAATTAAAAAATTTTTAAAACAAATTTGCAGATTGAAATCTTCAGTCCTACAGTCATCAGTGACATGAAATAACTATTATAAATATTTTGTAAATTTATACTGGTGCCAGGTATGGTATCACATACCTTTAATAGTAGCATTCAGGAGGCAGAGGCAGATACATCTCTTTTTTTGAGGCCATCCTGGTATCTGTAGAGAGTTACAGGCCAGCCAGTGATTTACAGTGGGGACACTGTCTCAAATACATATATGATAAAATACATCTTCTTTATCTATGTTGCTGCTGAATTTGTGTGTAAACACAGAATAATGAAACTGGATCCATGTTTTCCCTTACACAAAATCTAAAAGAAGAAAACTGGCCAAATTAGTATTTGATGAAAATAGACTCAAAGTTAAATTATTGGAGAAAAATTTTGCCTTACACAAGGATAAAAAGACCCATCAAAGAGGAAGACAAAATAATCCTAAATATGTGAACATCAAACCGAAAACATCCTAAAATGCCTTCCACAAAAATTGGTGCAATACTGACACAAATGTCCACTCTCTGGCTGGATTTAAAGTCTTCATTATAAAGATGGAACAAATACTTGACACTTATATCAAACCTAAGAGACTGGCTAAACAGGTCAGGGTTACATGAGAGAACCTAGAACTATTATTCTGCTTAAATTGACATAGAATTTAACTTACTTCTACTGAAACCTGTTATAAGCACAATGCCTCTCTCAAGTCTCAGCAGAAAAGCTTTCCTATGTAGCAGATGGTGATTACCACAGAAAGGCACAACTGGATAGTATTCAGAGAAGAGAACAAGAGACTGTATGGATATGAAAGAACAAATAAATTAATGTAGATTATAACACTAAAGCCCCTCTTTCAAAACTGATGCCTAGATATGCTGACTAGACTTCAGCAGATCTTTTTGCTCAGAAGGATATCTGAGTTTTGGAGCTTGATTGGACAGGACGAATCTTGGACTGTGCAATGCATGAGTTCTGATAGGGGTTGGGGTATGAAGGGGACTGGGTATGACTGGAAAACATTGCATGTGTTGTACAAATGTTCAGTAAGAAAAACTGATGACTCCACCATAATTCAGCATCAATAATGAACTAAGCATGATCTGAAGGGCATATGAATGACTCAAAGGCATTATCACCAGGAGATACCACAGCCTCAGCCCAAAGAAAATTTTAGCAAAATTTAACATTTTGAAATCATACATTCTATGTTCTTGGACATGATAATAAAGCAGAAATTGGTAAAGTAAACCTGTGAAAATTTAAAAAGTTACAATAGTCATTTATGCCTCTTTATGCGAACCCTTTTAGGGGCAGCTTGAGACTACCATTTTACCAAAAGCTCATTCTGTTAAGATGAATCAAGAGTTAGTGCTAGGAATTGTGTTGAATCAATAATGTGTACCATTTCACAGAGAATTCTTACCAAAATGTTACTTATGCCTTCTTTTTTTTTTTTTTTTTTTTTTTCTTTTCGAAGCAGGGTCTCCTTTTAGTCCCAGCTGGCCTGGATCTCACTAGGTAGACCAGGCTGGCATTGAACTCACAGGGATCCATCCACCTGCCTCTGCCTCCTGAGTGCTGGGATTAAAGGTGTGTGCCACAACACCCTGCACTTATGCCCTCTTGAGTGGGGTATGGTATATATTAAGGCACTCAACTGCTATGAACATCTCCCACATGAGATTTCATATTTCTTTCTAATCAAATACTATTATAACATTCTTATAATTGCATTCCCTTAGGAAGCCTTTGCGTATATGGAGGCAGACAACATCATGGCCTATAAAGATACTGTTATGTGTTATCACCAAGAGTTGGCCACAGAGAGGTCTGGACAGTCGTCTTAAGGGAAAAATCTTTATTGATAAATTTTTAATTGGATTGTTGCTAAAGACATCAGATTCTTTGCTATCATTCACCTAGTCAAAATAGATACAGATTAGTACCCAAAATATCACATAAAATTTAACAATAAAACATAGGTCTCTTAGAGCAAAGAAAAGACTACTTCACTATGAATTAAATATTAAGGCCACCAAGATAGGGAAGATAGATAATTTCTCATATAAAGAGCTCTTCTAAAATGTGTCTCATAGCAAATAAATATCATAGAAATTTTGTAAATATCATAGAAATTTTATCCCATAATGAAAAAGGCATATCTAACTGCTAATCAGATGCCAGGCAGTAGACAGGGTTCGTCCCACACACCTTGGTTCTGTAAAATTAATCAAGAAGAGTCTTTCATACCTTAAACCAAGAAGAGCCTTTCATACCTTACACATGGAAATAAATATTAAACACATTTAATTAAATCTTTAAGAAAGCAAACACTTAAGATAGTAATGCCTCTGTGGGCTACAGAGAACAAACAAGGAATTGAGTGTTCTAAAGAAAACGCGGAAACTTTCTGCCACATAATGACATAGCCATTGAGTAAATGTCTCAGAAGAGCCTGAAAAAGACACATGATTCAAGTTTATATTTTAATGTGTTTGTACTGGAAGCATAAAACAAAACAAGGTCTCACCACAAAAGCAGGTCTCCTTAGTAGTTAGATTAGCTCTCAAATCCTCAGTTGGTAAAAGGCACATTCATATTGTAAATTAGTTGGAGGAGATTAAGTTCAGGTAGTCAAGGAGCCCAGCTCAGGGCTTTGTCTTACGGTGTCTCCTTTGCAGCCAAGGTTTCATCCTATGCCCCAGTTATGGGTGGATCTGGCAGATTGATATGAATGAGACCTGAGTATAAACTGGTATTGTAAAATGCTAGTGTAGTCAAGATGAGAAAATGAAAAAGCTGACAAAGGGGTCCCTTGAATCCTAATGAGGCAAGAGTGTACAGTGATCAAGCTTGGGTTTCAAGCTGGAAAATGGTTTCAAAGTGGCCGATGTGATGAGTATGAGATTCTGGAAGGCTTTATTCAGTAATAACAACTTCCAAGGTGTAGAAAGAATAGAAGGTGAGTAGTGATTCTCTTCCTCACTGCAGAGGGTTGATATCTTCTTGAGAGCCAGCATACCAGGCCATAAAATGGTGATCAACGCTGCCTTCTCCTAAGGCCATTGCAGAGCACCCAAGGAACCAGTGCTACAGAATGGGTTTCTGGGATTCTTAACAATATGCCAGTTAGACCTAATTCACGGTTATACCACAAACACTGGTGCCCAAATGCCACAGAGCAAGAATATAAAGATACCACAGTGAAGATAAAAAGGGCTGAACTACTCTTTAACAACAAGCCCTAATCAGACAGTACCTTGTGGACAATTCTCCTCTATAGAAAGGAATTCAGAATCAGTGTATGCAACAGGAAACATGGTGCAATCACATTAGGAGTGCTAGTATGAGACTCTGGGCTGTAAAGTGCCCTTCTGTTACCAAGAAAAGAGAATCTATGAGGTGGAGATTACTCACCTAGCCTACAAACTTTTCGTACAACACTGTTGGGAAATAAACATCTCCAGAACACCAGGCCAAGCAAGTGATTGTCAAAGATGGTAAGGCAGCTGGATTTGGAGTGCACGTGGCAGGTATGAATAGACTCTGCTCCTTCTTGGTCCACAGCCAGACCAATGAATCACTTCCTGGTCCATCTCCACTTAATCATATCAGTGACCCCATGTGGGAGTCCCAAGATGAACTGCCCAAAAAGGTCCTATACAGTGATTGTAGAAACCAGAAGTGGTGGTGCAAATCTTTAGTTCCAGCACTTGGAAGGCAGAGGCAAACAGATCTATGTGTGAAAATCACACCAGCCTGATCTACATAGCAAGTTTCACTCCAGCCAGGGAGACATGCCTCACCACAAAACAAATAAAACATCAAGAATGGCTGTGTATAACAGACAGCTAAAAGCAACAGTGCTTTCCATGCTGTGCTACCGAGCTTTGTGATTTGGAGGAAAAAGTTGGTCCAAGTCTGAGAAATTTTCATGTTCTATTTATTACACTCTTGCTAACTCTTTCTAGTTTTCATGTATAGAAGAATCTAAATACTAATTTTCATTTTCTTTTGGCAGGTACAGTGGGCCTGTACAAATCACAATGTACCTCTGAAAGCTTTCAATATATAAAATCCATTCTCTACGATTCCTAATTATTTGGTAAACCATCTGCAATGATATTAAATATAAATATAAATTTATGCATAGGTACAAATGTGTATTGAGAAGCACTCCCAATGGCCATAAAGTTATTAAAACAAATCCAAATCCAAGCACTCACTGAATATATATAATCAAGATATATATAATTAATATATATCGTAATTAATCTATGAATATTATACATATATATGGAAACAACAATTTCTTCATGGTACATCTTGTCCATCATCATCATGGAGCAGATATCACTTTGGAAATCTCCAGAACAACTTGGAAATGAGTCAAAACATGGAAATTAGCCAAAAAACCACACACTGAGATAGGTCTGTAGCAATCTAATGAAATTGTTAATACTCTGCAAAGAGAGACAGTCATGGGACATGCATGAGGGCTTTTGCACAAGATTTCTTCCCTCAGGGGCCTTCTTTTAGAGTATAAAGAAGCAGGAAGGTTGCCTGGAGGTGGGACTCCAGCAAAGCAGCTCACCAGAACATATTCTGTGCTGTCTAGGATCTTCTCAGAGATGCAGCTGTCATCTAGACAACCATACCTGTGTAAGTTCTCTCTCATTCTTCGGTGGAAGCCTTCCTTTCATATCGTCTATGCACTATTTGTGGTGATTAGATATCTATACATACTTCACAAAAGGAACTAGCAGTGTTTAAAAGAATGCCCTAGAAAACAACAGAACATGGGCACCGTAGACTCATGGGTCAGTGGTTTTCAAACATGGGGACCCTGCTTCTACTGAAGATAAGTGACAAGTCCAGGGACACTTGGGGTGGTCTCCAATGACAGGAAGGAGGAACAGGGTTAGTTTTTCCAATCAGAAAAAGCAGGCATGTTTTTAAACATCTTCCAGTGCACAGGAGAATTCTAAGAACAAGGACTATTCTAAAACAAAATGGAATTTACTGGGAACAAATGGTAATATGTTCTTTGTCTCAGCTCTAGACAGAAGAAAGTAAAAGTTTTATTTTGGGGATTTCATATACTTGAGAACCTCTGAGAACTCTATAACTCTGAATTCAAAATAAACAACGGTATCACATTTGTTAAGTATACTGCTTTGTGAATTTGTTGTAATAAAACTACAAGCCAAAAAGAAACGAAAGCTACTGTGAGCTGTCCTTCCTTTTTCATAGACAATAGTGGCAAAAATATTGAGTTAGTGACAGCCATGATATTTATTACATGATGTGGAATAGTAAGATGTTTTTGATTTGTCTCATCTTAGGATGTTTAAATCCTGTAGATGATAAAGGAGATGATACAGGCATATAAATATATATTGAATATGATCAATTCTTGGAAGCATATTTATGAAGAAACAAAATTTCATAATATGATATTTAATTTCACACCTAGGTGTTGCTATATAATTTTTGAAATAATTAATTGGAACATTTGGGGGGCATTTTTCCAGCAATGATAGATGTGCCTTAGTTCTATATTGGACATTTCCATTGGCATTTAAAAAATTATATTACTTATGTGTCCTCAGGAACATCTTTATTTCTAAATTACCTTAACTGCAGTGTCATGAAAATTAAAAGTTGGTCTCCAACTGAGGTTTCTATCAAGTTAAGAAAATAAATTATTGAGGTTAGAAATCTGCCTCTGTCCATCTGCTAATACATCCAACTGAGAATGAAACCAACACCAATCATTGTCAAAATTTAATATTAGTTTATTGTACAGCTCGTGAAATTTAGATCAAGTCAAACAAACCAACTAGTGTTCGAGTATCTGCAATGGAAGGTGAATATTTTTGCTTCATAAGTAATGTCGAAACTTCTACTAACAGTGGGTTTCAAGACTCTGAAAGTCATGCTGCCTCTCATCTGCACAAGGATTGCTCCTATATATGTAGGATGTGACCAAGTGGGGTGGAAAGCCCATAGTGTAGATATCTTGCCTCCCCCCAACCCAGGTAACAAGCAAGTATTATCTTTCACCATGCAGATTAATGGCAATTATGAAAGCACAATAAATTCAACGGATTATTGTTAAGTTCAGTTTTATAGAAAAATAATCTATAGCTTTTGATAAAATGACAAATTACATGGCATTTTAATTTGAGAAAAATCCAGCCTATGTATCATCACCTTGATGATGTGCTGTTCTTGGGATACAGTGATGGCCCCCTTTCTATGCAGCAGGGGCCATCACTGACAGCTCCCCCTTTCTATGCAGCAGGGGCTATCACTGAGAGCTCCCCCTTTCTATGCAGCAGGGTCCATCACTGAGAGCCCCCCCCCCTTTCTATGCAGCAGGGGCCATCACTGACAGCTTCCTCTTTCTATGCAGCAGGGGCCATCACTGACAGCTCCCCCTTTCTATGCAGCAGGGGCCATCACTGACAGCTCCCCCTTTCTATGCAGCAGGGGCCATCACTGACAGCTCCCCCTTTCTATGCAGCAGGAGCCATCACTGAGAGCTTCCCCCTTTCTATGCAGCAGGGACCATCACTGAGAGCTTCCCCTTTCTATGCAGCAGGGGCCATCACTGAGAGCTTCCCCTTTCTATGCAGCAGGGGCCATCACTGAGAGCTCTCCCTTTCTATTCTATGCAACAGGGGCCATCACTGACAGCTCCCCCTTTCTATTCTATGCAGCAGGGTCCATCACTGACAGCTCCCCCTTTCTATTCTATGCAGCAGGGGCCATCACTGACAGCTCCCCCTTTCTATTCTATGCAGCAGGGGCCATCACTGACAACTCCCCCTTTCTATTCTATGCAGCAGGGGCCATCACTGACAGCTCCCCCTTTCTATGCAGCAGGGGCCATCACTGACAGCTTCCCCTTTCTATTCTATGCAGCAGGGGCCCTCCTGGTGCTACTGGTATCATCCCTCCTGCTGTGGAAGAATGTGGCCTCTGCTCCTGGGTGTAATCCCAAAGGTGGCCATTGCGAGCTTTCTCTTCAGGAACTACTTGACAGTGCTGTCAACCTGTCTGAAAACATCATTCAGCTGTCTACTACACTGTGGTACATATTTGTAAGTTTCTTACATAATTTCCGGCTTATTCTCCCAAAGGGTTCTTCATGGAATGACCGCTCAACATCAGAGCCCAAACCAGTAATCCGTATTTAAGGTCATATATGTATCTTCGTAGATAAAGGAAGCACTATTTACTGGTGAATGGAACTTGGAAATATGACAGTCTTGCTAAATTGGGAAAATTTCACAATGATTTATTGTTTTTTCTATTTAACTTTGTTTCTTAAAAGTTTTACACTTGGGATAAAAAGCCCTAAAATATTGGCAGGAGAGATCTTATTTTTTGCTCTTGGGTACACATTTAATCTCTATTGGATTCATTATAGAGTAAATTGCTACTATTACTGCAGATAAAGCCATGGAATAAACAGAGTGACCCAAACTCCAGTGATGTCAAAAGGGAAAAAAAATGACCAATTATTAGTTTGGTCAAAAGCCCAACATTGTAGGAATCCTTGTTTAAAGATTTCAAGTGCATGGATTTATTCAATGGAAGGCCTGGTTTAGCACATAAGGAAACAAAGTCTTTCAGACCAAGAGGAATTTGTGCATGAGCTTGCAACAATGGTGACAGCATACAGAAGACCACTGTTGACTGAATCAGATACAAAACCTACCACAGAATGAGGGAAATGGGCAGCAGGCCCCAACCCTAGTGGAAGAACTATTGGCAAATTATTACAGTGGGGTGAAGGAGAGTAGATCTTCTTTAAGTGAATGACTCTAAACAGGCTGACTAGACTCAAGGGGATAAACTTGTACCATAGGGACATCTGGGTACAAATGCTTGATGGATAGGACTTAACATATATGACAGAAAGCATGAAATCCAGATGGGGGAATTCTGGGGGCTGCAGAGGGGATTTCTAGATTAAGATATATTATATGAGATGCACAAAAACTCAATAAAAATATTTTAAAAAGAAGTGAAGCAGGTTTCATCTGCCTGCTGGCTGCATGCTGTCCATCAAAGTCACTCAGTAATGGGAAGAAAATGTAGTGAAGACTTCAGTGCAGCCATGGGCACCAAGACAATGTGTCTCTGCATTTGAAAAAAAATAAAGTTATGTACTACTCATGCTTTCTTTTTACTCACGAGTTATTTTTTCATTCTTCTCATCTTCTCTCAGTTGAGAGGAAGCCTCAATTCAAAAACATCCCAAGAAATTGTAAGTACCTCACTTCCTTTGAGCTTCTTCCTCAAAGGAGCCTTCATGTCAGTGATTGGACTTTAACCTAGATAGGAGAGCGTCCTGCTGTACAGTTATTTGCTACTTTTTTTGCTCGTCTATTCTTGGCTAACAATCCTAATAATCTATTAAACTTTCACAACCTTACTAATTGTCAGTTTCAAATAATTGATATTTTAAATAATATACTTAAGGACATATAACATTGAAATAATATGCATTGATTGATAAAAATCATTAGTTACTGCTTATTTGTAATTGGTTTTATTGTTTAATGTTTCCTTTAAAAGGCCAATTATTAAAATATATATTATTCAGTTTCTGTTGCTGTAAGGAATACTTTTCCCTACAGCAGTGTTTCCTAGAACAACCTGTTAGGATAGATCAATGTATAAAATTTTCCTTATTTTCATGACTCAAAACAAGAGGTAAAAGTCTCCCTGGCTTCTCTGGAGACATGAAGATGAGAGGACTAAGCTGCCTCATAGTAGCAAACCATCAACTCTGAAACAGGAAATTTGCTTTCCAGTATGGTTTTGTTTTCTGTGAAAATGTTCTGTGATTCCTTAGAGTAAAACTATGCTTCCCCTGTAAGCCCAAACTCAACTCTCTCCACCTCTCATCCTGCTACACAGCCCAAGATCATTTTCTTGTTTGGTGCAGAAACTTCTCCAGTTATTCCTCAGGAGAAACTCTTGTTTTTCCTCTCATGTTGCTTTCAAGTTCCAGCCTTGTGGATTAGTTTCTTGTCTGTCACTGTGATGAAATGTGCTTCTGAAATAAAGACTGCATTTTGGCTTATGGTTCCACAGGGAGAAGTCCATGTGGCAGCACATGGCAGACTCTATAGACACAAGAACCGGAGCTGAGCATTGCCTATCCAGTGACTCACTCCCACAGTCTACACCTCCTAAAGATTTCGTGACCTCACAACCATCACCACCAGCTAGGAATAAAGTGTTCAAATACTTGAGCCTATGATGGACATCCCTTTAGGGCTGACCACTAGTACTAGATAACCATCAGACAGCTCAGACCTGGAGAAAATCAATGCCCCCTCAATCAGATGCAATCAATTGTCTATAGCTCTTCAACTAGAGGATGAACCTTGTCAAATTCCCACCATCCATGTTGGTAAGCCAACTGTATTATCTTTACTTAGGTCTTGTTGGCATAATCATACTGTTGAGAATAGATGGTTACCACGGCATCTCTGTCTTTTCTGGACGATACTTCTTAGAGGCAGGACTTTACAATCTTTCTGTCCCCACATCTGGAGTTTCCTGAGACTAAGTTTGTGTTGGAGATGTATCATTTCCAGCTGGGCAGACATAGAATATTACAGGTGATGTACTCTTGTGCTTCCAACTTTATTTCCTACAATTCTCCTGAAGAAAGAGCCTTACTTTCATTATTACCCGCTGTCGCTGTGAGTCCTTTAAATGATAAGCTCCATGTTTTAGTGCATTTGCGGAACTCTGCAACCATTAGCCTTATCCAATGTCAGGGGATTTTTATTCATTTAATACTTTGCTTTCTTTTTTATTTGTTTCTTTAAGGGATTTACAATATAAGAGCGCAGTTGTTTTCAGATCACTTTGGCGTTGCTTAGTTTGCCAAATAATTAGGTAATTGGTGGTAGCATCCACAGATGAGGGATACCATTCATCCTTTGTTTTTCTGGGACTGTGTTACTTCACTCAGCATGGTATCTTCTAGCTCCAACCATTTACCTGCAAAGTTCATGATATCATCTTTCTTTACTGCTGCATAGAGCTCCATTGTGTAGATATACCATATTTTCTTTATTCACTGGTCAGTTGAGGGGCACTTGGGTTGGTTCCAGCCCCTTGCTATTGTGAAGAGAGTTGTAAAAAACATGGCTGTGCATGTATCTCTGCGGTAAGATGAGTCTTGTGGGTACATACCCAGGAGTGGTATGGCTAGGTCAGGTAGCAAGTTCATTCCAAGTCTTCCAAGGGTTCTCTTTCAAAATTTTATACACTTATTAAATTACCATATCTACACCATACTACCTTGTCATAACTACACCATACTACATTACCATATCTACACGACAGGACAGGACATTATCATATCTTCACGACAGGGCATTAACATATGTACACCACACTACATTACCATACCTACACCACACTGCACTACCATATCTACAGCACACTACATTACCATGGCTACAGTACACTACATTACCATAGCTACAGCACACTACATTACCATAGCTACAGCACACTACATTACCATAGCTACAGCACACTACATTACCATAGCTACAGCACACTACATTACCATAGCTACAGCACACTACATTACCATAGCTACAGCACACTACATTACCATAGCTACACCACATCTCTCCCTTTCATCTCTCTCCCTATACATGGAAAGCATTTCATTTCCAGCTTGATTTCCTGCTCTTGGCCTGCTTGCTTTTGTTTTTGTTTTTGTAATCACTCAAACTCCAGTTCCTGCTGCCAGGCATTCATGGAAAACTCACCATGGCCAACATCCTGGAAAACAATGAATTTTCCTCCCCCAGCAACTCTCGACTGCCAATAGCTCCTCTGTAACAAGCCTAGAGATGATCCTCGCCATCTATGCTGGGATTTGTTCTGGCTTGAACTTTTGTAGTTTTGGCTAAATAGCTACAGCTGCTGTAAGTTCATGATTGCTGTCAAAATGACCAAAAATGATAAATTTGGTTATAATTGACAGAGCATCATTCTGAATCTCTGAAGAACTTAGCAGTGCACAGGTGTTTATATGCGGTGGTCACTGCAAAGCACAGTGTAAGTCTATAATACCAAAATAAGGAGAGTTATCAATTCAGACCAAAACAAAGGAAGAGATGAATTAATTCAGAAAAATTTGCACTATGGCATTGGGCTCAAATACTAGGGAAAGATGAGTTAAAATAATGTACTTAGCTATTAGCAATTTTGTACTTTTTAGTGCTTTTCTTTCAAATATTAAATTTTAGGAAAGGTGAGGAAACACACTAGTAAAGAAGGAGGGGAAGATTAAAAAATTAGAAAAGGAGGATGTCTGTGAGTTCAAGGCCAGCCTGGTCTACATAGTGAGTTCCAGACCAGCTGGCACCAAAGGGAGACACTGTCTTAAAAAGAGAAAAAAAGAAAAGGATGAAAAATGAAAAATGTCTGATGGAAGAAAATACATAAAATTCAGTCTTTGCTCCTTAATTTCAGTTTGTACAAAATCCTTACTTAGAACATCAACACATCTAACAAATATATTAATGTTCTGGTCATAGATTCATGTGGTCAATCAAAAACTCAGACTCACCAAGCTTTTCATCATTTTTAGCCCTCTGGGACTACGAATGACTGCACACACTCTTTCCTTGCCGATCCAGTAACCAACAAGGAAGGCAAAGAGGCCCTGGTGAGTGTCCAGTCCAGAACACTCCAAACAACTGAAGTCTGACTTTGCCGAGGTGCAGGTTCTTGCATGAACCATACAGGTTTGATAGTCACGCACACAGCTAAATGGAGGGGGACTAGGAGACCGATGGTGATCATGGCCTGCCCTTAAGGGTTACAGGTGAAATGCTAATATCGAACCGATTCTTTAGTTGTCCTTGATGTAGGAAACATGGAACTGAATTGGACCCTCATTTATAATGCACATGTATGTGTATGTTTAAAACATTCAACTAGAGTTATATTTATTTTAAATATTTAAAAAATTTTATTTTATGTGTGTGTTTTGACAATATGCACGCAATGTACTATGTACACACCTGATGAGTGGAGCATCCAGATGGTGTCAGAGACCTGGGAAAGGAGCTGCAGTCAGTTGTAAGCCAAAATATGGGTGCTGGGAACAGAACCTGGGGTCTCTGAGAGATCAGTAAGCCCTCCAAACCACCACCAGCTCTGCAGTCACTGGTCGTGTTTATTACATATACTGATTGGCTCCCGCACTGGCAGCATTTTACGTTATTGACCATTAAACCAACTCTCCTGATTTCCAAGACTCTCATGGTTCTAATTCTGCATCTTACTCACATGATCTCTGCAGTCTTGACTGAAAACACTCAAAATGTTCCTGTGAACTGGCATGTTGTATGTCCCAGGATGCCACCATGAACTCAGTTGTGGAGAGAACATCTTAATATCGAGGCAGCTCTAATGTGTAATTGCTGTCATCTCTTCATTCTGCCACAACATATTTTAGTAGGACTTAAATTAAATATCGAGTGACAATAGCAATGTATAATCAGGACAAAGATGGAGGAAGGGATAATATTTCTTGAGAGCTACTGCCCTGATGGACACTTCCCAAAGCACTGCCCCAGCACTGGTACATTTGATCCTCTCAGGGGCAAGCTGGGGTAAGGAAACAGGCTTTGAGAGCTAAAATAGCATGCGTGGGGCTGGAGAGATGGCCTAGTGGTTAAGAGTGCCGACCGCTCTTACAGAGGACCCGGGTTTGATCCCCAGCTCCCACATGGTGGCTGAGAACTGTCTGAAACTCCAATTCCAGGAGAACTTCAGTTCCAGGGGAATCTGAGACCTTCTTCTGACCTCCACGGCATTGCACGACACGGGTGCACAAACCTGCATGCAGACAGTACATTCATACACATAAAGAAATAAAAAAAAAACAATTAAAAAAGAAAGAACTCGTGTACCTTGAGCAGAGTATGAATAGGAGCGGGAGCCTCATCTAGTTCGTACTCGAACTCTTTGGGTCACAAGGCAACACAATTTGACTCATTCCTCTCCTTCATCTGTGAATGGTTCCCATCGCAAAGCCCACTGGGTTCCTGCCTTCTTGTCATTATCATTATCATTCATGTAGCCAACAGATATTAACACAGTAATTAAGGCAGGTTGGAGACGTGTTCCCTGTATGGTCTTAGCAAATTAACACACCCTAGAGAGTCAAAACTTGATTGTGATTTCTGTCCATCTTATTTTTTAATGCATTCTGGTGCAATGTTCTTCACCTGTGTAGGCCACAGGTTGGTCAGCTTTGCTAGAGGAATGGTGCAGGGAGCCGTGTAGACCACTGGACTCCCATTCATGCATGTCTTTCTGTCTAACATCCTGAAGTAACCTAAAAGTCACACGTGGATATATTACTGGAAAATGTGGTTATTTATGTGTATGGATCTTTCTGTGATTATGATGTGGACCACTTTTGACAACATTGGGAGTTGCAGTCTAATTGATTGAGTGAAGTACACAGTCACCTACTGAATCCAGTAAAACCCTGGTTCCTCATTAACAAGGAAAACAATCCTGTAGAAACAATCTGACCAGGTAGACAGAAAAAAAAATGATTAATTGGATCTCACATCACAAATCCAGTTATTTATGTGTCATCCCTCTAGTGATTTTAGCAAAGTCTAGTACATCAATGGCTTAAATTTAATATTCTACAGTATTTTCCATCTAAACTGTGTCCCTTACCCACAATATGAAAATGGTTATTTTATTATAGCTTCTTTGTGAAAACATCATGTACAATGAACCGTGGTTTATTTAAATTGTTTTAATATAATATTAACTGTGTTGGCTTAGCCTGATGTTCTACTGAATGTGACACTTACACTGGTTGGTGCCTGGAACAACCCTCTGCAGCATTTGGTAACAGAGATGAGTGGTATGCCAAGTGTCCCACATGCTATCGGTCCCTTCTCATTGGCCAAAGAAATTCAGAAAAAGAACCAAGAACTTCTTGATGTCATTCGTATGATACAAAGGAAGGTGAGCATTCTCCTTATGCTTCTTATTTATAACATTAGAAAGGATGCTTTAGTAACTCACTTTAAACTATATAGCATTCACTATTTTTATTTTTATGTGTATGAGTGTAGTGCCTGCATGTGTATAAGGGCATCTGATCCCTGGGAATAGGAGGTACAGGTGGTTGTTAGCAGCCATGTGGCAATGATAACTGAACCCAGGTCCTCCAGCCCTGAATAACTCACTTTGCAGGAGTGAAATGTATGCCTCTCATCTTCTTCATATTCTGGGCACATAAGGGTGGCTCTTAGTGCCAGTCTTCTCAAGATTATTTTCATGAGCTCCTTGCTCACCATGGTTATGAATTTAAAACATCTATTTCTCATAGTAACAAAGTGAAAGACAAGGGGCTCTTTTAACAGAGCCCCATCATAGTTCTCCATGAGCTATCTGCTTCTTATAACACAAGTTGTATTTCCCACTTGCCTAAGGTTTAAATGTATTAATTACATGTAGAGTGTTTTTGACTGTAAAGATAAGAAGATAATGGTGCACTATCTGAATCTTTACATTCCAAAGAGCACATGGGGCACAATGCTGAGCACATCCCTCCTTTACAGAAAGCCAACAACAGTTTCTCTACTGTCCCTTAACCAAATACCTGTCTATCATTACATAGCACCTTCCTGGTTCTTTCTCTGTGTTCTCTTAAATGAACACACTTCAACAGTAATTCCTGACTTTTAGACGACTAACAAATTTATGTTTCCCAGGCCCCAATACAAGAAAAATGTCCCTGACTGAAATCTTACATTCCCAACTGTCTCCTGACTCTACATTCACATTTAGAAGAATCAAAGAGAAAGAGACACTAGCAATATAAATAATAAGACACTATCAATTGGGTTATTAGGTTCATCCCGGAGTCCAAGAAAATGAGAACTATCCTGTCTGGTCAAAACTTGCATCCTCGCAATTGGTTGAAGAAAATTCTCGATCTCATGTTCTTCAAAATCTGGTGAAATGCTTTTATTTTGATACATATGAGATTAGCAATAATCTCAATCGCCTGAGATGTTTGACCCTCCAGAAGAATAACTGCTAAGCACCTGTCCAACATATCAACTCCTGGGCTGAGTTTTAATAATCTATCATTTGCAAGCTTCTTTATATTTTACACATTTTAAGACTATCCTTGAATGTAATGGGTCTCTTTAAAGAATAAATAAATGATATTTGTAAGTGTCAAAAAATAAAAACCTAAGGTGTCAAATATTTCTTGTGCATTTAAGAGAAATCCCAGTGTTATGGACCATTTGTCAAGCAGCTAAGAAATCATGTAAATCACCCAGGAGAGTCGGGGACTGGTTTATTTTTTTCACAAGCTTTGTTTCCAGAATGAACAATAAAAGCTTCAAGATATTTTAGGCCCCAAACAAAGTACAAATGAGGTTTTACGTGCCTTTCCATGTCATCCTTCCTGTGTTACCTGATCAACACCACTTACAAAGTAGATATTGCAGGCAAGGATCAGGATATCTGCCACTTTTTGGTACAGAGTTAGGTCAGGCTAATTGAGCAAGATTCTATCAAATGGCTTACAAGACACAGATATCATGTGCAGGATTTCAGAGATTTGTCATGCTTGGTCTACATTTTGTCAGAATAATTGGACTAGGGGTCTTATTTTAGACCATTTGATGAGCTCTCTCTTTCCAGTTTCACATCTTTAACAGTAGTTAAAAATGGTTAGCTGGAAAGCCTCACAGAGCTTCAAAATACTACAGGATATTAAAACATCTCAGAGAACTAAAACATCTGTGAGTAGTAAAAGATCACAAGGTTGCATTTCAAGATATCTACTTAGTAAGTAAAACAATGAAAAACTGAAAGTAGTCTAAGTTTAGAATATTGTATAAGAATACAGTTTGGTTATGAGGATAGAAACTTGGGATTAGAGAGATGGTTCAGTGGGTTAAGGGCACTGGTTGCTTTTTCAGAGGACCTGGGTTCAGTTCCAAACACTCACATGGCATCTAACAACCATCTGTAACTCCAGTTCCAGGGGATCTGGTACTGACCTCTGTGAGCATTGCCCAACGTGATTGCACTTATGCAGGCAATACTCCCAAACACATAAAATAAATGTAGTAAGTACTTTAAAAAGAATATAACTTCTTATCACTGTGACTAACATTGGCACATTCCTATCAAATGTGCTACAAAAAATGAATCAAGAGTCATAAAAGACAATTTACAATCACTATGCAAATCTACAATTAAATTCACAGAACAGGGAAATGAATCAAGTTAGGAGAATCAAAATGAGAAATTCTTATTAATTAGTCCATCCATGACACTAAACAGATAGAAATTTCAGTGTGCTTTGCAAAAGCCAGACACAAAAAAGTGATGGTGAACTCAGTTACTATGGTGCTATGCCACCCTTAATAACAACACAAATATTAGAGTATAAAAATCCACTGGTATAGAAATATTAAATATTAAACATTAAATGTTAAAAATGGCTGCAGATTTCTCAAATCACTGTCTTCACCCTTTCTCCATTCAATTCCCTTCCCTGAGCAGCCTGGTAGGAACTTCCGTTGTGTTCCATCACACTGTGCTGAACTAGGCCTCCTCTCTTTATTTCATAATAAATCATACACTTCTCCACCATTTCTTCTGGATATCCTGTGTTTGATTTTGTCAGAATAGGATAGAAAATTAGGAGAAATGGAAATACTTTAATGTTGACTATGGATTCTCAGCAGCTACTGATGACAAGGGGTAAAGCTGAATTACCTCAGCATGGCAGGTGTCAGTCTCATGGGGGCATACGAGACATATCTAGAGACATTCAACATAGGAGTCAACTCAATATGCAGTGTCTTCATCAAGAGAGGTTTTGTCTAGGTTATGCTCTAGACACTAGAACCTATTACATAGTTCTACCATGTGTAATATCTTTTACAACCTGTGTTCCTCTTCATTCTGGAGGCACCCTGCTGGATAAAAGCTGTTAAGCATATGCATTCTGCAAAATGAACATGAAAATCTCATGCATTCTAACGCACTAACCAGTGGCCTGGCAGGACCATAGGATCACCAACTCCTTCTTTCTGGAATCTCTACCAACTTTTTCCTATTCATGTAGATCTGACTAAATCAGAGAGTACTGTTCATTTGTAGTCATTCAGCTGGGGAATTAGATGTCTATCTTCTTTTTCTGAACTGAGTGAGTAATTTTCATCCAACAATCAAAATAGAAGTCACTAATCACAATTATTTCCTACAATGATAAATGTAAGTTCAACTTATTTTTCAGGAGAGAGGTTATTGAACAGAGCTCAGCATCTCAACTCTCTTTAAGCAAACTATAGTCCACTGAGTCTCCTCTTAGATCTGTTTTGAAGGATTCTGAGGTCTTTAACACAGGTATAATGGATTTTTGAAGAATGCTGAGGGTCCAGTCAGCATCCAGAGAGACAATAGGCAAAAAGCTGAATTGGAATAGAGAAAAGAAGATTTTAGGGAATGGAGGAACAAAGGAAAGACTATAAGAGAGAAAATGGGTAAACAACAGATTATAAAGGACTTACAATGCCAATAGAATAATAAACTTGGTAAAACACAAAATTAGAACTGAAAATTTAAAGCTCATAAATTAAGACTTACTAAATACAAAAAATTGTAATAAGGTCTTGTATGTTATGAGAACACAGTACAATAAAACAAGTCATCGATATCAAGAACAACCGCAGAACCTACACAAATAAATGAAGACTGAGCAATACTATATTTAGTTTACCATTGAATAAATCAAAGAGAGAATAAAAAAAGTTCTAGGATCAAAAGAAAATGAAAGCACAACATTCCAGAACCTTTGACAGTTTTAATAGGAAAGTTTATAGTTATTAGGGCTTAGATTAAAGCATCCTTGCAAATATCTCAAATAAATGAGCTAATGATGCAGGTCATAGTCTTTTAAGAACAAGAACTATCCAAATCACAAAGCAGTAGATGGCAGAAAATAATAAAGATGAGGGCAGAGATTCATGACATGGAGGCGAAAGGAAACATGCAGAAGTGATGGAAGAAAAAGTTGGTTCTTTGAAACTGTAAAGAAGAGTGACAGCTTCCAACCCCACTCACCAAAAGAAAAAAGAAGACCCAAATTTACAAAATTAGAGATGAAATAGGAATTTATTTCAGAATCTAATAAAGTACAGAGGATCATCATGAATAAATTTGAAAAGTCACGTTCCAAAAACTCAGGAAGTCTAGAATACATGAATGAATTCATGGACATATATGAAGTACCAAAATTAAAGCAAGAAATATGAGCAACTTAAGCAGATTCATAAAGCCAAAGTTATTAAATCAATAAGCAAATATCCCCAACAAAGAAAAGGCTAGGATCAAATTGATTCAATAACAAATTCTAATTAATCAATTCATTTATGCAGATAACATTATCCTGATACACAAACAATAACCAGGAATAAAATCAAAGATCAATTTCCATGATGAACGTAGATGCCATAATTATCAATAAAACTATTTCAAATGAATTTAAGAATATATTAAAAATATCACCCACCATGACCAAATTAATTTTGGTTAAACATATACAAATTAATAAATATAATTCAGCAAAAATAGATGTACTGACATAAACCACAGAGCCATTTCAATCAATACAGAAAAGGCTTTGACAAATTTAAATGCCTCTTCATGTTAAAACCATGAAGAAATCATGAATGAAGCAACATACCTCAACAAAGTGAAATCTACATAAGACGAACATGCTCATTACACTACACCAAATGAGAGCAAATTAGATACATTTCTTTTAAAATCAGATTCTGGACAATGAGTCTCCTCTTTTTACTCTTATTCACTGCAGTGTTTGGAGATTCAGTCAGGTCAACAACAAGAGAAAACCGAGATTATAGTACACAGCATTATACTTTGCAAAATTTCATGCCAAAAACTATAATGCAGAATCAAAGATGGGGGAACCCTTGCTGAAAACTGTTTTCATTAAAGGATGTGATAAATATCAATTGGAAAGCTTGTATATATTTCACAAGATACAGAAAACCAGTACGTTTTAGTGCTAGAAAGCAATGTGCTCGAAATTGGAAAATAACCCTATTAATATTGTTTGGAAAGTTATACAATTAAGAGATGACTGAAAAAAGATCTAGAAAAAATTCAAATATTATTATGTCAGTCTTCTAAAGAGGGATCTGGAATGATTTAGGAAGCAAAGGATTTGAACAACTGAGTCATCATGGTCCGTAACTCTATGGAGGCAAACAGAAATAGAAGAGATACAGGGACTTATATATCTTGCCACCTCTACTTTATAATTGTTATCATGTCTCCCTTCTGATTTCCTACCATAAAATATCTCAAGTATGAACTAAACATTTCATATACTTCCAAACATTCTCATAATTACAATCCATCCTACATGTTTTCTTAATTTGCCTAAGCAGTCTGTGGTTTACAATTCTCACTAAAGGTCTGTGATATAAATGATGTAAAATTTTAAAAGCACAACAGTTTGAAGAATATGACATGTGTTGAGAGTTGTATGACAGAAACTTGATACAAGGAATCTGAGATTTTAATATATACAGCCCAAATTAAAAAAAAAAAAGAAACTCATCAATGCTCACTTTTGATGAGGAAATATTGGATATCGATAGTTATTTCACGAGACACACAATACTGAGGGGATACAATATGGAAACCCTTGGGGTGAATTACTTTTGCCTCATAGAGTTAAAAGTATCTGTTTAGATTGTCTGTATACATTCTTTCATAAAATAAAATGACATCACATCTCAGTGCAAGAATGTCATGTAGGTAAAGTTTGAAACTAAAAATATTCTTCTTTGGGAGGCTGTGGGAGTAAGAGAGGGTGGTTATTTGTCAAGATTAGACACCTTTAAGAATAAGTACAGGAGCTGGGTATGGTGGCTCACGCCTTTAATCCTAGCACTTGGGAGACAGAGGCAGGCAGATCTTTGTGAGTTCAAGGCCAGCCTGGTCTACAGAGTGAGTTCCAGGACAGCTGGGGCTATAGGGAGACCCTGTCTCAAAAAGACCAAAGAAAAAGAATAAGTACAGGAATGATATAACTGGATCCTAGGGTAGGTCTATTATAATTTTATGTATTTATATTTATTCATCACCAAATTTACTCTTCAACAGATGGATCATACACAGTGTAAGTTATATACATTCTTGTCAAGTGACTCTCATATTCTACCTTTGGTTTCAATCTACCATTCTCCATGAAACCAACATCTCTCTGTTCAGTTCCATTAATTTGGGGGTTCTAATATAAAATTATACCAGACATCATTATTTCTTCAGGGTCATATAATTAAGCTCATCAGCTGGTTCTTTTCAATATAGCATCTCAGTAGAAAAATGAGTAATTATCCCATGATCATATCAGAATTTGATATCAAATGCTTGGAGTTTAAATTTAGTGGATGCTTTCACACCAGTAGTTATCATGTAAGCTGGACTTTTAATCAAATTTTCTTACTTCACCTATCTACAACATAACACAATTTAAGACACATTTACACACAAACTGGTCTTTATGCATACACTTACATGTACTTATATTTATACTTATCTAGACAAAAGTTCAAATTCAATATCTCATAAATATTATACTATGGATAAAAGTTTGGATACCATATATGTTGTATCCTTTCCCAATCATCCAAATAAGAAGCACTTTTTGAAGACAGCTAAGAAGTAAGATGTATATCCTTCAATCAAGACAGCTGTAAAATCAATAAGATGCCAAATTGGAGTCAACCATCAATTAAGACAACAAAATTCGTCTTATTGAACTAAACTTTTCTCCCTTCTTTGTAATATCATATATATACTTCCAACAAGTATATAACATTTCCATAGTGCTTTCAAGTTGGCTGCATAGGTTTGTCTTCCTGCCAGCCATGATCAAGTGTTATTCCTTCCTCACCAGAATTCATTTGCTCGATGACAGCCCTTGTAATGGGGGAGAGAAGAAATACTTGACGGCTGGTCAGTTACTCATATGAACTCACAGTAATGGTCAGAGTATACACATGACCCATGTAAGGTCATACTGGACAATTCCTAGCATAGACATTAGGATGTGGGTAAGGAAACCAAATTCTACCTAAGGAACTTTCCACAAGCAAAGGCTGCTGGGAGGAGGAAACAAAGTCTATTTCAAGGATGGGACTCTTGGTGGGTTAACCGGACTCCAGTGAAGGGACCTATGACAAAGGTATGGGAACACATATTAAATTTTATAGGCCATACGTGTTATTTTAATTAATGCAATATATTAAGTTTGGCATAGGGCAGAAAGAGCAGATGTGAATAGGTCAAGAGATCTAAATTATATCAAATTATATTACTTGAAAGTTGCAGAAATTCAAAAAAGTCATACAATAAATTTAAAATAGAGCTTACAATATTCTTCTCTATCCATAAGAAAGATGCCAGAAGCTATTATACAAAATATCTTCTTTTAAAATGTTAAAAAAGGAAAAGAAAAGAATTAGAGGATGAACTTAAGGCCATGGATGGCTACACCAATCATAGGGAAGAGAAAGGGTCAGGAAAAACAGGAAAATACAGAAACTTTACTGATTTCCAGCTGAAGGTGCTGTGGTGGTACTTGGTCCTATACACTGATGTTACTACTTATCTTGTTGGGTCCAAAAAGCCCACAGAAAAACTCTCAAGCCCAGGATTCAGTCTTTGAAACAAAATTTATTTAAATTGCTGGTACACCAGGAAGCGAATTGAGAAAGCTGGTGTACCAGGAGCCAATTCTTGGTGCACCAGGGATACAACCCACTCCATGAAGCAAAGAATACAATGACCCTGACTGTCTGCTACAGAGAGTTTTTAAAGGAAACAAATGTAAACCAGGGGACTCTTGTGAGGCTGTGCAAACACAATTGTGAGGCTCTGGAAACACAACTCTGGTGGGGACCATTAAACTGACTGGTTGTGTTTAGCAGCCCCTTGGGGAGTGAATGCCCTCTCTCAGGACTGGGAAAGTTCAACCTGAGCTCAGGTAGCTCTGAGAACTGGGAATTCAGGAAAAGAATGTGCTCTTGCCTTTAAGGTAGTCATGGGAACCAAGCTTGCTTTAACTAAGTCAATTTTATAGTTAACTACTTCCTTCTGATTAACTCCTTTTGAGCTGTTCCCAAAAATCTACTGATATAGCCTTTTAAAATATGTGTATATATGTAATTTTTAAAATCAGTTTATCAACTCTAAGCTTGATAATAACTTCTAATTTCCAATTTCTATTTTTTGAAGTTTTGGACATTTCTTGCTACACTTCTTAGTCAAATTTAGTCTATTCCCCCTTCCTTGTCCCACCCAGAGACAATGCAGTCTGCATACATTAATTTCATCTTTTGTCTCAGACTGTGTTTTGGGGGGTGGGGATCAGAAGCTTACTGCTTCAGTCAGATCTTTGACCCAGTCTTTTTGTGTTTTTTTTTTTTTCCTTTCAATTTGTATCACTTCAAAACATGCATATATGCATGCCACACATAGACCAAACTTATGACGACTGAAAATAAACTATAGATTAATTCAAAAACATGTTTAGGGATTCACATTTTTGACAGTAGGGTTGTATGCAGCTAAAGAAAAATATTACTTTACAATCCTACATTATGTAATAAGATAATGAGTAACATCACATATTATAAAAGAGAATGAGAAAGAAAAAATTATTCATTTTGCCTTACAAATAGATATTTGGTGCTAGCATCCACAAATGAGGGACACCATACATCCCTTGTTTTTCTGGGACTGTGTTACTGCATTTAGCATAATGGCTTCTTGTTCCATCCCTTTACCTGCAAATTTCATGATGTCATTTTTCTTTACCGCTACATATAAGTCCACTGTGTAGATGTACCACATTTTCTTTATCTACTCTTCAGTTGAGGGACACTTAGGTTGCTTCCAGCTCTTTGCTATTGTGAAGAGAACTGCAATAAACATAGATGTGCAGGTATCACTGCAATAGGATGAATTTTGTGGGTATATACCCAGGAGTGGTATGAATGGGTCAGGTGGTAGGTTCATTTTGAGTCTTTTAAGAGTTCTCCACACTGTTTTTCATAGGGGTTGCATGAGTTTACAATATACCTGGTAAAAGTCATCAAACAGCTGGCCATGGTAGCACACACCTTTAATCCCAGCACTGGAGAGGCAGAGGCAGGAAGATCTCTATGAGTATAAAGCCAACCTGGTCTACACAGCCAGTTTCAAGACAACTAGGGCTACAGGGAGACCCTGTCCCAACAAGACCAAAATAAATAAATGAAAAAAAGTCATCAAACAAATGGTAAGTTAATATAGCAATGTTATTTATGCCATACAGTTTTAACATAATTAGTAAGAGAAAATGTTACAAGGAAGAAGGGATATATGTGTAGTAAAAAGGATTTAGATGTGAAAATTAAGATGGCTGGATATTTCACAAATGGAAAAGAGAAATAACATTTTATGCAATACAGATTTGAATAAGGTATTTATATGTGTAAAAGATCGTTTTAAGTATATATATATATTTAGTATTTATAATATATATATAGTAAAAAATTCTAACATCAAATTTCAGACAAACCACTTAAGTTAATGAAGTGTTTGCTCTAATCTTGCTATTACAGGGATTGGAGGGATCATTCCTTAATGTAATAAATTATTCTTAACAGATTTTATGATTTCAATTGATTTAAACACCTTCTTGGAATTCCCAATTCTGCTTTTTCTCACATTACTTTTTGTATTAAAGGTGACACCAATTTAGATTCATCCAGCTACACTGTACACCCCTCTAACTCATTTTCCATTGCAACAACTATAGTTAGAAAAAATATTTAAAACAAAAACAACTTTCTCATACATGATTCAATTTACCTGCTTGTTTTTAAAACAAGTTTGTTTTGTTTTGTTTTGTTTTATTTTGTTTTCTGGGACTGTGTTACTTCACTTAGCATAATGGCTTCGAGTTCTGTCCATTTACCTGCAAAGTTCATGAGGTCATCTTTCTTTACCACTGAATAGTACTCCATTGTGTAGATGTACCACATTTTTGTCATCCACTTGTCTGTTGAGGGGCATTTGGGTTGGTTCTAGCTCTTTGTGTGCTATTGTGAAGAAAGCTGCAATAAACATGGATGTGCACATATCTTTGCGGTAGGATGAGTCTTGTGGATATATACCCAAGGAGTGGTATGACTGGGTCAGGTGGTAGGCTTATTTTGAGTCTTTTAAGGGTTCTCCATACTGCTTTCCATAATGGATATATGTATATCTCAATCTTAAAGCAATTCTCTTTTTTTTCAAATGGAGATAAGAAATCAAGCAAAGGAGCCATTATGGCACTCTGTACAACCTCCAGAGCAAATGCCACCAAGTCCTAAGAAAGTTTAATTGCCATTTCTCCTCTCAAACAATTCTTAATTAAGTTTTTGCCTCACTAATATGCTCCCACTACATGTGTGAAGCCACCCCACTGCTGTTTTGAGCCACCTTGGCTTACTCCTCAGTCTTTCTGTTGTCAAAATATTTTTTAACGTTTATTGATATATGCAAGCATATAAAATCAGGGCATGAACATGATTTGATAGATTAAGTAGACTTAATTTCAATACTATAATAAGGGTACAATTCAAATTCTCACCATTTCTTTCACACTCACAAAAACCACTTCAAGGGCATTAACAATCTCTCAAACCTGTTCAGTTTTGTACAAGTAAACCATGTTTCTTTTTTTAAAAAAGACTTGTTTATGGAGAGAGCTAATAGCCAATTAGATGTGGGATATACAGACATATGGCTGCCACTGTTGCACAGTATTTACAGGCAGGTGAGGTGTAGCTGATGCTGACAGAGGAGTCTTGCTAGACCCAAGGAGACTAATATTTGCTTTATTGATTTAGTGGCCTTTGGTAGCACTCTCTGGTATACCAGAGACCAACTGTACACTTGCAAGTGTGGTCTCCATACATCTTTCCCATGTTTACATCAGGTCTTCGACAGCAGGGCCTTTCCGGCTCTCTTCTTGGAGGTATCCCAGTTTACAGGCAAGAAGACTTTACCTTTTGGGCGGGGGGGCCTGGATCCCCTGGCCAACATCTCCTTGGCAGAATAATCCATTGCTGATATCAGAGCTCTCCTGTATTAATATATTTTGCTTAAATGCACAGCTTAAAGAGACTCCAGTATTATATTTGTTTCTGAATAGAGAATAATCCTTTTCACAGTTCCTATGTCTATTAGTCAATTAAAGAAAGCACTTTATAAGAGATAAACTCTATAAGAGTCAGCTTTAATTTACAATTAGAGATTGACTTCCTTACCATCATATTTTTCTTTGTTCTATGAAAAGGAGGTAAGAAAGTCTTTCATATTAAAACTTAGTGGCACCTAGAAGGTAAGGTTCATTAGGACTCATTAAAAACAGTTGTTACAAATAGGATCCACAGAGATGTTTGATGCCTGTAGCAGTCTGAAGTTTTTCCTCCTTTTAGATGCTTTTACATGAAGGATGCTTGTACTCAAAACTTATTACTTATTGCTAAAAATGAAATAAATGGAAGCAAATGGAAAAAATAAAACAGGAAAGAATAATATATAGAAATCAAAGGAAAAAATAAAATAAAAAGACGTGCACTTGCCCACGCTCAAGGATATTGAAATCTAGCACATAAAGCCCATTACTAGAGGGAGAAATACAGGCAATGTACTATTACAGCAACAATCATCAATTACAGTTAAGGATTTTCTGTAACAACCAAATGGATAATCTAATATTGCAACAACTCAAGTATTACTGAGCAAAGTGCATTTCTACAGTATTCAGTGTTTCTATTCCATTTTCTAATGTTAAACAGCCTATGATAACTGGCAGCAAAGAAGGTCCTTGCAATAGACTACCTCTGCTTGAGAACCTATGATGTAATTATTGCATGCTGCTAATATACTATCTAAACATTAAAGATATTCCCAAAATATTTGACGGTAGAGTATGATTAAGACATTACACTACAAAAAAATAAAACCTTATGCAGAAGGAAACCTTTACTGACGTGCTTCTGCTTTAAATATTGTGCCCCCAAATGAAGTCCAGTAAGCACACATCCTGTCTTGATCCCTTGCATTGGCCTCCATGATACTGCCGAGGTAGGGGATCCCACCCTCCCTCCCCCCAAAAAAACCCCGAGACCCCTGAAGACCAGATCCTCAACTGACCTCAACAAAACAAAACTTTGGTTAATCTGGGCTATCTGTATGGCCTTAAGCATCCAGAAGGAAAGTACAACCAGAAATAAATAATAAGACCATAGAAACTGTAATGCAGACACAAAACTTGAGATCTTAGTAAAAAGACAAAAAGAAAAAAAAATTGAGAGGGCATTGTTTGGCCTGTCTACAATTCTTAAAGGTAGGTGCATATGCTCTGTAGATGCCACTGGTTTAGGTACTCCTCAAAGACATGAGATACAGGGTTTTTTTTTTTTGTTGTTGTTGTTGTTTTTTACTTTTTAGCCTTCCAATGTGGACTGAGAACTGCTGAGATACTCACCTTGTGAACTAAGCAGCTAATGGAAATTCAGCCTCCTCAGAAGATGGACTGACATTATTTTTTATTTTTAATGAATATATATTTGTTTCATCCAGAACACGTCAATCAGCCTTAATCCCTTTTACGCCCCCTTCCACACTGGAACTCTTCCACACACACCCCCCCCACACACACACACACTGGAATTCTTATGTAGGTGAGGGCAGGACACCTGCCTTTTAAATTGTTCCTCTTGTTTCTCTCCTCCACCATCTGCTGGAAAAAAAAAAAAGCTTATAAAAATAAAATTAAGGACCAACAAATGGCTGTATCTGGTTTCTCTCATAAATTGGAATAGAAGCTCAGCACCTGCCTGTGCTTTCCTCCACAGGTCTCCCTAGATCCCAGGGTGAATAGTAATTAAATACCAGAAAAACTACAACCTGACAAAAGAGACAGCTTTCTCCTAGTGAATAGCTGTCATGTGTGCTTGCCCCTCCAATAGTGCTGTGCCCATGACACCTGTTCCAGAGAACTATGTCATCATGCTGCCCTCTGACAATCCTCCAGTACACCACACTTTTGACCAACCCAGCCCTTGTGACTATCCCATTGCCCATGACCACAACAAAGAACACGCTTTTTCATTTATTAAACAAAGAAAAGGGAACTGTAGGAATGACTTGGACCTTCAATATCTCATTTGTTTTTCCACACAAATGACAATGAATGAATGGGGGTAGCTTGAGAAGTAACATACAAAAACACTCGCTCAGTGTAAGTGTCTTCATTTGCTACAATGAAGCTTGGGAAGAGAGTCTGACATTGTGTATCTGGGACGTTCTAGAGCCAGAGATGAAGTACCAATGTCATTGGATAAGAGTGGTGCCGAATAGAGAATAATCCTTTTCACAGTTTCTATGTCCGTTAGTCAATTAGAGAAGGCAGTGTTACTGATTTTTACAAGAGAATACCTCTGTAACAGCTGGCTCCAATCTACAGCTGGAGAACGACATCATCATCATCATCATCATCATCATCATATTTCTCCTTATTCTATGGGGGGAGTTAAGAAAGTCTCTTGCGGCACCTAGAAGGTAAGCTTTCTTAGGACTCATTAAAAATAATTGTTACTAGTAGGATCCAGAGAGGGGCCTGATGTCTGCAGCAATCTGAGGCTTTTCTTCCCTTCAATGCCCAGAGGAGTCAATCTTTCTGCTGGCACTTTCTGGTACATCCTACTTACTGCAAAGATGCATTTTCTTTCTCAGCCATTAAGTTGGTGATACTCTGGCCTGTTGGAACACACAAATCCTTTCCCGTAGTTAGTTTTAAGATTTGGATTGCAGGAATTTTTAACAAAAAGTTTTCATATCTATCTGTATCCCCCTTTTTTATTTTAGGTTTTTATTTTTGACCCATGAGTCTCATAAAAGCAGTTGTATTATACATACGTATAGGGTGGAATCAAGGCACAGATTTCATCAAATTCACCCATGCTGTTTTGGGTTACTGTATGTGATTAACTTGGGAAACAAACTTAATTTTTAAATTAAATCATCCTATAGGTGAAAGACATTGCTACAAGGTGATACTATATGACAGCAAAATTATAGAGAACATTTGTTTATGCGAATCCCAAAGTAATTGTTATACAGTTTTTAATTAAAGCTAATGTGGACAACAGCAATTTATATCACCAATTAACTCAGATGCATTACCATTTTTATCAGCCTTTAAACCAATGTTGTTTAATATACACATATTTACTTTTACTAAGTCCTAAAACACCATGTATCCTGTAGACAGAGTCTGGGGCAAAACTGGTAGATACAATTGTAATGATACCACGGTTCCACATTAACATTACCACCTCCAAGGAGTCCGACATATACACCATTGTCCCTCTGCCCACCCCCACTCTTCCCTAGTCACCATTTCAGTCGTGTTTTCTGATGCCATCTTTATGTTGTTGTTCTTTTTAAATATGCAATCCTCTCCACAAGAAATATTTATAATGGGTTATTGGTACTACGTAGTCCACATATGAGAGATACCATTTGTCGTTTGTTTTTCTGGGACTGTGTTACTTCACTTAACATGATGTCATCTAGCTCATCCATTTACCTGCAAAGTTCATGAATGTTTTCTTTCTTTACCGCTGCTGCATAGAATTCCATTGTGTACATGTACCACATTTTCTCTATCCACATCATTGAAGGGGCACTTTGGCTTGGTTGTCCAGTTTTTTGCTATTGTGAACAGAGCGCAATAAATATAGCTGTGCATGTATTCTCTGCGTAAGATGAGTCTTGGGGTATATACTCAGGAGTGGTATAACTGGGGCAAATGGCGGCTCATTTTAGCCTTCTAAGGGTTCTCTCACACTACGTTTTCCATAGTTGAACTGGCAACAAGTTTACATTCCCACATAGCAATGTGTAATAGAGATGTCTCCAACCTTTCCCCACACCCTACTCCAGCACTTCTGATCAGAACCAAATCTACAATGCTAAAGTCTCCTTAGAGTATGCCCTTAAGCAAAACCTATTAATAGTCGAGCTCTGACATCATACAATGGTATTTTCTACCCAAGGAGCGTTGGCCAGGGGATCCAAGCTACACCACAAAAGTGTAAAGGAGGCTCCTTGACACTACAAAACTGTGATTCATCTGCAGGAAGATGAACGAAAGTGCCCTGTCAGGTAGAAGTGTAAACCTATGTAAACTATGGGAAAGATGTATGGCAGACCACACTTGCAAGTATTCAGTATGGTCTCTGGAACAGAAGTGTTACCAAAGGCATAAACCAATAAAGCAAATATAGTCTCCTTGAGTCAAGCAAGACTCCTCCTGTCAGCACCAGCTACACCTCACCTGCCTGGAAATACTGACTGCAGCAGTGGCAGCCGAGCCATAATGCTCTGTATTATCCCAAATTAAATGGCTTATTTACTCTACTCTTGGAGGAATCAACCCACACTGTATGCCACAAGCTTAATCCCTCTAATGGTAAGGAATGTTATAAAACAACAGGAAATCCTGTCACACTTAACAGAAGAAAATGTAATTCATGGATTAACATACCATCCAAACATCTGTGTCTATACCAAAGTAACCTACCATAACAATTAGTACTGTTTAAATACCTATATATCTAATTGCGTGTGCTTCATTAGTAGGATCAAAAGGCTACATATTATACTGTTTAAATACCTATATATCTAATTGCATGTGCTTCATTAGTAGGATCGAAAGGTTATGCCTGGACAAGCTGGCAGCCCATGAAAGAAAACAGCCAGAATTGACTAGAGACCAAGACTACAGCTCCAGAGAAAGTAGACTGTTTTGCTTCTCATCCACCTGTGCCCCTTTTTTAAGCCTAGGGAACAATCTGCAGAAGACGGGGCATGGTAGAATGTAAGGGCTGCGATTGGGGTGAATGGTGAAACTACAACAATATAGGCTGGACACTCATTTGATCAACTTGATTGAACATACAAGCACCCTCCCCCCCCCTGCTGGATGGTGGGACCCATGAGCTGTGTGGGTTTGGGCACAACTGCTTGCAAACTGGTTTTACATGAAGGATGCTTATACTCACAAATTATCACTTATTGTTAAAAAAATGAAAACAAAACAAAAAAACAGAAAGATGCAGGAAAGTTACAGCAGAGTGCATGATCTGGGATGGGTAGGGGTGGGGTGGGGGGAAGGGAAAGGGATATATGCCTGAACTGAATTGGGAAATGATGTTTGAATTACACAAAACATCAATAAAAAATAATAAAAAAGTATAAATAAAATAAAAAAAAGAATTTTTGGACTTCGAGAATCCTTGTACTCTTGTAGAAGTTGTATATCATATGTTCACCAATAAATAATCTTTTGTCTTAAAAAAAAGAGTGGTGCCAAGCTTAGAATTCCCCAAGGGAATGGTTTGGAGTAAAATATGGGTGACAACTGACTGTCATCTGAGTTCAGGCTCACTCTATTCTAAAGTTAAGAGTCAGGCTCTTTGATTCCCATATTAAGTGCAGTGCTGCATTGTTATAAAATGCTTTCCAGTTATACCATTGCATTCTCTCTCCCTTTCCATGAACCAACCCCCTCCCCCCATATCCCTTATTACTCTCCTGATCTCTAAAGATTTTCTATTTTAAATATAGCTATCTGAAGATTCTTTTAGATTGTTTCATTTCTTTTGGTAATAGTCTGGCCAATTCATTTGCCTGTTTATTGATTACATATTTTATTTTTATATTGACAGTTTAAATGCCTTCCATTTCTACATTCATAAGTGTAGTTACATGAAGGGATGTTGAGATGTGTGGTGCTTTACCTGTTGTATTCCTTTATATGTTTATATATGTTGAAACATCCTTGCATCTCTAGAATGAAAATACTTCTACCAGGGCTAATGATCTTTTTATTGTATGTTAAACTTGGTTTACAAGTTCTTGTTGAAATGGTTTGAATCTGTTCTCATGAAGGAAGTTGGCTTATAGTTTAGTGTTTGCTTATATCATTATTAGTTATGGGCATCAAAGTCAATTGGAGTGTCACAAGAGTTCAGTAATTCTGGTGTTTTGAATGAGAAATACTCCCCATCAGACAAGATATTTGAACCCTTGTTCAACATTTGGTTGCATTGTTTGCTGAGGCCAAGGACCTCAAGGACATGCTGATTGCTGGAAGAAGCACATTTTCAGAGTTCACAGCCCTACTTCCGGTTTCCTCCCTCTCCTCCTCTCATCCCACTGCTTGATGGCATGCCCAGCCACCATGATGGACTCTTATCAATCTGGAAGCTAAATAAACTGTTTCTTCTATAACTTCCTTTTGTCATGGTATTTTATTTTATTAAAGTAACATAACTAAGCAGAACTGACCACTCCCTTGGAATACTTTGAATAATATATTGGGGTTCTGGCATAATTTTGCAGTACATTGGAGCCCCAGTGGCTCAATCAGTTAGTGCGTGGTACTTATATGACAGTGCAGGTTATCAGTACACTTAACGTTTTCTTTGCTAAGAGACCTGTATTTTTATTGCTGCTTTCAACAATCTTTGGGGACAGATTTACTTGACTATTCTGCAGATACCGAGCATACCTCATTGTCCCTTCCACTATTTTTCTATCAGTCATTCATTCCCTCAGGTCTGTGTTCTCATACCTCTTTGAGCATTTGTCTGCAGTGTTTCTTCCATAGTCATGGCTTCCTGATGTTGTGTTCTATGTCTTTGGTTTCCTAATTCATTTCATATCCTTCTTTGAACTTTATTTGAGCTTCTTGACATTTGAAATTATTTATAGCTCCTTACCTAAAAAACCTCCTAAACCATATTTATATTTTTTTCAACTTTAAACACCATGTTTTCTTGCACTAAATCTGCTGCTTCTCTGCTGTCTCATGACACATACGTAAAGACTACAAGTTGACATTCTGTACAATCTGTAATTAAAACCTAGTTTTAGCAGTGTTTCCCCCATTTTAGCCCTACCTTGGTAGTTGTGCAATGAAACTTTGTAAGATACAAAATATTTACTTAAAAGAATCATTAATTATGTAATGAAAGCCTATTTCAAAAATCAGCATTAATTACTGATTAATTCTTTGATTGTTATGGGTAATGCATTCTGTTTCTACTGCCTATGTATTGAGTAATAGTATAACTACCACAAGGAATAAAAGTAAAGGCAGTAGACAGTCTTTTCCTATTTCTGATTTAAAAAGGACATATCAGATACATGGAGTTTTAGGACTTAGTAAAAGTAAATATGTGTATATTAAACAACATTGGTTTACAGGCTCTGATAAAAACGGTAATGCATCTGAGTTAAATGGAGATATAAATCGCTGTTGTCCACATTTGTTTTACATAAAATCTGTAGAACAATAACTTTGGGATTGGCACATACAAATGTTCTCTATAATGTCTCTGTTGTACAGTATCACCTTGTAGCATTCTCTTTCACCTATAAGATGA
>VZQC01005268.1:2416558-2538736 GCA_009823505.1 Rhizomys pruinosus | reverse complement strand
TGTTGGATGGTGGGACCCATGAGCTGTGTGGGTTTGGGCACAAGTGCTTGCAAATTGGTTTTACATGAAGGATGCTTGTACTCACAAATTATCACTTATTTTTTTTAAAAAAGAAAACAAAACAAAACAAAAAAGCAGAGAAAGATGCAGAAAACTTACGGCAGAATGCATGATCTGGGATGGGTAGGGGTGGGGTGGGAGGAAGGGAAGGGGATATATGCCTGAACTGAATTCGAAAATGTTGTATGAAATACACAAAGCATCAATAAACCCCCCCCCCAAAAAAAAAGATTTGGATTGCAAGGTTTTTTGACAAAAAGTTTTCATACCTATCTATATCCCCCTTTTTTATTTTAGGTTTTTATTTTTGACCCATGAGTCTCAAAAAAAGCCATTGTATTATATATACCTATAGGGTATTATTCTAGCACTGCTTATACTTTATAGCTTGTCTTTTACACACGTTCTTTATCATAGTCTTATCTTTGCTCCTTTTCTGACCAATAGTCCCATTTTATTTATTTTATTTTTATTTATATTTATTTATATCATTTATTTCTATATCTTCATTATCTGCAGCAGCTACCATTGTCTGAAAAATCCCTTCATTAATGCAGAGTGGAACTCAATTTTTAAATGTACCACATTTTCATTATCCCGTGATCAATTTGTCAATTGAGAGGCATTTAGGTTATTTCATTTCTTAGCTATTGTGAAAAAAGCAGCAATTCAAAGTGGATGTACAAGTATCGGCACAGTAGAAAGGATCCTTTGGGCATATTCCAAGGAGTAGTGTAACTGGGTCACATGACAGATACATTTTTAATTTTTAAGAGTTCTCCACACTGCTTTCCATAGTAGGTGCATAGTAGTTTGCAATCTCTCCAGCAATGAGGAATGTCCCCGTTCCCCACATCCTCACCAGCATTGTTTCTTTTGTTTTCTTAATCTTAACCAATAAGAAGAATCTTAAAGTGGTTTTGATTTGGAGTTCCTTAATTATTAAGGATGCTGAGCATTTTTTATTTTTTATTGGTGTTTTGTGTATTTCATTCATCATTTTTCTATTCAGTTCAGGCATATTCCCCTTTCCCTTCCCTCCACCCCACCCCACCCCATCCCAGATCATGCATTCTGCCATAACTGTCCTGCATCTTTCTCTCAGTCTTTTTTTTAGGTTTAGGAATTCACATTTTCCTCCATTAATTTTATATTACTCAAAAATAGGGATTCATACTCTTCACCCATATATAGTTAATTACAGAGTCTGAAGATAATTGGTGGGTGGATTCTAGAGCCCATTGAGAGATTCACATTATAACAAAATAGTTGCTTTCAGATAAACAGAAATATAACCCTAATATCATTCAGCTTGCCTTTCTTCTGGGGGATTTGGTGTTAGCATCCACAAATGAGGGAAACCATTCTCCCTTTGTCTTTTTGGGACTGTGTTACTTCACTCAGCATAATGGCTTCGAGCTCCATCCATTTACCTGCAAAGTTCATAATGCCATCTTTGTTTACCGCTGAATAGTACTCCATTGTGTAGATGTACCACATTTTGGTCATCCACTCCACTCGTCTGTTGAGGGGCATTCGGGTTGGTTCCAGCTCTTCCCTATTGTGAAGAGAGCTGCAATAAACATTAATGCACATGCATCTCTGCGGTAGTAGGATGAGTCTTTGTGGTATATACCCAGGAGTGGTATGACTGGGTTAGGTGGTAGGCTCATTCTGAGTGTTTTAAGGGTTCTCCACACTGCTTTCCATAGTGGTTGTACAAGTTTACATTCCCACCAGCAGTGGATGAGTGCTCCCCTTTTCCCACAACCTCTCCAGCATCTATTGTCTTTTGTTTTCTTGGTCTTAGCTAGCTGTACTGGAGTGAGATGATATCTGAGAGTGGTTTTAATTTGCATTTCCTCAGTTGTTAATGATGTTGAACACTTTTTAAGATGTTTCTCAGCCATCTTTAATTCCTCAATGGTACATTTTTAAAGTGTTTCTTAGCTATTTTTATTTCTTTGAGAACTCTCTTTTATTAGCCCATATGTGTACATTTTTTTCAATTTAATTTCTGTCTATTTCATACAGAACCTCTCAATCATTCTTAATCAGTTTTACACCCCCTTCCTCAATGCTACATCCCATCACCTCTGCCACAGGAGCTCATATATTCTGTCAGTGCAAGTACATCTACTAAGGCTCACGGAACATAGAACAAGGGTTGACCCTTTGAAGAGGACACTGATGCATCTCTTAGCCCACCATTTTGAGGGGACATTTTTTTTCATGTTTCTTTGTTTTCTGAGTTGTTTGCATATTCCGGATATCAATCCTCTGTCAGATGTGTACTGGTGAAGATTTTCTCCCACTCTGTGGATTTCCTCTTCACTTTCTTGGTTGTTTCTTTTGTTGTACCAAAGATTTTTAGTTTAATGAGGTTCAGTTTTGCCACCACCATTTGCTGAAGATGCTACATTTCCTCCACTTTATGTTCTTGGCACCATTGTCAAATGTTTGGTGGCAGAAATTGCATGCAATCAAGTTTGGGTCTGCAATTATGTACCATTGATCTGCATGTCTGTATTTCTGTTATTACCATGTTGTTTTACAGACTAGAGCTCTGTAATATAGTTTGAGATCTGGTATGGAAATCCTCCTAGCATTGATCTTGTTGTTTCCCCAGGGTCTTTTGTGATTAAATATGAATTTTAGGAGTTCTTCAAGTTCTGTGAAGAATGTTATAAGTATTTTTATTGGCATTGCATTTAATCGATAGATGGCTTTTGGTAGGATGATCATTTTTATATTAATTATACCAATATATGTGCACTGGTGGTCTCTCCACTCCTGGCATTTTCCTCAATTTTTCTTCATAGGTTTAAATTTTTCATTGTAGAGATATTTAATGTTGTTGATCAGGCTTATTCCTAGTTCATTTTGGAGGCTGTTGTGAATGAGAGGGTTTCCTTGAATACCTTTCCTGATTGTTATTGCTAGAAAGACTACTGATTTTGGCGAATTGATCTTGTAACCTGCCACTTTTCTCAAAGTGTTGATCATTTCTAACAGTTTTCTGGTGCAAATTTTCAGATACCTTCCATACATTATCATATTATTTGCAAAATAGAGATAATTTGACCTCTTCTTTTCCAATTAGTACTCCATTAATTTCGTTCTCTTGTCTTATTGTTCTAACAAGAACCTCAAACACTATATGGAAAAGGAAAGGGAAGAATGGAAAAGATTTTCTGGTTCTTCAGGGGAATGCTTCCAATTTTTTTCCATTTAGAAAGAGGTTGGTTATGGGTTTGTTAAATACAGACCGCTTTAGTTATTTTGAAGTATATTTCCTCCAATCCAATTCTCTCTAGGACTTTTAACATAAACGCTCATTGGAGCTTGTCAAAGTTTTTTTGCAAGTAGTGAGATGACCATGTGATTTTTGTCTTTAAGTCTTTTATGTGATTTATTACATAATTGGCTTAAGTATATTGAACCACCCCTGAAGCTCAGGGATAAAGCTGACTTGAATATGGTCGATGATCTTTTTATAATATGTGTCTGTATGCAGCTTGAAAGTATTTTGTTGAGAACTAGTGCATTTTGCTCATTAATCTTTGATACCTGTTCTAAAATCAAACTTGGAATCCTTTTAAGATGATCTTACTGTAAGATTAGCATTATTTCCAGGTTGTTTAGAAAGAGTTGAATTTAAACTGTACTTAGGCAGTAATCTCTCTCTTGACAGATTAAGTAAAAATGTAGGCATTTTATCAATGTAAAGGTCTTATGTCCTTATAAAGAATTTTTATATACTTAAAACCACACTAAGATTTCGTCTTACCCAAGTAAGACTGGCTGTGATCAAGAAAATGAATAATACCAAATGCTAGAGAGGTTATGGAGAAAGGGGAACACTCATTCACTGCTGGTAAGAATGCAAACTCCTGCAAACCACATGGAAAGCAGTGTGGAGAACTCTTAAAAGACTCAAAATGAACCTTCCACCTGACCCAGTCATACCACTCCTGGGCATACACCCACAAAACTCATCCTATAACAGAGATACATGCACATATATGTTTAATGCAGCTCTCTTCACAATATCTAAGAGCTGGAAGCAACCCAAGTATCCCTCAAATGATGAGTGGCTAAAGAAAATATGGTCCATCTACACAATGTAGGTCTATGCAACAGTAAAGAAAGGTGACACCATGAACTTTGCAAGTAAATGGATGGAACTAGAAGCCATTATGCTAAGTGAAGTAACACAGTCCCAGAAAAACAAATGACATATGGTGTCCCTCATTTATGGATCCTAGCACCAAACCCCTATTTGTAAGGCAAACTGAATAATGTTCTTTTTTAGTAAATATAATACCTGATGTTACACATGAACTTACTATATAATGTGGGAATGTAAAATAATATTTTTTCTCTACCTGCATACAACTCTACTGTCAAAATCTGAATCCCTAAAAGTATTTTGGAAATTAAAAAAAAAAATTAATGGCCCTTCTTAGAAGAGCTATGACTAAAGCTAAAAAATAATAATTTTTGTGTATGATATTAAGCTGATAGTTGGAAGAAAATAACCCATAGTTTTTGAAGAAGGGATGAATGCCACCCAATCCTTCAGGTGAATATCTCCTAATGGATTCTACTCTGAGTCAGTGTAAGCTACAGGAAAAGAAGAGAACAGAGCCCAAAAGAAGGAAACTGAGATCAATGCTATTACCATTCATGTGTTTGGGTGGTTGTTATGCATAAGAATCATGTTTGCAATGGGCAGAAAGCATAGTTTCCACACTTTCCTTCCAATGCCCCCTCACCATGAGGGACCTAGCTGCAGAGGCAATAAGGATGCCATATATGGTGAAGAAAGAGGAAGCTAAGCAGGAAACTTCTCTTGGTTAAGACAGAACATTGATGTATCCATACAGGTAAAAGGCTTTGAAAATCACCAGTGTGCCCCAAATGACAAGCAGTTAGAGGCCATTCAATTTTAGCCTGGAATTAATAACACTTAAATGACTACCCATAGGTTATTGATGTCAGAATGTTTCCATTTCTCCTAACTTTCTCATTCTGAAAAAAATCAAATACAGAAGATCTACAAGAAAGGGTAGAGAAGTGAATAGTATTATGAAATAAAAGTAGAGGACTTTTTCAACACAGTGTGAATGGGACATAAAATGTCTCTATGATTATGCAAAGGAGGTGGGAACTCAAAGGAGAAGGTATGAAGATAGTAATCTGAGAAATCTGGTGCTATTTAATATTCTTATCCTAACAGTTTTAATGCTTTAAAATGTTATGGTCTTTAAGGGTGATATAGTAGCATAGTAATTGAATTCGCTATCATTTGTGAAATTGGTTGATATAGACAACCTAGCTTTTAGTAAAGTATTCTAATATTTCTATATTTTCTGTACATGGATGATCTAATAACAGTTTCTCATTTTCATTCTTATAATGTGACTTATAGCACTTTTGGGTGCATTTAAGTGTATCTTTTAAATTTTCTCTTTTGCATCTTGATTTATTCTATGTGATGAATAATGTGATGAATTTGATGAGAATATCTCAATGGTAGTCATAGGATTTATATTAAGCAGATAACAAATTTGGTCTTGAGGTATTGACACTTATGAAATTGTTTATTTATCTTTTTAAGAAAAGACTCATTTATACTTAACAGATTTAACATGTATAAAAGTTAAATAATCATCAAGGAACATCTCAGAAGTAGGTAGAAAGAATGGCTGCTGCCTTAACAGTTATCTTTCTGGATGAATCGGCACTTGAGATGATTGAGTTTATTGTAAATCTCACGTGTATCAAGACGAAGGCATTGGACCAAATTATAAAGAGCCTTAAAACGATAGTAATCTTGAGCTGATTGTAAGGTAGAAAGTTCTGTCCAGACAGGATAGTTCACATCATTTTGGACTCCAGGTTCAACCTAAAATGCAAATGGCAATCTCTCTTTATTTACATGGTTAGTACTTCTTATTTTTTCTTAGTATTTGTTTAAATTTGGGAGAAACTTGGAAATGCAGGACTTCAGCCAGTGTATTTCGTTCATGTTGTTAGGACAGGTGATTTGAAATTTGTTAGTCATCTAATCTCTTATTAATCCCAGATGAAGTGCATTCTTATTAGAAAATGCAGAGAAGAATGGGGCTGGAGAGATGGCCTAGCGGTTAAGAGCGCCTACCGCTCTTGCAGAGAACCCAGGTTCGATCCCCAGCACCCACATGGCGGCTGAGAACCGTCTGAAACTCCAATTCCAGGAGAACTCCAGCTCCAGGGGAATCCGACACCCACTTCTGACCTCCGCGGCATTGCACGACATGGGTGCACAGACTTGCATGCAGACAGTACATTCGAACACATACAGAAATAAATAAAAATTAATAAAAAAAATTAAAAAAAAATGCAGAGAAGGAGATAACCAAGAAGTTGCCACTTGATAATAGATACAGTGGAGGGACTGGCATAGCCTCCCTCTAAAGGAAGGATGTGCATAGCATTGTACCCCATGTGCCCTTTAAAGATATCTGACTCTACAGTGCATACATACCCATATCCTACCGTGAATTGGAAGGTTTTTTTTTTTTTTTTTTTTTTTTTGCTAAGAGATATCATGTCCTCCAATATACAAGTTAGAGAGAACAACGACAACAAAATAACTGGGAAAAAAACTCTGGATAGACTCAGAAAAAGATCCAAGACATGTATGGCAGAGTGCAGGGATTCAGGTGGGGTGGGGGGCATGGAAAGGGAAGTGACTCTAAATTTGATTGAAAAAATGATGTATGATTTATGGAAAAGTTTAATAACAATAAAAAGAAAAAAAGAAAAGATAAAAAGACAACTCATCTTAAAAAAAAGAATTCTGATAGTGCACCATTATCCTTTTACTTTTTCCAAATAATACTCTATATGCAATTGCTGTATTTAAACCTTAGACACATGGGCAGTCCAACTGGTGCTTTAAAATGAAGATAGTTCAAGAACAACAGAGCTGGAAATCTACAGAAGTACTTGTTTGTCTTTCATGGTTCTCAGAGTTGGTATCCTATAACCTCCTATGGCGAGCAGCTATTTTATTTTATTTTATTTTATTTTATTCTAATCCTTTGTGTACAAAGTGCTTAGTAAGACACTTAAATGGCTAGGTTGTCTTCAAGATCACATGACTAAATTTCCCTCCTACAAAATGAGTTATTTAAAAGTTCCTTTGTCATAAGAGCTTATCATTTCATTAATAAGGAGAGTGCTCACCTTCCTCCAGATCCTATAAAGATCATCTAGAAGGTCTTGGTTCTTCTCTTCAATGTCTTCAGCTACTGAGAGAATAGTAGCAGGGACCCCTTGCATTAAACCCAGTTGGGTCACTAAATGATGCAGAGGGTTGTTCCAGGCTCCCACCAGTCTAAGTGTCATTTTCAGAAGGCTATTCGGCTAAGAGAACACAGTTGAATACCACATTAAAATAACTTAAATACTGTGAGGTTAGTCATATGTGTGTTTGTGTATGTGACACATCTTTTGTAAATGGTACACACTGTAGAATGTAAAATTTAAGCTATTAATTATACTTTACTAAAACTATACTGTGATAAAAAGTTAGTTATTACTTATACAAATAACTGCTTTTCTAATGAGAGGTCCAATTGATTTATGTTTTGATTTCTGTCTAAAGTATCCTAATGCTTTGCCTGTTTGACTACTGTCCTTCTCGATGAGAAATTAAGGCTTTACTAGGACTCGGTGACCATGGGCCTAAGTTGAACAGATTAGATGCCAACATTGGCAATAGAATGTGTCCCAAGTCATTATTAAACAAGGATTCATACACACAAAATATAACGTCATCTGGTGGCATATTTACTTGTGATATATAAGTTATTTTAGGATATGTGAGGGAGACCACAGTACATTCACAACTGTGATTTCCTTGGTGACCATGGCTCTCTGCTCCACTGCTCAGACGAGCTGACCATTTCATGGCCTGGACAGCTGACACAGTGGCTCCAGAACACATCTGATACAGCAGCACAGATGGAAAACACAACCAAGTCTTGACTCTCCAATATGTGTTAATTGCCAAGATCATACCTGAAACTACTCTCCACTTTAATATGCTCATTATGTTGATGTCTGCTGGCTGCTTTAGTGAAAGTGAAGAGACTACACTAGGACTTGCAATGAGAAATATACACAAGGAAGAAGAGTCAAATGGTGATGGTCATGTATGTGGCTACATTCTTTGTGACACATGGTAAAGAGTGAAAGCTTGAACTGGATGAAGTTCCCATGTGCATCCATACTCTATTCAGGTACACAAATACTATAATACCTTTCCAAGTCTCAGTTTCCTTATCTCAGCTAGCTCTTGTGAGGATCAAATGTACCACTGCCATGACAGTGTTTGTGAAGTGTTCGATAGTATAACTCTTAAGAAATGTTCCCTCTTCTCCAAGTCTTTGACCTAACTCTCCCTTACTATTATCACATGATGTACAATTTAAGTCATGTTAAGACATGTTATGGCAGGAATCAGAAGAGAGATATGACAGCAATCACAACTAAGACCTGTTCTGATACTCAATTCTGGCTTCTGCAAGCACGAGTCACATATGCATGCAATATAGGGATCACACACAAAATCAAAATTTAAAAACCATTAAAACAAATAAATACAACTCTATTTGCATCCTTACACATATACATACATGTGCATTTAACCGTAAGTGTCAGATACAGTTCAGAGTTTCCTACATCATGGACAACTAAAGGATCAGATATGGCATTACTTACCATTTTATCTTTGGCTCTCAACTGCAGACTGTGATCAAATTAAATCTCTTACCGCCCCCCCCCATTTCCATTTAGGTGCTTGGGTGACTGCCACACCTGTTATGGTTCATGCCTGAACCTGCACCTCAGCAAAGCCAGGCCTCAGTTGTTGGGGGGAAATGTGGGCTGAGGACTTACTTGCATCCCCCGTTCTTCCAGGAAGCTTATAACAGAAACCAACATAGAAGTGTGGCAGGAATTTAGAGACTCTTTTACCTGCCAATGAAGAAAATGCTCAGTTAATTGGAGTTTGGGAATTAGGTAAATTTATTTGTGTTCAGAACATTAAAATATTGAAAACAGGGGTCTTTTTTTAATTAACACTGAATTAAAAAAAACTGTAATTAAGCTATTGAGGGTGTGAATTTTTTTTTTTTTTGTCTTTTCAAGACAGGGTCTCCCTGTAGCCCCAGCTGTCCTAGAGCTGACTCTGTAAACCAGGTTGGCCTTGAACTCACAAAGATCTGCCTGCCTCTGCCTCCCAAGTGCTAGGATTACAGGCATGTGCCGCCATGCCTGGCTGAGAGTATGAAATTTTAACTATTCCTTGTTCTATCAGTAATCTCACACCATTTTTTGTCTTATTTTCTAATTTTCTAACTCACCCCCTTCTTTAGTCCTCCACCAACTCGTTTTTCACCAACTTTTCCACAAATGTTCTATTTAGATGAAAAACACAAATAAGAGCAAAATTGCCAAGACCTGTTTTATATGAGGGGATCTTTTGCTAAATTTAAGCCCAATGCCATAGTGCATATATATCTACAATATTAATATGTTTCCTTCTAAACTGATAGTTCTTATTCAAGCAGATATGGCTCCATACTTTGGTATTATGAATCAAACCATAATATATATATATCCATATATATATAAATATATTTTTTTTTTTTTTTTTTTTTTTTTTTTTTTTCTCTTTTTAGAAAAAAATCAGAATGGAATTATGTTGATTGTGATAAATTAGTCATAAAATCCTGGCTATTTTTACAGCAATCAATAATTTATAAAAGCCGTGGTGGCCTATAGAAAACTTCCCAAAGATCAAGCCAGCTAAAATTCCAGCATCTGTGAAGTAGATGAACTTCAGGCACTGCTCCTGACAGAGGATCTATTGGAGGTTTATATTTCCTGGTAGCCGAGTAGTCATTCTTTTGTAAGGATGTGGCCATTTTCAGGTTTTTCATACACATATGAGCAACTCTAACTAAAATGGCATATCAAAATTAAGCACAAATTCTAGGCGTGGTGGCACACAACTTTAATCCAGCACTCTGAAGGCAAAGCATGGGGATCTCTGTGAGACCCAGGCCAGCCTGATCTACATAGTGAGTTCCAGGTAGCTAGGGATACAAGGAGACACTGTCAAAAAATTAAAAACAAGACATGAAATTGGGAAGATGTCTTGGTGGGATATTAAGGCAGTTGGAGCATGATTCGGGGCACAGATAAGGTATTTCATTTAATAAGTGTATGAAATTCTCAAAGATAAAGAAAAAATAAGTTGATATTCCCATGATGAAATACTCTAACCCTTAAACCCTTAAGCCAAGATAAACTCTTCAGAGACCCCTTTTGGTCAAGGAGTTTTATCTCAGAAATGGAAAATAACTAACACATGGGCCTGGGGTTGGAAAGCAGCAAAGGGAGACCCTGCACACACGTTCCATGGAAAATCACTGAAGACCTTCTAACACAACAAGAAAATCTTACTGGCTGTGTAGCAGGATAAGAGATGAGCACAGATGTGTCTGATGGATCCGTCATGGGCTAAGTCTCCAGTTTGTATGGGAGACAGTTTGTTAGCCTTAGAATTTGCAACATGGTTGTACAAAACAAGCACTAGTGGAAAAAAGTTCTGTTTGAAACTTTATGGTTACCTGCTGTGAATCCACCATGTGTCCTTGTCACTATCTCCAAATGGGACACGGATGCTTTTAGTACTTGTGCTGGGTCATGTGTACAACAAAAATTTAGATATTTATCTACCCTAATATATTGATCTAAGAAAAATAGTTAATGTATTTATTAAATGTAGATGATAATAACTTATTAGTTATTATAAAACATAAAATTGCAAATTAAGGAGTATTAAATAGGGAAAATTAAAATATACAACTCTTAATGTTTTTCTTATTAATCTATCTGTAATTATTTCTCCTTAGGTATTAATGGCTTATATTAAATAATTTTAAAATATCCATGTAAACCTAACAATCAGCAGCAAGTCTGTAAAACTTTAATGAATTACTAGCACAGTTAGGAAGGTGAATATCTGCCTCCCAGAAATGTGTAATGAATGAAAACTAATGAATAATGTTCAGCATCGCGCTCCCTTCTAAGCTGCAGCAACAACACTGACATGAAGGCTCCTTTGGGGAAGAAGGAGGAAGGAAATGGGGTACTTACGAATCTATGGAACATTTTCGAGGAGAAGCTGCTGGTGAACTGAAACAAGATAAAAGGGCAGAAAAAATGATGAGTAAAAAAGACAGTGTGAAAGCACATTTTTTAAAATACAGAGGCACATTCTCTGGGTGCCCATGGCTGTACTGAAGTCTTGTCTATTTTCTCTTCCTTGTTACTTACTGACTGATCCTGAGCAAATAGGAGACAGCTATTGGGAAAAGTTAACTGGTTTCACTTTGAAACCCTTGGATAGATGTTTATTCAACATCTTCCGTTGAATAAACTCATGCATGGAAACCTTTATTTTTTTATTTATTTACTTATTTTTGTATGTGTATGAATGTACTGTCTGCATGCAAGTTTGTGCACCTGTGTCGTGCAATGCTACACAGGTTAGAAGAGGGTGTCGGATTCCCCTGGAACTGGAGTTAAAGACGGTTCTCAGCTGTCATGTGGGTGCTGGGGATCGAACCCGGGTCCTCTGTAAGAGTAGTCGGTGCTCTTAACCGCTAGGCCATCTCTCCAGCCCCGCATGGAAACCTTTAAACAACCATTCCTTCCACATGGGGATTTTGAATAAGCCAATAATTGGTGATAATTTTCCCCCTCTTGACATCATTGGAGCTGAGGTCATGTCTGTTCATTCCATGAGGTTATGACAATGATAGATTCAATTAAGTATATGATAGATGGCAATAAAGACTGAAGTTGTATTCAGGAACAGAAAATAAGATATTCCCCTCAAAACCATTTCATTCAGAATTTTATGTCATAGGTGTAAAAATGTTAAAGTTCTTCTTAAAACGAAATTTATTATACAAACAATTAAAATCACTGAACTCCCGTGATGTCCTCCTGATTTTATGAGAACACCCTATTCTCCAGGTAGCTAGTACTTCCTTTACTTGTAAAAATAGATCTATAATGTGAAAGCTGGGGGACCCAACTGGCTGTTTTGGGCTCTGTTATCTAACCATTCATGAAGGACCTTTTAGCAAAGTAGGTAAGGTACTCACAAATTGATCACACATGTTTGAAGAGAGGTCACGGATGTTTCTAGACAAAATGACAGCACTTTCAAGTAGGTACTGGAGAGGCACCACACAACGGCCATCTTCAGTGTAGCACTCAGGAGCTGAGGCCACGTTCTTCCACAGTTGCAGGTTTGACATCACCAGCAGCAGGAGCGCCCCTGCTAAACACCAACAGGACACCATCAGGATGATGTAGCTCTCTGAGGTCATGAAGACTCATCCGAGCTGGGAAAGCCTGACTTCTCACGTGTGTTTGGATCCATGATTAGTACTGCAAAGCAGGGTAGTGGAAACTTGGATTTTACTGTGAAAGTTTAGGCAAATAAACCATCTTTTCATTGGTAAGTAGTTGAAAAGCAGGTAACTCCCCTCATGCCTTGATTGTTCATAGAGTGCTGAACATTACAAATATCTAGAACTTAAGTCAATTCTGAACAATTGTTTTTTTCTCAATAATTTATTATTTTTATTTTTTAGGTCTATGAGTGCTTTGCCTGCACTCATAGACCTAAAAATGGTCTATGGGAGTGTGCCACATACATGCAGTCCCTGCAGAATTGAGGAAAGAAAGATTCCCCTGCAACTGGAGTCAAGGATGGTTGTTGGCCTCCATGTGGATGTTCTCATGAGAATCCATATTTCACCTTCCATTGCAGACAATAGAAGACCTAGGAAGTTTGATTTGATCTACATTTCCTGAAACAAAAAGCCTCATTCTTAAGACTTTTGACAACAATCTTTGTTGGTTTCATCCTCAAATTCAAATTTTATTGGATGGACAAGGCAGAATTCAAACATCAAGAAGGTGCACTCTCAATGTCACAGACAGCTCATGTAGGCACTGTATTTAAAATCAGCTTTTAACATTTGTGACACTACAGCTAAAGTAATTGAGAAATAAAAATGTGTTTCTGAAGAACCTTAGTAATATAATATTTTAGAGTAATATAAAATCAATGGAGGAAAACATGAAGTCCTAAACATAAATAGAAGACTAAGAGAAAGACACAGGGCAGTTATGGCAGAATGCATGATCTGGGGTGGGTGGGGGAAGGGAAAGGGGAATATGCCTAAACTGAACTGAAAAATGATGTCTGAAATATGCAAAACATCAGTAAAATCATAAAAAAATCTTTTCATAAACTATTGGACATGTCCAAGATAGTACTAAGGCACATGTTGAAGATTTAGCCCTAGGAAAAGAGCAAATTCTAATTTTCAAGATTATTCTAAAAAGATATATAATATTCAATACAAGGAAAAATCACATTAGCTGCAAAACTAAATTAATTCAGGAAATAAGATCAACCTGGATGTCTATCAAGTGATGAAAGGATAATGAAAATATGGAACACTTATACAGTTTAATATTATTTAGCTGTTAAGAAAAATGAAATTATTAAATTTTCAGGTAAATGGCTCAAACTACAAGTGAATATCTTGAGATAAGAAACATAAATGTCACCTGTTGTTTCTAATAAGTTAAGTCAATGCTAACTCTGAAAATTTCAATATGTGTGCTTCAGTTGCAAAATCAGATCTGTGGAAGCTTGTAAGGAACCACAGAGAGCTTCATGGGATGGGCAATAGAATGATGTTATATAAAGGGGACATAAGAAAAATGGAAAATGAAGGGAAAATGGAGTGGAGAGTGGGAGGTGAAGATGGAGGAGGAACTTGGGGAGAGATAAGTGTCACGGAAAGCACTGTGAAAAGGCCGTATGGGAACTTGCTACTGCAAGAGCTTCTTAAACTATGTACATAACACATATAAAAAGAGTTTAAATGGAGGAACCTTATAAAAGGGAACATTGACACTATCAGACAGCACAGAGTAGAAAAGTCAAAGGCCAACACTAGGAATGGGCTTCCTCTTTTGGAGTGGTTGACCAGAAGATTCCCATAAACTCTCAAACAACACTAGGCATTACCCTCCAAAACTTGATTGTAAGTCCTTGTGTCTGGAAGTACTGCACATGTGAGTTTTAGAACAAACAGGGAACAATCAATCTGATACTGACCTCAAATCTTCATTTCTACTTGATCGCTTTCATAATGCAGGAAAGTACTATGCATGCTCTCAGAAGAGAAAAGTAATCACCAATCTTACGAGGCTTTGATCTCTGTGAGGTACTCAAAACAGCTTGGACAAGACCTGATGTAGGAATAACTAACCTTATACTTATGGATTTAAGACCTGCTTGGAAGATGGAGATCTTACTGAGAACTGTAAACAGGGCTAAGTACATGCAACTAGACAGATGACAGGATGTAAAAACTGACTTCTACTCTTCTCTAAAATGGATATAGTATTAAACAGACCCCTAATGGCTTGTCATTATAACCCATAGATAAAGCATATCTCAACTCTCACTAGATAAACTTCTTTCAGCAGAAGGCAGTTAATATAAAGACTTACAACTGGTCAATCTGCAGAGAAGAAGAAAATACAGAGAGCTCAGCACTAAATATACTTATATCACACCTTACCCCAAAGCCTCAGGGATCAATGCAAAAGAGGAGCCAGAAAGTTTCTAAGAGCCAGAGCTGGCGGCTCCATTCAGGAACCCATGTTTTTTTGTGTAGAACAGCTCAGCCGCACATATGATCCCACAGTGCTACATAACGTGTCCAAAACCTGTGCAGACCAAGCCAGACAGAATTTCAAGGTGGCGTGGGGAGGGGGGCACAAAGCCGACAGCTGCTGGGAAAGAGACTCAGTTTTGAACAAGAGTGTAGTGCTGTAGGTTAGCCAACTCTGGGAGATAGACTTACAGCCACTCTATCTGGGGAACGCCCATCAGAGTTGATAAGAAAGTGTAATATCAGACATGAAATGAGAGAAGAATGGAGAGGTGGACCTGAGAGGCGGGGGAGAGCTTCTGCAGATGATCAAAACAAAATGCATGGAATTGCGGGAAATAAATTAAAAATAAATTCATATTATGAAATTATATTTCTTTTTGATTACAATGCTTCTAAGAATTGGTCGTATGCAATATATTGATATGAATATATCACCTCCTTTATCATTTAAATGATTTTAACATTATAATGAAGCAAAACAGAAAAATGTATTCATACCCCACTTCTAAAAAATGTTTCTGTGGCTGTTATCACTGCGTTTACTTGTGACCATTTCCTACAATGAGAGGTTCTTACCTGGAGGCCTGTTTTTCTTCTGGGTGTGTGGCTTGGCCTACACCAAATTTCAGATAGCATTGTATGACACAAACATGATCTTACTTTCTACTTAGGACCCAGAACTGAAAGATCAGTTTTCAAGCGGATGAATTAATATATGAAACTTTGGAAACGAAATTGTTATTTCCTTCTGTGTGGAGCTGAGACAATAGAACATGTTAACTCTTTAACTCTTAATTTTTTTTTTTTTTTTTTTTTTTTTTTTTTGGTCTTTTTGAGACAGGGTCTCCCTGTAGCTCTGGCTGTCCTGGAACTCACTCTGTAGACCAGGCTGGCCTCGAACTCATAGAGATCCGCATGCCTCTGCCTCCCAAGTGCTAGGATTAAAGGCGTGCGCCACCACGCCAGGCATTTATTTATTTCTGTATGTGTATCAATGTACTGTCTGCATGCAAGTTTGTGCACCCGTGTTGTGCAATGCCGCGGAGGTCAGAAGAGGGTGTCAGATTCCCCTGGAACTGGAGTTCTCCTGGAATTGGAGTTTCAGACGGTTCTCGGCCGCCATGTGGGTGCTGGGGATCGAACCCGGGTCCTCTGTAAGAGCGGTCGGCACTCTTACCCGCTAGGCCATCTCTCCAGCCCCAGAACATGTTAACTCTTATATCCCTGTTAAAGTCCAGTTTTTAATTTCAGCAATATTGTGAATGTGGGCTGGAATTTTCCTTGTTCTGGGAATTGTTCTCTGCATTAGAAGATGCTTAACAACATTCATGATTTTTTTCTAATTGGACCCCGGAAACATTTTCCCCTTTTTTCACATCTCAACTCAAAATGTCACTTTTTTTCCAAGAGGAGAGTTCTGATGTTTGAGAATCATTGATCCATGATTCTACTGAATCCTGTACAGTTGCTTTCTGTGGAATTCTTCTAAACACTGTCAGTTCCTCTGGGGAGATGTTACAAATACACCATCACAAATCACACATAGACAACAACTGAGAAAGCTTCCATCTATGGAAATTTGGTGTACCAATGAGTTAATTATTTAGAAGTGCTATGTATGATGAGAGAGTACTTACAAAAGCATGGTCGACTTAATGACAGCTGCATCTCTGAGAAGATCCCCAACAGTATTGGTGACGTCACTTGTGAGCTGGTCTGCTGGATTAATCTACATTCAGGAAATTTTCCAGCTTCTTTATACTTAAGCAGAGACCCCCAAGGGCATGCAGAGCCATGGGCAGGAAGCAGTTATGTGCAGAATCTCTCATGGGTGTCCTGTGACCATCTATCTTTGGGGAGTATTAAGAGTTTTATTACACTACCATAGACTTATCTGTGTCTGCAATTTTTTGGCTTATTTCCATGTTGTGACTCAGGTCACAACATGAAATGTTTTGGAGATCTCCAAAGCAGTATCTGCTCCATGATGAAAATGATCATATGTACCTGGAGGAAATGGGTTTTCCCCAATGGTCCCCCCTTTTTCTTAAACTCTTACATTCTATCTCCTCTTTCATAGTGTTCTTTGAAGAGGGTGACATGTGTCTATACATAGACATATAGGTATATATACATGATTTATATATGCACACATGTAGTCAATTATTCTCAATAGTTCAACTACTTGGGAATCCCTACATGCAACTATTTGCTATATTTAAGAGAATCTCTCCACAAATTAAGCTGGCAGCTGCAATAATCTATAGGTCTAAACATAAATGAGGGGAAGGGATTTTGGAAAACCCATTATATCTATTTAACAGGACAACCACATTAGCTTCTTTTCAGAGTCCTACAAACAATCAGGTAAATATGTTTGCACTGGTTTAAAATACTAAATATGGACTCGCTTCTTGAAATTAGTCTTAAATCATTCCATAAATTTGTGAAGAACACCACACACAATTGTGTCACTGCTGCCCTAGGGAGTATGATTTGCATGCATGTTGATGACATTAACACATGGGCCGTAGTACTATTACCTACATTTATCCCCAACCAGACTCCATAGTGTCTTTGTCGTTGTGAAAGAGTGTCAGCATGGACTAAGCTTCCAGCTCAATGCCATTTTCCCATGGAACTTAGCCAAGGTCCTTCAGCACCCAATTTCACCAGCTACTTGTACGGTGCATGCTATATTAAGTCTTGTCACGAAAAGAGTCACTGTCCAATAACGTCTAGAGCAATAGTTTTCCCTGTACACTGGGATTTTATTTAATAACCTGATGGCCAAGGAGATTGCCTCTTCCTTGCACAAATGTACCTTCTCACAAATTCTTTAACAGCTATCTTTCATGTCCTACCAGGTACCTTACCAAATGATTAGGAAATTTAGAAACTGGATTTTATATGTTGAAAGCTTTACAGAAGTTCATCAGGATCTCTGTAGACCAATGGTAACTGCTTCAAGAAAGTGAAAATGGAAATCTAGATTCTGCATCTACATGGACACTAAATAAAACTTACCAATACTTTACTACAACATGCAAAACTCTCTATTTCTGCCAGCCCTTTCCTCCTCACCATAAAATTGGGTGGACAACATGGATGGCACGCACTAGGTCTTTAAGCTGTCTGTTATCCAGAGTCATTTTTTATGAGCTGTTTGGCTTATTCATCCTCAGACACTGATATGGCATCCCTAATCTGATTAGGTGGAACTGGCTGGAGTGGTGCTTGTTTGCTCTTGTGTGAGTGGAGGACTCTCAGGGCCCATTCTTACCTTCCAAACCCAGCGTCCCTAGAGCTGGTCTCCCCATTTGACAGTGTCTGGCTTGGCTCTAAGTTCTAGAGCTGTTTATTTCCCAACAGTGTTTAATGAAAGGCCTTCAGGCTGGGTGAGTATTCTCCACTCCACAGACTGCCTTTTCCTCAGTAACACAAGGTAGCCATAGAGTTCAGAGAAGTGTGCTAAATTCTCCCTATGTGATGTGCTGCATGTTTCCTTCCTGCTCAGCCTCCTTCAGCAGCCCTATATGGAGGAGACTTGTACACAGTATCCTCTCTGACTAGGGAGAATTGCCTATTTCTAGGAGAAGTTCAACCTTTTTCAAGTGTACTGTTTTATCTTCACATTCTTACAGTGTTTCTTTTTGCAATAGTGTTTCTGGTATAACCATGAATTTGGGTCATCACGAACCTGGCACATCATTAGGGATCCCTGAAATCCATCCTTTTGCACGGGGTCCTCAAGTGTTCTGCAATATCCTTATAGGCTCACAACATTTGTCACATATTATTTTACCTGGTGTACTACTCCCCTAGGAAATGTCCTTCCTCCACAGTAGTGGGTAGAAAGGGAATCTGCTCATCTTCCAACTCTTCTATACCTAAACACTGCTACTCAGTAGTAAAGCCTTCTAGAATCTCAGAATAATCACATCTGCCAGTTTGTCAACATTTCTCTTAGAAATTCTATCTTGAGGACAACACAGGTGCCAGCTATTTCCTTTTCTCCCATACAGGTTAATTCACTCAAATCTTCCACAGCCTCCTCGACTTGAAGAGAAGAGTTCAGTTTTCCCTGCGACAGACTCTTACAGAGCCTAACTGGGATCTTAAGATGAAAGCTGGAATCTAAAGATTTTTCTAAAGCTGGACGTGGTGGCACATGCCTTAATCCTAGCACTTGGGAGGCAGAGGCAGGCGGATCTCTGTGAGTTCAAGACCAGCCTGGTCTACAGAGCAGAGCGAACTCCAGGGCAGGTGGGACTAAAGGGAGACCCTGTCTCAAAAAATACCAAAAAAAGGGTTTTATAAAAACAAACTTTTGGGCCACACTCCTTGGATATCAGACATTCTTCCTACTTACAAAATAATGACTTTCTTCATAAATGATGTATTTATAAACAATCTAACTTGTAAGAAAACTTGTGTTTGCAATCCAGACCTGGTTTTGGTTCATGTTCCCATGCAAATAGATTTAAAATGTGAAGTTGAATAGTTGTTCTTTTATAGGCTCCATTGAGACAGTTACTGAATGTTTATTTCATTATGCAACAGGAAGTTTCTATTTTCACTTGCTCCAACACTCAATTCCTAATTTGCTCTCTGTATGCCACTTTGGCTTTGCAGTTGTTAGATTTTGGTTTGTTTCTATGTTTGAGGTGGGAAAGCCATGTTGACACATCTTGAGAAACTTTACAGACTCAGGTGACATGAGATGAGGCATGTCCGTGCTGACATCTGGATAGCAGTTGATTACTTCCTTCTTGCATTATGAGTAACTATTGAGACTTAAATTATTAACTTATAATTTTGATTTCAGATATATTTTAGAAGCTTTCTACTGTAATGTCTGGTAAGTATGTGAAATGATGTATTTATACTATCATGGTAGCTTGCCCTAATGGATAATTCCTACTGTGTAGTACTTCCTTGGCCTAAGAGAACACTGTTTTATTTTAATTTCAGTTTCTTTTGTGCACTACTCTGTATCTACTATGATTTGTTCCATAATAGCAAATTTCTGATGTCTCTAGCAACAATCCCTTCAGAAATTTATCCCTATCTTAATCTCCTCGACTTGAAGAGAAGAGTTCAGTTTTCCCTGCGGCAGACTCTTACAGAGCCTAAGAGAATAAGTCCGTAAAGGAGATGTTATGGAGTCTGTCCCCAGACAGGCACAGGTTTACTGAAGAAACAAATCAGAAGAATTTACACAATCCCAGGAATAAGCAGGAAAACTCATCTAGAAGGTGTTCATATGGATTTATTAATGCCTACTTTGGCTATACCGTGGAGCAGCAGACATTTATTACTGACGTAATCAGTTCCTAGTTTCAGCCACCAGGTGGGCTTTTGTCTGAAACGGTGGCAGCAGGCTAGACCTGCCCCTAAATTCCTGAGAATAACTGACTTAAGTATAGTGTTTAATCTGAGCAGGTTTCTGAATTCTGCTTTTCTGCCATTACTGCCCGAGAACACAGGGTATGTTACTATGTTACATTCGATATTATTAATTTTGCTGCACATTTGTCCTGAGGCTGTGGTTTACTTTGGTGTGATGCCCCTACCCCTTTCTACATCACTTAGATGGTACTTGGATCAGAATTGATGTTGTTTTACAGCTTAGTCTACCAATTCCTGAAAGTTGAGTGCTGATATATTTCTAATTTAATTATTTGTCCTTTCATCTATTTTTGCTTAAGGCATTTGAGAATGGTTTTTGATTTGATGTTTTCACAGTTAGAATTACTTTTGTCTTCCTATTCTTTGGACTTTTTACCATTTGTAATGACTATATTCCCCTTTTAATTTCCAATAATTTTCCTTAAAATCTACATTTATCAATGATTAATATATCCAGATTTCTTTTTTAAAGTTGACTAAAAGCAGGGTATATTTTCATTCATTATTGTGATTATATTTTCATTTTCCTTTTGTTGAATTTTAATTTTCATACACAGTATTTCTTCTCATAAAAATGTTTTCCTCTGAAGGTGTCTTCCTACTTGGCTGACCTTCCTCCCACATAACTCTGTACTTGATTTTTTCCCTGTGTCCTTGTTGTGGGGGGAGGTTCTGCATCATGTCCAGTTAATAGATATATAAAAATATATGTATATGTGCTCATTTTATACACTGTAATCTAGGTCCACATACAGCAGACAAGACATCAGTATGTACTTGTGTATTTATTTTCTCCCGTATCTACCCTGGGCCTGTCCCTCTCTTTTTCTCTTCCTCCCTCCCATGATCACCATGCTCCTTTTAAGGATCTTCCTTTCAATCATAGTCCATATATATTTTTTCACATGGGAGGAAACATGTTAATTTTGTCATCATGAGTTTTCTTTATTTCACTTAACATGGAATCTAGATTTATTCACTTTACTACAAATGACATAATTTATTTTTCTTTTTTAATATGTATTTTTATTAAATTTTTATGCATTTCATATAATCCATCCTAATCATATCTAGACCCCCTTCTCTATCTCCACACCCCCATATGCCACCAACAAGATTCCATGCCTTTGGTCATATATGTCACAGCCTATTGGTGATATATCTACAATGGAACCTCTACACCTAAGTCTCATGGAACCTAACAGAAAAGGGGTAAAGAGAATACCAATGCACCTCGCAGCTCTCATCAGCAAAGCTTCTGTAAAGCAGGAGATAAACACACAAAGCAACCACTGTCCAAAATGTAGAGAATTCAGAGTGCATGTCCACAGATAGGACTCCTATGTTAAACCTCACCCATTCATCCAAGGCTCAGGAACTACTGTGGAAGAGAGGACAGAAAGATGGTAAGATCCAAGGTTGGTACATGACCATAGAGAAACTGAGTCTTCCGGCCCTGGGACCCTTGCTCATATGAGCTTACAGCAATGGCGACTGCACGTACAGACCCATACAAACTCAATATAACAACAAACACGGAATTTGGAACATCAACAGGACTCCCCAAACTTAGCCAAGGAACTATTAGGCTCTGAACATGACGGGGTGAGGGAGAGTTGATCTTCTTTAAGGAGTGAAGCCAGATGGGTCGAATGGGCCCCAGTTGATAACGTACACTGAAGAGCATCTGGGTGCACAAGGTGTGAGAATATGTGTGTATTTATAATCACATTTTATTCCTTCATTTACGTGTTATTGACATACGGGCTTTTTATATATCGATTCTCTTATAACGTAGCAAAATCTTTGATGCACAAAAGGTGGGTGTTCTGTTGCTTTTGATTCCACAAGGCACAAATGCTGTATTGGTATAGATGCATCTGATGCTATTTTAATGTATTCTATACTTTACATGTTCCGTATCGACCACCACTACCTCCCTAGAATCCTCCTAATACACCCAGCAGTCCCTCTCCCAGGTTCAAGTCCTCTTTTCATTTTATTTATGTTTGTTTTTAATCAGGTCCAGCTAGTTCTGCCTGTATGGACAGGGTTGTGTCACCATCCATTGGCGAATGAACAAAATGCCATTTGCCACACCCACCCCCTAATGGGAGAGTGAGTTTCCCTCCCCAGTGACCAGTTCCTCCCCAGACTTGAGTGTGGCCTCAGGCTCTGTTACTCCATTACCATGACTAATCTTGGTTGTCTGCTAAATCTTTGGTCAACTATAAGTCAAGCTTCTGGGCCCTCCTGTGAGCACTTTCTTGATCAGATATTTCGAGTATGTGTAAGAGGAACCAGTCTAGTGGGCAGCACTGTCTGCTCTCAGCGCAGATGAAAGAATGGTGAGGAATGAAGCCGTGCCTTTCACCTGCCTGCCTTCGCTCTTCTGGAAAATTCGTCTGTCCTGTGGCCACTGCTGCCTTCCTTCACTGATATTACAACCAGCCTCTTCCAGCTTCCCACATGGACCAAAGGCCTGCAGCTCTCCAGCATCCTCCAGGCCTTATGTGCCATACCAAGAATACTGAGACATCCAGCCTTTCTGGTATGAGATAACATTTTTGAACTATTGTCTTAACTGCTTTCTATTGCTGTAATAAAAGATTAACCAAAACTAATTTGAAGAGGGGGATGGTAGTATTTCATCTTACACTTCCAAGACACAGTTTGTCTTTGAGGGAAGATTGTCCAGAACTCAAGGCAGGAACCTGGAGTCAGGAAATGAAGCCGAGGGTACAGAGGAAATCTGCTTACAGTCTTGCTTTCCTGGAAAGTGCTTACCTTTCTTTTTTTCGTTAATTTTTATTGAGTGCATTTCATACAACATTTCTTAATCAAATTTAGACTCATTCCCCCATCCATGCCCACCCCTTATGGCCCTCTGCCACCTGCCAGAGCTCATAGACTCTGTCATACATGTTAAGTCCTCCTTGCATCTTTTTCTCAGTCTTTTATAACCTTTTTGATGCACAAGTTTACTGTTTTAGTCAGTTCTTTGAATAGGTTTCTCTCTCTCTCTTTTTTTGTTCCCTTTAATTTTATATTATTTTTATATTACTCTAAAATATGCATAAATATTTTCTACTCATATACAGTAATTACAAAGTCTGAGAGTAAGTGGTGGATTTATTCTAGAGCCTGTTAAGAGATTTACCACCTGACCCAGCCATACCACTCCTGGGTATATACCCACAAGATTCATCCTACCACAAAGATACATCCACATCCGTGTTTATTGCAGCTCTCTTCACAACAAGGAAGAGCTGGAACCAACCCAAATGCCCCTCAACTGACGAGTGGATGACAAAAATGTGGTACATCTTCACAATAGAGTACTACTCAGTGGTAAATAAAGATGACATCATGAACTTTGCAGGTAAATGGATGGAACTCGAAGCCATTATGCTAAGTGAAGTAACACAGTCCCAGAAAAAACAAGTGGCAAATGATTTCTCTCATTTGTGGATGCTAACACCAAATTCCCAGATGAAAGGCAAGCTGAACAAAATTATTGTTATATTTCTGTTTATCTGAAAGCAACTATGTGGTTATAATGAAAATCTCTTAACATGGCATCTACCTTTCTTATACAGCCAATTCACACCCACCTGGGGATGGTATCACCCACTGTGGGATAACTGACTATGATATGATGTGGAGAGTTTTCAACTATTAGCCTTTTGCTCGTATTGTCTTCTTTTCTGTGCTCATTATTTTATAGATTACTGTGCTTTTTTTTATTATTATTTATTTTTGTATGTGTATGAATGTATTGTTTGCATGCAGGTCTGTGCACCCGTGTCGTGCAATGCCGCGGAGGTCAGAAGAGGGTCTCAGATTCCCCTGGAACTGGAGTTCTCCTGGAATTGGAGTTACAGACGGTTCTTAGCCGCCATGTGGGTGCTGGGGATCGAACCCAGGTCCTCTGCAAGAGCGTCGGTGCTCTTAACCGCTAGGCTATCTCTCCAGCCCTCAACTATTAGCCTTTTAACAGCTCTTGTGTGTTTGATTTTTCATTTTGTTTGTTAGATTTAGGATTTTTTTCTATTAAATTTCAATTGAAGATTTGTTGTATCTTTAGACTTGCCTCCAATCTTTTTCTCTAATTTATGAAATATTGGTTATTCTGCTGACCACATCACAGGGTAGTGGTGCTTGTTTAATCTGTTTACTGATTCATTGAACTTATTCTCCATTCTGAAATTCTTTCTTCTGATTGATATAGTCAACTTTTGTACTGCCCATTGATATTTATTTTAATATCATGAGTGTTTCCTTTTTAAGGATTCTAATCTATACAAAATCTCATTTTGTTGCCAAATTTCATTTCAATGTTGCTGGTTTTTCTATTCATATTGTTGATTATTCTAATGTATTTTTAAAATAATAAAGTAATTGTGTAATTTCATTCAGAACCATGAGCATTTCCACCTTCCCTGTCCAATTTAGGATTGGTTTCCTTCAGTCACCTGATGGTTTCTATCCTTTTCAGGGACGCTGATCATTTTTACAAGCCAGACTTTGAATTCTTATTCTGCATTTTAATCACTGTACCTTTGAATTCAGTATTGAAGGACTTACATCATTTGTAGGAATCATGTTACCACCTTTTAGCTTTCTTGTGAGTCTATTGAGAAATTTGAATTATAACTTGTCAGCAGAAGAGTTGCTGATGAGATCATTAAAAAATGATGAGATCAACTTTTCTTAAAAATTTTAGCCGGGTTTGGTGACGCACGCCTTTAATCCTAGCACTTGGGAGGCAGAGGCAGGAGGATCTTTGTAAGTTCAAGGCCAGCCTGGTCTACAGAGTGAGTTCCAGGACAGCTGGGGCTACAGGGAGACCCTGTCTCAAAAAGACAAAAAAATTTATACATGTTTAAGTATAAGAGAGTTATTTACATATAATTTTATTGTTTGTTGTTGATGGCATTTTTATATTATATTTAAATTGCATATGAAAAATTATTTTATTTGGTGGCCAAGCAGGTATACATGTGTGTGTATCTGTGTGTTTCTGTATGTATGTATATATATATATATATATACATATATATATATATATGTATATATATATATGTATAACATATATGTTAAATGTGTATGTTTTTGAGTGTACAAACTATATTATTCAAGATACATTAAAATTAATATCCTTGGTACTGGGGAAATACTATAGAACAACACTTTCTGTTGTTCATGTCTAATGTCTTTCATTTACATTTCTTTATTTTTTATTTTTTTATTAAATTTATTTATTTATGTATGTGTACGAATGTACTGTCTGCATGTAGGTCTGTGCACCCGTGTTGTGCAATGACGCGGAGGTCAGAAGAGGGTGTCGGATTCCCCTGGAACTGGAGTTCTCCTGGAATTGGAGTTTCAGACGGTTTTCAACCGCCATGTGGGTGCTGGGGATTGAACCCAGGTCCTCTGTAAGAGCGGTTGACGCTCTTAACCGCTAGGCCATCTCTCCAGCCCAATCATTTACATTCCTTTGTAAATATAAATGTCACCATATTATACAAAACACCCTCCTGCCTTTACCTCCCAAGCATTGGGACCTGGGGTTGCAGTCACACGAAGTCTCACTAGACTACTTTATGTGGGTTTTACAAGATTGAATAAAGTTCCTCAAGGTTTGTAACCAACAGGACTTAGATTTTATTTTTGATACAGGATCTCTCTGTAGCACCAGATGGGCTGGAACATATTACGTTGACCAGGCTACCTTTAGTCTCATAGAAATCTGCCCTTTTCTGCCACATAAATACTGGGACTCAAGGCATGTACTACCAAGCCTGGCGGGTACTTCGATTTTTAAATCTATTGTGAAAGCTAACATGACCATATTTAAAATAGTAGCAAACATTATGGCTTTTTTTTTTCCAATTTGTACTTTAGCATTTTTCTTTGACTTACTGCACTTAAGTGAGATGAATGCTTCTATTTCTTAGTTCAAGAACTCATCTTTAAGCAGTGGAGTGAAGAAGCTTCTCACACACAGCTCTCAGTAAAGTTGTCCTAATTATGTGCACATTGCTTCTCTGGTGGTGGTGTGACCTGGAGTGGAAGTCTGCTTCTAAATGTGTGTTATTATTTCCACGTGACTGTGAATTATTTCAAAATATCTCCAAGTAGTTCCTTGATGCTTTTAGAATAGTTTTCTTCTTGACTCAGCAATATCATTACCTTCACATTATTACGGTGGTTGCAAATTTTGGTAAAACTATATTGTAAATTTAGCTTAAGCTCTTGGAAGACAAAGACATTTTTAACTTCTATTTTACTATATGAAGTACTTAATAGAGAAATCTAGAGACACTTCCTGTTCACACCCTAACCATTTCTATTCAAAATGTTTGGCCCACTTATTCTTAGAGCAGTTAATTAATATTTTCTGTTGTTTCATTGTGAAAGTTGGCTTAGAGAAGTGGACGGCTCTGTCACGGCAAACCAGTATTTCCAGTCATTAGTGGCATGACTGCATTTTTAATGCCAATTCTACTCACTATTTTGATTACCACACCATGGTCCACATTAGCTGACTGTGTGTCTAAAGTAAGTTGTGAAATGTTTCATTTGTCACTTAACGACCTCTTATTTGTGATAGGAGAGTCTCAGTGCTGCCAAAATATTCATTGCTAACTGAACCAAAGATATTGACACTTTTTATTTTAATACAATGACATCTGATTTTATTTTTATATGAGATCCATTTTACCTAATGATACATTCAAAAAATATAAAAGAAACTTCATAAAGATGGATCATCTAGGACCATCTCAGAGCCTTGACATTGAGCAGATCTCACCTCCAACAATTGCACACCTGAAGAGTTTGAGATAAAGCTCCACTGTATAAGTGTCCACATGCAGGCAGTAGGTTAATTTATAAAGAACAGTTTTGTAAATTCCCGATCTGGGTAAATCAAAATAAAAATGATCCGACCAATAATTGTAGCCCTTATTTTCATCGATTTCAGGATAAACCTAATAACAAAATGACATAGTCAGTCGCTTATTTTTAAAGAGTACATTTTATGTTATTTTATAAATTTTATTATTTTTTATGTGTATGAGTGTACTGTCTGCATGTAGGTTGGTGCACCCCCGTCATGCAATGCTGTGGAGGTCAGAAGAGGGAGTCGGATTCCCCTGGAACTGGAGTTAAAGACAGTTCTTAGCTGCCATGTGGGTGCTGGGAATCGAACCTGAGTCCTCTGCAAGAGCAGTCGGCGCCCTTAACCGCTGAGCCATGTCTCCAGCCCCCATGTTTTATGTTATTTTTTACATTTAAATGCTAAAAGGGAAATATCAAGAGTTTGAAACTTGAGTCACAGGCATGGAATTTCATGTGTTTTACATAGGATACTCTAAACAGGTCAGTTATCTAAAGAACAGAAGCAATACCTAGGTACATGTGTCTAAAAACAATAAATTTACCGCAGATGAAGTACATCCTTCTGAACTAGGCAAGTGAAGGAACACGAAGCTGAGACATGAGCTTAGACTTGTGTTTATGCAAAGCCAATGGATGCTGGTAGCTCAGGGTAATTGTGATCAGAAGCTCTGAGTAATGTGGGGGTATTTCAGTCTGCTTGGGGAAAATGCTTGTCCAAGTCACTGTGAAGAACATCGTTTGCATTTCTATCCCTTAGTGAGGAGCAGGCATACAAAACTGCATCCCTCAATTCTGTTCTCACAAAGTGTGATGTCTCAAAATCTACCATGCATTACCAACATGATCTCTTGCTTTAACAACAACAACAACAACAACAACAACAACAAAAACGTAGAATTGAAGAAGAATGCTCACCATGCTGAATATGCTTCTGATGCATGTTAGAAGCTCTTCATATTTTGTCTTAATCTCTTTGGCTACTGATGTTATAGATTCTGAGCCATCTTTCATTTTCTCCAGTGCTGGCGCAATGCGGTGCAGGGTGCTATTCCAGGTTCGAACTCTGCTGAGGATCAGATATGGAATTTCTTGGAGCTAAGTAACAATAATTGAGCAACCATATTAAAATAAGCGAAACATAAAATTAGATACATCTGGTTTTTAATAAGAAAGCCTTAACTACAATATCCATTTGTTGTTTTAATGGAACTTTAAAATATTTTTAATAAAAATGTTGTAGACATAAAGCATAAACCACTGACTAACAGTTTGCCAAGATGAAACAATTTTATCTTGTAAAGATAACCACTCTTCCAAACAACCACAGTGTTCACCATGTTTTGTTCTCCGTAAGAAATCCTACCAACGGATCTAAGACCTCATTCATTTGGTGTATTTGCATGCAGGCTTTGTGTAAGCTATATCAGCTCTCTAGCATGTTTTTTCTTGGATTGCTCACTTCCTGCATTTTTCCTGAGTTGTATGTGAGTCTCACATCTAATAGAGTGTCCTCAACCACACAGTGCATGCCAAATCCAGAGTTGTTCCTAGAAGTTCAGGTGAAGAACAGGGCTGAGGACTCACTGAGATCCTGTCGGATTCATCCAGTTTGTAGAATGTGTTGTGGGAGAAAAGGTGGCAAGGGTAAAGAGTCTCAATTATGGACTCTTGACGCCTGAGATGCTCCAACATCTGCAAATATTAAAACAGAAATCTAGTTAGCTAGAGTTTGGGACTTGAGTAAATGGATCCATGCGCAGAGGATTAATGCATTTCATACGTGTAGTTTTTACAAATTGTAAAAGAACTCTAATTAAGAAATTAACAGAGTGACCCTTTTCCAATGTTTTCCTTGTTCCATCTATAATCTCCTTTGATTTTTTTAACCTAAATTCTTAACATTTCAACCCACCACACTTTTCTATTATCTTTTATTCTGATTTTTCCTGAGGTTTGCTATGTTGAAGGAAAGCTCTAAAAATAGAAAACAAGTGTTTTAAAGCTCATTGTTCTCTAGGATTTGAGCCCAGTACCAAATAACATATGTCTATTCTTATTCATCTTTTATCTCAGTTGGTACAAACTGATGCTTTTTTTAATTTATTTTTGTATGTGTATGAATGTACTGTCTGCATGTAGGTTTGTGCACCTGTGTTGTGCAATACCGTGGAGGTCAGAAGAGGGTGTCACATTCCCCTGGAACTGGAGTTCTCCTGGAATTGGAGTTACAGAAGGTTCTTAGCCGCCACTGGGTGCTGGGGATCGAACCCAGGTCTTCTGCAAGAGCAGTCGGTGCTCTTAACCAGTAGACTATCTCTCCAGCCCCAAACTGATGCTTTTTTTAATGGACATTTAAAAATTGCTTGTTTTCTTTCTCTTATCACTGAATGCATGGGCCAAGTATCCTAAGTGCAGTTGTCTTAATTTTTATAAAATAAGATATAAAGTATTGACAAGTTTTAGAAAATACTAATCAATGAAAACATTAAATACACAACGTGTTATTTTATGTTTACACAGTAAATTATATTTAATCATACAAATAGCATACTTAATCATACAAATAATATTTAATCATACAAATAGTATACTTAAATACTATTCATAAAATATCTATTATTTAAAGCTAACAATTGACATTTTCTGAAAGTGTAATGGATTACTAGAAGTGTTAAGAATTTAAAAGCTTGTCATTTGAGAATGAGTAATGAAAAACTCAGAAGTTGAAAGACAACATGGACTCATATTTATTGCTCATGGTTGTACTGAAGCTGTATCTGCTTTCTCCTTGACACTGATTGACTTTAGACAGAAACCATATAACCATATGGAAGAGAGAACCTCTTTTTCAGTTTTAAACCAGCCTTCTTGCACTACAAGTCTTTAAATAAGGATACTTGGAATTTTAAGGTTCTCACTTGACATGATTTCAGTTTAGGCTACTTTATTTCCAACACACAATGAACTACAAAGAATTCCTACTTAGTTGGATAGCTATGCCATACTAAATAAAGAATGCCAATATTGACTTGCACCTTACCAGTAAGATCAGGATTTCAGAACTCTGCCTGTGGCATAGCTGTTAAACATTTATATCAGACTTTATAAAGTAAGTAAAAATTAATTTAGAGAAAAACTTGAGAAATCACAGCATTCCTTGCATACCAAATTTCCTGAGTTTCTCTTATTCTCATTCCACATTTTAGTGGCTGAGTCTGTATTTTACCTGTGAATTTGTATTATTTGAACTTTGGTCTTTGATACTTTCTCATTTGAGGTGTTGTACAGTGCACTCATCATAAAGGCTGTTTTCAGAGAAGAGGATGAAAACAAGTGAGGTACTTACAAAAGTGTGGAAAGGCTTCAAAGTTGAACTAAACTGAGACAGGATGAAGGGGTGAAAGAAAAACGCGTGAGTATAAACAATATGGACATTTATTGCAAAAGAAGAGCCACTTTCTCTGGGTGCCCATTTTTATATGGAAGCCTTTCACATTTTCTCCTCATTGACACTGACTGACTGTAAGGACTGACTGAAGGACTGACTGAAGGACAGCCTCCAACAGCAGGGAATGAGAACCAATGTCAACTTTTACCTAGCTTTTCCACTGGATCAACTCACGCACTGCACATCTTTAAACAATGACTCCTAGCATGTACGAGATTCTCAGAAGCTGACTTATTTTGGTTTTCCCCCTTTGAACAGCCACAGTCTGATTTATTCTGTTCTTCCCTTGTGACTCACTCCAGTGACCAGGAGCAGTGCCGAGTGCCAATACCAGTGGAGACTTGGTTCAGAGATCTTTCCCAGCCCAGAAATTACAGTTTTAATCTAATGTTATAAGAATACATATTTATTTTGAGATATGGTTGCCCTATAGCTACAGCTAGCCTGGAACTCACTATGTAAACCAGGCTGCTTTCAATTCCACAGAGATCCACTTGCTTCTACCTCACAAGTGCTGGAATTAAAGGTGTGTGCCACCATGCTTGGAATAAGTACAAATAACTTTTTAAAAATTTATTATTTTATTGTATGTGTATGAGTACATTGCCTGCATGTAATTAGGTGCACCCATGTTGTGTAATGCACATGCAGGTCAGAGGAGGTTGTTGGATCCCCTAGAACTATGGGGATGGGCTGTTGTTGGCCACCGTATGGGTGGTGGGAATCAAATCCAGATCCTCTGCAAGAGCACTCAGTGTTCTAAACCACTGAGCCATCTGTCCATTGCCATGTAGTACAAATAATTTCAAGTAAAACTTATAAAAATAAATTTAGAGTACTACTTGACCCATCATTGCGTTCTTTTCGATAATATTTCCTGAAGCTGCCCCAGTGTTACGCCTTTATTTTTTAGAAGATAAGCTTTTTTCATTACTTGCAATGTATTATTTGAAATTTGGTCTTTGATGCTGACATACAGTGAAGTTATTAGTACGAAGGCTTTTGGAGGGGGGAGAAAATGGAAGTAAGTGAGATACTTACAATTTTAAAGGTCATTTTTGAAGAGATTTCTCTGATAGTCTGAAACAGTATGAGGGGAATGACAGAAACACTCACGATTAAAAGGACAACAGGAATTCATATTTATTCCAAACGCAGAGACATTCTCTGAGTTCCATTCTTGTACTGAGCCCCTGTCTCTGTTCTCTTCCATGACCTCTAGTGGCCTTGAACAGATGACATATAATCATCATCAAAACGGAACTTGTTTCATTTCTACACTGGAAATGTCACCAAATAAACTCCTATGTTGGAAGTTTTTAAATAATGACTCCTAGCATCTAGGAGTTTCGGAGAAACCAGTCTATTTTGGTTTTCCCATCTTGAGTCATGGCAGATTAAAAGAGCTCTGCCCATTCCATGTGACTTATTGCAATGCAGTTTTCTGTTACAAATCGTCAGGGATCTGACGACTGAAAATATCAAAGGAGACTGGCCTTTTCCAAACAAGGAAGAAAGTCACAGCTCATCCCCAACTTTGTCTTCTCAGGTTTTTTATACAAATATAAATTTAAGAGAATTTTTTAAAACATAGGAACAGAGATACCTCTTAAATCTCATTGAATTCTTTGAAAAATCTTTGAAATTTCATGCCACATTCTCCTTGTTCTACTTTTTAATTGCTGATGATTTCTTTTAACTATGGAAAAGATATTACTAGAAATTTGGTTCAGAATTTCAAATGTACCACAGAATGATCTTTGACTTTGGTAGCTTTGGTGAAGAATCCAGAAGTAATTAAGGTACTTACGAAAAACCTGCGTAGCTCCATATTGAGGTCACTGATGTTTTGAGATAGTATCCAGGCATGATCGAAAAGGGCATGGAGGGCCATTGCCTGGCTATCAGTATCATTGTCACCCATGGGTGCAGAGGCTACTTCCTCCCATAGGAGATTTGTCACCAACAGCATCAGTAGTGTCCCTATGAGACAGGAACAGTAGCTACTATCAGGAGTATTCACCTGAGGTTATCAACAGTAATTCTTTCTTGTTTATCAACAGTAATTTTCTTGCTCCTCAGTGTCCTCCACTATGTGCTTTATGAAAGGAAATGTTAGTTAATGAAATTGTCACAGCTCTACAGTTTCACAGGTTCTAGATCTAGTAGCCAGAACATGCTGCTTTCTCTTCCTTCTTCAGTCATTACAAATAAATTCTGTAACCACATTCTATTCAAATGTTCCAGTTTCTTCAAGTTTTACTTTTCGAGATAATTCACACTATGTTTGGGGGTAGTCAATCCTAGGCATTTGAGGCTGTGTAAAGAAAAACGGTAACATCCCTCTTTTCTAAATTTCACCAATTAAGACAATGCGGAAATATCTCTAGATATTGCTACATGTCTGGAAGGCACAAAGAATTCCTCGAGTGGATTGCTGTTTGTTTTCTAGAATGGTGATTAAGAAGTATGTCTCATCCCTATCTCCTTTTACATCTCACTGTTAAGCATCAAAAAATGTCCATTCATTTCAGATAGGAGAATAAGTCATCAAAAAAGTAAATTACAGGGCTGGACAGATGGCCTAGAGGTTAAGAGCACCGACTTCTCTTGCAGAGACCTGGGTTCGATTCCCAGCACCCACATGGTGGCTGAAAACCATCTTTGACTCCAGATCCAGGGGAATCTGACAACCTCTTCTGACCTCCATGGCATTGCACGACACGGGTGCACAGACCTGCATGCAGACAGCACATTCATACGTACAATAATAGATAAAAATGTAAAAAGTAAATTACTCAAATTAGCTTGTAAAGTAGTAAAATGTTGATACTCAGTCAGAGGAACTTGTGTGCAGTGTTACTCACAGGAGCACCGTTGAGTCAAATTCAGCTGCATCTCTGAGTTGTCTGAGCACAGCCACCGACTCAAGAAAGCTGACCCACTGTAGTTGTGGCTTCAGTTAACTTCTCTCGCCTTCTCTATAGTCAGCACAGCATCCTCAAAGACACAGAATGCTGGGGTAAGAAAACATAACAACTGGACTAAGGGGGTGGATTTCATATATCTTCACTCTCAGGCAGTGTTAGCATTCTTCTTAACATGACCTGTAATATGGTCATAGCTGCATTGTTTAGTTGTTGTCTTGGCCATGATTAGGCTTCGAGGTCAGTAGTTAATCAAAATAGTTCTCTCTAATCCATGAAACTTGATGTGAGTTTCATGCCCAAGGAAAACACCCATGTCCAAGACATTCTACATATATGTATATATAATAACATATTTATATTTATATACTTATATAATTTTATTTGCTTTTTGACCCAGGATCTTAATATGTAGCCCTAGCTGGCCTGGAGCTTGGTGTGTACACCAGGTTGGTCTCAAACTCCCATAAGTCCTTCTGTCTCTGCCTCCAGAGTGCTAGGTACATGGCACCAACCCAGCTCCTTATGTATTTTTGTAAACAACTTCTGACATGTTTATCTAATTTTAGATAGAATGCCACATTTATATCATTATTGTTTGAGCAAGACCACAGCCACAATCACACATCCACTGAAAAAAAATTCCAGGAATGCTTCTGTCGGGATAACTTTGTAGAGCCAAACTGGAAAAAGTCTTCCTGAGAGCATGAAATATTAACTGAAATTCCAGACCTTGTGGTGGAAACGTTTTCTGAATTCTGGACACTTTCACCAGACTCATCTGATCAACAAGAGGAACTGGCCACAGGCCGGTCTAGAGGCACTGAGAACCAAAGATCATTGTGAGGGAGCATCTGTGGTGTCCATGACTAGACTGAGCTTGAATTCCACCCACATGGCCAACCCTGCGGACTATCGGAAGGCCCCCAGATGAGGAAGCCAATGCCTCCTAATGGATGACACTATCTTACTTAGAATTAAATGGGCGTTAATGATTCCTATTCAATGCGTTCTGCTCAACATTTTTATTTGGAGGAAACAACTGAAATAAATAATGGAATTTTTCATTATCTTAATAATCCCATTATAACTTTCCTTAACAGCTGCAAGCCTACATCAGTTCACACTGTTTTGAGAGGGGCACCTTCTTAAGTAATCTGACACATCTTCTGCAAATGTTCATTATGTCCTCTGTGACTACTCTTACTTAGATTTGCATAAATGAAGATGGCTACTAAACAATAAATATAGGAGATGCAAGCTTAGGAAGACTCTCCCATGAATGTTCAAAGGCACATCAAACTACAGGAAGTTACTGAAGATATTCCATGAGCAAGAACACTTTGGACTGGGGAAGTCTTAGTAGGACACTAAGCTAAGGGTCAGTTGCCACAAGACAGGAAAATGATAAAGACTTGTGTGATGAGGGGAGTTTTTCTGGACAATAGTGACTCCTTTGACTTTGAAACAGAGTTCTTAATGTTTGATGGAATTATGCTAAATAGGAATAGAAAACAACATATACACCAACTGATTTTATAACGTTATTTTGTTATTTGTGAGCTTCGAAAGTTTATTTTATGTGTTTGGATCAAATCCACCCTCCAACTCCACTTTCCATCTTAACTTTATGCCTTGCTTCTTAAACCAGGAGTCAGATCATTCACTAGAGCTTGGGGAACGTAACAGGGCCACTATCCAAAACTGACTGTGTCTCCCTCAGAAGCCACCCAGCTGTTAGAACACCCCAGTGGGGGGAAAGAATTCTGAAGTCCCTCCATCCCCATGCTTGGACTTGGCTGGTGTAATCATGCATGTTTCACAATAGCTGTGAATTCCTATGTGCCATGGCCTTGTGTGTCTACAGAATGCTGCTGCACAGAGTCCTCCAGTGCTTGTAGCTTTTCCAGTCTTCCCACCTTAGCTTCTGTAATAATTGTTGATCTTTGGACAGGGTACCATGTGATGTAAATGTCCCCCTTGGGACATTATCACTCCTGAGTCTCTTGTTCTCTGACATCTGATCAGTTACAATTCTCTGTATTAATTTACCCCTACCAAAAAAAGTCACAATGGGGTTTGAGAGCTAAAATTAATCTATCGTATAAAGATAAGGACTTAGGAAGCAGTTTAATAATGTATCCATTTAGCAGAATAATCTTAGAAGTTACTTCTGTAGGGATTATGAACTGCCCAGTCAGAGTTTTTGGTCCAGTTAACAGTACCTGTCTTAATTCCATCTTATGGCTCAAGACTTAAATTCAGTCACAAAAGTTTGTTACCCCCATAAGAACTGTGTAGTTCCTGAACTAACAGTTATATTTGAACAAATCAATCATTATTGCTGCATACAGGCTTCACAGATAGGTAGGAATTTTGGTTGCTTTTCTTCCCTAGTAATATTCGTAGTACCTATTGAAACATGGAAAACTGGGCCAATAGGGCTTATTCTTCTATGTTGGAAAAAGCTTGATTTCTTCATGTCTTATGACTCAAGTATGTAATATCTTTAAGCATATGATCATAAGATTATAGTTTCACAGAAGAGAACACAGAACAAGGATAATAACCTGATGTTTTGGGGAGTCTATGTGAATCCACTAACCAAGCGCTGATCAGTAGATAGCCCCAAATTAGCATTGTTTTGGATTTTAATTGATTTTTGGTGGTTTTCATACAACATAGCTTGATAGTATTTAAATCTACTCCCTATGTCCACACCTCTGCCCACTGCCCCCACCCAATTTAAATATATCATATAAATATAAATACTGTCTATAAAGGATGATTCGTGTCCTCCAATGCCCTCCACTGTGGCTCTATCCACTGTGTCAGCAACAGTACCAATCCTGTAAGACACTGTATTCTCCTCTCTCAGCAACCATCAATTGCCAAAAGTTCCCAAGGTTGGGCTGTGAGATTTTACCCACTTCCCCATGTCTTTGCTGGGATTTTGTCTAACTTGAGCCAAGGTACAGCATAGACTACTTATCAATGAGTAAGACAGATATTTCAAACCTTCTGTCTTTCAAGCAAGGCTCAGGCCTCCCTGTGGAAGAGGAGAATGTAGTAGTTACTGTTCTGTTGCTGTGGTACAATGCTCTGACCAAGAGAGCTTATAAAAGGAAGAGTCTGTTTGAGTTTATGGTTCCAAGGGATTGGAGTCACTTATAATAGGGAAGCATGGTGGCAGGGATACAGAAGTAGAAAGCAGAGGCTCACATCTTCAAGAAGGCACAGTAAGCAGAGAGTGCCTGGAGGTCAGGCAAGGCTTCAGAACTCTCTAAGCCCGCCCCCAGAGAACTGCTCCCTCCAGCAAGTCCACACTTTCTAAGATGTCCCAAAACAGCGCCACCCTGTGGGTGGCATAAAATGTTCAAATTCTTGGAGCCTATGGGGGACATTCTCATTCAAATCATCACAGGGAAGCCATAGGGAGAGAGCCATAAGGAGCAGAAAGTGTTTCCCACAGCTGGGTATTTACTCACAGGAACTCATAGCAAATGTGACAGGATGCACAAGTCCTGTGCAGGCACTGGGGGTTTGTTTGATAGTCTGTTGCATCTGGGAGAGAGTACTCCCTCCCATGGGGTGACAGGGTAACTACATTTAAAATATTTTTGTGCGTATGTATGTATTGTGGGTAGCTTCTACAAAAGGAGAATTTTAAGGTCTTCCACTTACCCTCGCCTTCCTTCTTCCTCTGTCTTGTTCCCCACACAATTTATTACTTATTGTTCCATTATCCCGCTTCCCCTTCCTACCACCTGTGCACCAGTTTTCCTCTTCTACCTTCAATCTCACCTCGATTACTAATGGCCTCTTTTTAGATCCTTGCCTTCTACAGGTAGTCAGATTTAGACACTTATTTACAGATTCAAAGTCAGGCTCCACAGTCATGTTTGTGAAATTCTGTTACCTCTCTTAGAATGATTATTTGCAACTATATACATTGGCCTGATGCAGAAACCTTCCCTGTTGCTAGTATAAGCCCAAAGGCAAAGCCACTGCCATGAACAACCTGGGACCCTGCAAAGGAGGTCGTGGGGAATGCGGCCACTCAGAGAAGGGTGAAGCTACTGCCCAACACCCGGAAGTCCTCCATCCTCCAATCTGCTCCACCGCTGGCCCACCCACAGTGGAATTTAGAACTGTGGCTCATGGTTGAGGACCACAGCTCAAGGTTCACAGGAGGGAACCACAGCGCCAGCACAGAAGACAGGAAGACAACTACAGCTAATGGGAGAGGAACACACTGTTCACAGAAGGGAGTTACACAGTGGCATCCTCCCACAAGAAGTTGGCTTTAATGTAGGCTTGCTTAGACTAGCCCCACATTCCTATTCTTTCATAGTCTGGCTTTTCTGTTCATTGGGACACCACCCTTTGCTTCTCAGATCTTGATCTAATTAACATACTATGATTCTAAATTAAACTGTAAACTGTCTCAACTGCCAATCCAGTGGCTTTTTAGGAAAATCTCAATGCTACTCATACCTTTATTACCTAGTGAAAAAAGACAGACAATTTTTATATTTTGACATATCTGTCTCTTTTTCATTTTAAAAGAAAACTACTACATTCAAGCATACTTTCCAAAGATGTCAAAATAAATGAAGCTTCAAAAAGATGGACCATAGGGGACCATCCTCAAACCTGGAGGGTGAGCAGGTGCCACTGCCAGCAAGGATACCCCTCAAAGAAGGAGATCAGCATCAGCGTTAAATGTGGCAACAAGCAGTAGAACAATTTATAAATATCAAATAGCAAAATTCTCCATAAGCTACATGAACCTTTTGAAGATCTGCCCAAACAGTGTAGTCCTTGTTATCGTCACTCCTAATTCTCAGTATGATAGTCACCCACTGATTATTTACAATGTTTATATTCACATGTTCCTTTTTCTTCTAAATGTTGAATAATATATTTCTCTTATCACTGGATGTTTGTAATGTTCCTCTTTTTCTAATTTAGGTCAATAAAGACAATGCAAAATATATCTAGACATTACTACATGTCTTTGGAAAATGAAGATTCAGGAGAATCACTATCCCAAGAGCGTAAAGTGCATTTTCTTTCTAGAACAAACTTATTAACTCTAACTGGCTTCAGATGACAGGGTTTGGAATCAGCAAATGTCCATTCACTCTATACAGGTCAACAAGCATACCCAAAAAGTAAACTATCTAGGAGATGGAGAGATGGCTCAGTGGCTAAGAGCACTGACTGTTCTTACAGAGGCCCTGGTTTAAGTTCCTAGCACCCACATGGTGGCTAACAAGCATTGATAACTCCAGTTCCAGGGGCTCTGACTTCCACAGGCATTGCACAACATGGGTGCACTTACATGCAGGCAATATACTCATTCACAAAATAAATAAATATTTTTTAGAGAGAGTAACTATCCAAATCAGCTTGGAAAATAATGCAGTGTTGAGCTCACCTACAGGAACTTGGCGCAGTTGGGGATGTCTGAGTCAGAGAGGGCTGCAGCTCTGAAGAGTCTGGCCAGGGCTTGGCTGCTGACTCAGGAAAGGAGTTTCACTGTTTCCTGCTTTCCTTTAACCTTCTACCTCCTATATAGCTGAGCATGCGATCCCCTAGATCACACACTGCTTGGAGGCAAGAAGTTCTGTCCTGAGTCAAGGTGAAGCTCTCATGAATCTTCTCTCTCACACGTTTCTCAGTCTCCTTATCATAACCATTACCCTAGTTATATTTGCGTTGTTCTGCTGATTTTAAGGCACATATTTGGGTCCAGGATAAATTGTAGATTATCAGAGTACCCTCTACTCCATGAAGAGTGACATCAATTTCAACCCCCAGGAAAACAGTGTGTCCCTGACTTTGTATTACTTTCATTTGTTGCTTAAATACATATTTCATCTATTCTGAAATGTTCACCAAATCTTATATAGGGCATCATAATTTTTGCACATTGGAAACTGTCATGCATTAACATTTATTAGACTTTTCATTATTAACAGAAAACTGTAGTGTTTGCCATTACAATCTAGGCCCCTGTAGGAAATTAGATTGGATGTAAACAAATGATGAGAAAGCTTTTTGGTAGGCAAAGTACATTCATTTAACTAAACAACATCCACGGCCTCCCTATTGTAGCTGAGTTCATCTCTAGTTACAGACTTTTTTCCATCACATGGACACAAAGAAGCATTAAGTCTCTTCAGTGGAACTGGGTTTAAATCTAATCATAATGTATGACTGCAGATGTGACAACTGTGCCACTAGAGAGTGAGTGGATATACTTCCTTAGCTTGGCAATTTCCTTTCACGTAAGGGATTCTGAATATTTGTCAAGAATATGGCATCTCAACTCAGCCCCATTAAAATTTCTGCTTCTCATGCAACCCTAGAATGTACCATATCCCATACTTCCATGGGCTGCTTGCCCACACACTCTCCTTAGCCTTATGCATCTGCAGCTGCACGTTTGACCAGCTCTTAGGAAGCATCAGGGAGGTATAAGGACTGAAGTAGAGTTCATTGATTGTAGAGAGAGGGGTAAGTGGTGGAGTCCTGTTAATTGTAGAATGCTAGTCTATCAGAGAATGCCAGATCACTATAAATCCGTCCTTGATAACCCCAAAGTGCATCTGGAGCAGGGAACACCAATGGGTAGGTTCTAAAATAGAGACACAAAGGTGAACATGATTTATTGTTTCCTATCTTGGGAAATAATCTGCCCCACATACAACATAGAGCTCTTTCCTCAGCTGAAAGAAAATATGCAGGGAATGATCCGTGTTGCTCAGCAGAGCTGGAGAGTCTTCCTGAGAGCATGAAATACTGACTTAACTTCTTCTTTTGGAGGAAGGAAGAGCCTTTGGGGTGAGATCGTTTTTCCCTCTTTGAGCATTTTCATCAGATACAGCTGACCCACAAAGAGGAATTGGCCACAGGGCAGTCCAGAAGCAATGAGAGCCAAAGATCACTGACCGGAAGTGGTGTGGGAACACTCAGGGTAGTCTTCTTCTCAGCCTCGTCAGCCTCACCCAAATTACCCATTCTGTGGACTACTAGAAGGGCTCCCAATAAGGAAGCTCAAAGTGGATTCCAGTTCTTATTTAGAATTAAATAGGCTAGTGACTCTCCTTCAACCTCTTGCACTCAACATTGATATTTGTGGGAAACAGCTGAAGCAAGCAATATACTTGTTCATCACTTTAATAATGGCCTGCTATCCTTTTATAAATGTGTGTAAATGCTGAATGATGATATCAATTCATACTTTTTTCAAGATATAGTTATGGGCTTTCAATGAACTGACCCATCCTCTGTGAATATTCATTATGCCACTCTATATGTACTGTCTTACAGTCATGTACAACCAAAGCAACTATATAATAAAAAGGCAGCATACTTAAATTTGGGAATAAATGTTGCATATGTTAAAAGGACATATAGAATACAAGAGGCTATGTAGGAAATTCCACATGCAAGAACGTTTACCTTCATACTGAGGAAGGTCTCCTGTGTGATACTAAGCAAGAGTCAGAGTGACTACAAGACAGGAAAATATTAAAGGCTTCTGAAATGAAGAAGTTGTCCAGACTATAATGGGTCCATTGACACTGGAATAGGGTTCTAAATGTTTAATGAATACTGTTAGGTAAAAATAGAACACAATATATACATCAATTCCTTTATTTAATCCTTATTTACTGTGTTAGAATTTCATAGATGTATGGCCTTTCTTACCAACATCATCAGTTTTTATTATTATTATTATTATTATTATTATTATTATCATTATTAATTCATGTTGTTCTTAAACCCACTGACTTTACATAAGGCAGCCAGGAAGAGAATGGATAAAAGACCATCCACTGCAGCATGGGAAGGTTATCCAGAACCTTGTTCACCCCCCTCAGAAAGGACCAACTACCCAAAGTGATCCAGTGAAGGGAAGAACTTCTTCAGCTCTTCAACCCTCCTTGATGGAGTTTGTGTGGCTTGGCTTGCATCTCTGGTGCATGGAGTCGCTGCAGCTCTGAGTTCACATGTGCAGTGGTTTTACATGTCTTGAAAAAGCTATTTCACATCAGTCTTCTAGTACCTCTGACTCTTCCAGTCTTTCTCTCCTAATTTCCAGGATTCTGGTTGGGCCTTGGGTGATATCCATGCCCCATTTGGGGCTTAGTGTGCCATACTGTCTCACACTCTGATATCTGATCAGTTATAAATCTCTTTTAATGTCCATCTACTATAAAAGAAGCTTCTCTGATGAGTGTTAAGAAATACATTTATGGCATAAATCCAAGAATTTAGAAGGCAGGTTAATACTGTTCCTATTTAGTAGAATAACTGTAGAAATTTTCTGTTGGGACCTATGACCTGCACAGTCAGACGTATTACCTTCAGTTAACAGTAACCAACTTGATTCCCATTTTATGGATCTGGCTTGAAATCCAAAGAAAAGGAGGTTGGGTACTTGGATGTATCTTACCGGGCCAGTCATTATGGTAGCTGATTACATTTCTCTGTTAATAGCATTCATATCAGCTTCTGGAAGAATGTGGGGGTGAAACTCCTAGGTCTGAGAAAGCCTGATTCTGACAGGACTTATGGCCCACGTGCATGGACTCTTTAGGAATATGGTCATGCTACTGAGCTCTTGAGAGTGAAATAGACCCCATTTAGTAGACTGGCTTGTTTAGAGAGTTTATGGGAACCCAATAACCAATAATTCAGAGGAAGGTAACCCAAATATTTCACCAGGATGTTTTAATTTTTATACAGCCTTTGGATGCAACATTCTGCAAAACAGAAGCATTTAGGATATTAATAGTTTTTAAGTATATCTATAATTCACAGTGAAATTCCAATCATCCTTGTCACCTGCCTACATATACAGGCCATAAATACATGCAAAAACCTTAAGGGTCACATTTGGCCCTCTGATAAATTTTCCCTTAAAACTCTGTTTTCCATCCCTGTCGTATCTCCACCAATATGGTCCTGATCCTCACAACAATGTGAGGCTTGAAATAGAGCTGAGAAAAAGCACAATACAACAGTGGCCACGCTCTGACAGTATTTAAAACCTCGCTCTCTCCAGAGAATATCTTTCTCATCGTTATTTAATTCCAAATTACCAAAGATAGTTCCAAACCATTTTGTACCTGAAATGAGAAGAAACACACTAAATAAAATATAAACAAATAAAATGCCATAAAGAGCTACACAAACAAATAAAATGAGAGTTCTGTCAAGCAACCTGAGCACAGGTGCCTTCTCTATAGGTAAAGATCAAGAACACTAAGCAATCATCAACCTAAGATTCCACAAGAGACTGACTAACTCATGCAATCAAGCAACTAGATTGTAATTTCGAGTAGTAAATTGAAAGCATGGAATGATCTTTCTGAAATCTAAAGCCCTTTTTCTCTACAAATTCATCAATCTGTAATTACTTATGTCTAACACTTGAGTGTGATTGAACTGAAGGTAAACATTGCAACTGATGGTATTTACCTCCATTGCAAACACTCTATAATAGAGTAACTCATAGTTGTGTTCCCAGATATACTTAGCCCAAACTGTTTCTGGGCACTGAGAGCCATAAGCTTGCTGCCACCTTTTTGCATTTTTGCATGGGTGTCAATCAGTGAAGGAAATGGATTGTTTTAATGTAGCAAGGACCAACATACTAACGAGGGAGAAAGTTGCCTAATTTAATTCCCTCAACAACAGCTATTTCCACAAGTTTTATAATGAAGTAGAAGACTTTTCAATAGTCATTCGCAAATATCTCTGACCTCAATACCTGCAGACCCGAAAAAAAAAAAAAAACCCACTAATTTGGGAAGTGTAAAAAGTAACAGATTTTCATCCGAAAGTTAGGACTTCATGTTTCTTTGTAGACCATCTCTCCGTCCGTAGGGTCTCATTTACACTAGCAGATATTTTGCAAGACCTAAAAGACAAGTCTACCTAGAAAAATGGGTTGTGAAATGCTGAAGCGATCAAAATGGTTTTACAAAGAAAAATCCAAAAGGGGATTCACTCAAAGGAAAATATGACAAGAATTATACTAGCTTTAAATCAGTGTATATTGGAAAATATTCATTGCCTGCCAGGGGCTACACTCCTGTGCTCAGGGAGGCAATAGTGTCAGAACGAGAGTTATTAGTTTAGAGAAAGATGTGTAATTGGTGGTCTCCAAGAGTTAAATAGAATTCTTGTGCTTTCCTGAGGGCCACACAAACGAAAATCAATCCATGATGACCCCAACATGCTCCACCGACCACTAGTGGATGAACATGGAAAGAGCTGTGAACATGACAATGACGCAGCCCTTCCTAGGTGGAGAATTATTGTGCCCCAGGTAATTTACAATGCTTTTTTTCTCCACTGAAAGAAAATAATCCACATGTTGGACTTGCTCCTAGAACTCATGGTGTATAGCAAGTTGGAAAGTTGTGTGTGGTGGTTTGAATACAAATTCAACATATTTGTGGGGAAATTAGACTAATCGGAGGTGGAATATTTTCCTCTAGCCTAGTGTCCTTTAAGCAGACAAGTCCTCTGACAGAAATTTCCCTTCCATAGAGAAGCCAGGAAGCAATGAAAGAAGGAAGCATTCTGAAGAGTCACCGCTGGTGGCAGGTGAGAAGGCCTCGTTCCACACTGCGTCCTGATTTGGCCCAACCCTCTTCCTCCCATCCAAATTAGCCATTCTACTGAATATAGGAAGGAGCAACAGGAAGGAAACCAAACGTTTTGTTGAGAAAGAAAAGACTTGTGGAACAGAAATTAGACCTCATAGGCCTTTAACTAGTAATAGAGCCTATCAAGTGAGGGGGGTGGTGGATTAGATATGGCATGATGTAGAAGATCTACGTGTGGCAAAACACACAAAGATCCAATGAAATCATTAAAAAGGAAAACTGGTCAGAGTAATATTTGGTAAAGATATATGTCAAAAGAAAGTGTTAGAGATTAAGAAGCATCTCTTTTGCTGCAATGATAGGATGCACACGTTCTAGGGCTAGGAGTAACTGATCACCGTGGGGTGAGGGAGAGCTGATCTTCTTTAAAGGAGAGAGACTAGAGAGGGTGACTAGACCCCAGTGGATGACCTTGCTCTGAGGGACAACTGGGTACATAAACTTGACTTTGATAGGCCTTATCATATATAACAGAATGTGTGGAACCCAGTGGGGAGGAGCCTATTCAATAAAAACAGGCATTGAATAAGAAAGTTTATATATAACTTGATATTCTTCCTCCCATTTTTGTCAAACAGTATTTGGTCTAATCTTTATATTTTATCTCAAATGACAACCATGTGATGTGTGTGTGTGTGTGTGTGTGTGTGTGTGTGTGTGTGTGTTTGAGGCAGCGTTTTCCTTTAGTGCCAGCTGGCCTAGAGCTCACGAGCTATGTAGACCAGGCTGGCCTTGAACTTACAGAGATCTGCTTGCCTCTGCCTCTGCCTCTCCAGTGCTAGGATTAAAGGTGTGCACCACCACGCCCAGCTTGACAACCGTGTGATTCAAGGAAATTTTTGATTTAGTTGAATTTTCTTCTCTGCTATATCAGATGCCAATTATTCTTGATTTAGCACAACAAATTACCATAATTTTAGTAGAGTAATTTGCATATTTATTTAAACCATTATTACAAGTAAAGCTAAAATTCTTGGAAGACAGACTTTTAAAAAATTGTCTGAGAATTTCACGCATGTATATATGGTGCTTCATTTAAATCCACATCCTTCCCTCCAATCCCTTAGCTAACCCAACCGACCCCTTCCCCTCCAAAGTTCATGTCTTCTCTTTTTCATTTCCTAAACACACTGAGCTCACTAGGCGCCATCTGTATGTGCATGGATGTAGAACCTTGTTCTGGAACATGGCGGCTTTGCAAGGGAATCATGCCTGAAGATGACACCTTTTTCCTCTGGCATGCATCATTTCCCATTTAATTATCTTGTAGATGTTGCACCTCACGAGCGCTGTTACCTATCCATGCTGCAATTTTGGCTGGCTTGATTTTGTGATGATCTTGCACATATAGTCACACCTGTGCGTATTTGTAACTGCAATGGCTTTGCCTTGTGCCTTGTGCCATATAGGGAATATTGTTTCAGTGCAGACATCTATGGCTTAGGGTCTTTCTGCCTCCCCCCCCCTCCAGAAAGACTGCTGAGGACTGAGAGAAGGGGACATGATATAGATATTCTAGTTAGAGTTGTGTCTCTTATTTTATGCATGTTGTCCAGTTGTGTCTCTGTATTAATTACCAAAGGAAACTTCTATGGATATAAAGAAAGGAACTTAAGAGGTAGTTTAGTACTATATATGTTTTTTTTGTGACTAAACTTTTTTTTCTTTTTTCTTTTTTTAATTATTATTATTTGTTTATTTTTAAGGGATTCTACAATATAAGAACACAGTTGTTCTCAGATAACATTGATGTTGCTCAGTTTGCCATACAGTTAGGTAATTGGTGCATTTTGCAAGTATCTATGTCCAAATTTTGAACAACCTAAGGTTCCCATAGTCCAGTTGGAGAAGCTTGTATGCACAGGCATGTTGATAAATTAGGAGTCCAGACTATATTGCTGTAGTCTCATGATTCACTCCTATCTCTCTGTAGCCCTTACATTCTACCATGCCTCCTCTTCTGCAATTTTTTCCCTGGGCTTTGGGAAAGGGGCACAAGTGGGTGAGAAGAAAACAGTCTAATTTCTTTAGAGTTGTCATTTTGTTCAGGTTGTTTCCCTTCATGGGTTGACAGCTTTTCCAGTGATACCCTTTTTAGTCATACTAACAAAGCACAAGCTATTGGATGTACAGGCATTTAAGCAGTACCAATTATTATGTCAAGCTAAGCTATGAGCATAGACACAGATGCTTGGATGGTATGCTAATCCGCAAACTGTGATTTCTCTATAAAGGGTGACAAGTTCTTATTGTGGCTTATAACATCTCCTAACCACTAGAGGACATAAGCTTGTGGCATCCGCTGTGAGTTATTCTTCCAAGGAGAGAGCTAATAGCCAAATAGATTTGGAATATATATAGACACTTGGCTGCCACTGTTGCACAGTATCTCCAGGCTATTGAGGTGTAGCTGATATTGACAGAGGAGTCTTGCTTGTGTCAGGGAGACCAATATTTTGCTGTATTGCTTAAGTGGCCTTTGGTAACGCTCTCTGGCATTTCAGAGGCCAGTTGTACGCTAGCAAGTGACGTCTCATAACATTTTTCATGCTCACACCAGGTCTTCGACAACAGGGACTTACTGCCTTTCTCCTTGCATATATCCCACTTATAGGCAAAAGGCCTTTATAATTGGGGGGGGGTGTTTGAATCCCCTAGCCAACATCTCCTAGGCAGATTAATTCATTGCTCATGTCAGAGATTTCCTGTAGTAATATATTTTGCTTAATTACACAGCTTATAAACACTTTACTATTGAATTTGGCTCTAGATAGAGAATTATCCTTTCACAGTTCCTATGCCTATCAGTCAATTAAAAAAGGGTAGTTATACCTGTTTTATAGGAAATTACCACGATAACAATTGGCTCTAATTTACAGTTAGGGAATGATTTCATTTTTTTTTTTACCCATGAGTCCCAAAAAGGTAGTTGTAGTACACATACCTATAGGCAGGGATCAAGGTGTAAATTTCATCAAATTTGTCCATGCTTTTTTGGGTGACTGTATGTTGTTAATTTGGGAAGCAAACTTAATTCCTGAAGTTAAATTATATGTTTAGCAGAATAATAGTATTAGATTCTCCTCTGTGATCTGTGAGCTACATAGCCATGAGTTTTCCCCCTGGTAAGCAGTGTAAGGCATTTTGATAAGCTGACTTTAGATCTAGCCAGAAAGTGGCTGGTCAGTTCTTTAACATTTGTCCCACTGCTGTATCAGGGCAATCATAACTTTATCTCACAGGATTCAAATCTGAGAAACTTAACTGAATATTTTTATTTTTCTAAGTGGCACAAATATAGCCTTGTGTGGGAAATGGTAGAGTGTGGTAGAAATTTTTCTTTTCCTTGTTTTCTGTTTCTCCATTTTCACTTGGAGAGTGGTCTAGGTTGGTACATTCTCTTGCACTCTAACAAGTCAAAGGATAGACAAAGGATTGTTCTAGTGCAAATTATCAGATAATTCTTTAAAGCATCTTTTAATGGTTTTCTATCTTTTCTTTTGTTCTTTGTTTCTTTTAACTCTTACCCATACCCTGTTTCCTTCCTTACATCCTATTGTTGTTGTTGTTTTCATGTTACATCTATCAGTCTGTCAAGATGCCCCTCCTCCAGTGGTGGCCCACTTCTTTAATCCCACCAGCACTTGGGAGGCAGAGCCATGTGTATCTCTGTGAGTTCAAGCCCAGCCTGGTCTACAAAGTGAGTCCCAGGACAGCTGGGGCCACAGGAAGACCCTGTCTCAAAAAGACTAAAAAAAAAAAAATGTTGGCTTGACTGTTTCTCATTGTCTGGAATTCTTTGCAAATAACTCATACTCTCTGGAAATAGAGCCTGGAAGGTGACTTTCTTTCAGGGAAATGTGGCAGTGAGATGAGGCTGCCTCTTACTGTGTTGAAGTTGACAAGCTCACCTCCTCTCAAGTCATCACAACAATCCAGACTGAATAAATTAAACAGTAGCTGTGTGAATTTTTATTGATGGAGGATTAGGATTCACAATCTCCTAATGAGTATCTCTCTGTGATTTACTACAAGATGGTTATTCCTGGACAATTTTATTTAGGAGATTCAAAAGGAAGGAAGAATTCTTCTCTCATGCACTGGGATATTGTAATAATGAATTGACTTTGCCATCTATTCTTAGTCTGTGGGAATAGCAGGAGAGGGCTGGCAGGAAGCCCAGAGAGCCATCAACAGGGAGCTTGCACTGGAGCCACTCCAGTGCTGGATGGTGGTGTTGAGTCACCTTCCTTTGGCAGAAGACATACTCTGAGCCACTTGGACTTGGTTGTGTGCCTTCAGGGCAGAGATGTTGTGGCAGGTGGCAGAGCTCTGGGGTAGAAAAGGAATCTTACTGGTGATGATTCCTGATAAAAAAAAAAAAAAGACTGCAGTTTGAGATGTTATCCCCAGCCAGTTCTTTTGGAAAGCTTTAATGTGCTCCATGAAAGAAGCACCAGAAAGGGAAGTTGAATCCTTGTTAACAATATCTGTTTGCTATCAACTATATAAGTCAGTGGTGTGAGAAAAGTCCTTTTATTTCCATAATCATTAATCCAGTTCTGACCAAGTCAAGGGTATAGATATCTAGAAGCAGAAAGTTGAGGAAAATTATAAGACTGCTCATCTGCTGTGACTGCTATGGTACTTGATCCACAGGAGGACAAAGGGGATGTATTAATTTGCGTATAATAAATTAAATCTAACCAAAAGTAGTCCTACCTATCACAGAATCAAGAGAACATATATGAGCTGTCTAACACAATGGTAAGGAGATCAGCATTCAGAGGAACATGATAGAAGATGGTTATTAGAGAAATCTAGACACGGCTTATACTTTTAGCTTAATGTCTTCTCTCAAAAGCATTTATTCCTGGTGCAGTTGCATGGAAATTCTATTTTCACTGATTTCACTGTGACAGCTTACAAAGTAGCTGACTTTTAAGGTATCCCAAGTATTCCTAGCAATTAGTCCTATGATTATCATTTTAATTTTGATCTCACTCTGATTCTATCTACAATAACTTACTCTGATTCTAAACTGAGTTCTCAGTTCTCATTTACCAATGAAACATCTATTTGTTTGTTATATGAGACACTCAATGCTCCTGATACAGTTAATATTAAATAAACAAATGATATCAACAAAATTTATGCTGATATTTTGACATGTCTGTCTCTTTTTAAATTTTTTTTTAATTTTATTTATTTCTGTATGTGTATGAATGTACTGTCTGCATGCAAGTTTGTGCACCCGTGTTGTGCAATGCCGCGGAGGTCAGAAGAGGGTGTCGGACTCCCCTGGAACTGGAGTTCTCCTGGAATTGGAGTTTCAGATGGTTCTCGGCCACCATGTGGGTGCTGGGGATCGAACCTGGGTCCTCTGTAAGAGTGATTGGAGCTCTTAACCGCTAGGCCATCTCTCCAGCCCCTCTTTTTATTTTTATAATGAGACCCACTACACTCAAGCATATATTTAAAAGCCTTAAATTTCAAAGAAGCTTCAAAAATGTATCATTAGGGATCATCTTCAAAGCTTCACGTTGATCAAATGCCACCACCAACCAGCACACGTCTAAGAAAAATGAGATAAAGGCCTACTGTATTTGTGTCAGCCTGCAAGCAGTGGTTCAATTTATCAAGACCGTAAAAGAAAAGTTCTTTCTCAGCTGTTTGAAAGTATGCAAGATCAGACCAGACAAGATACTGTCATGTTCTTCAATTTCAGGACAAACCTAACCACCAAAATGATATTCAGCAGATGACGCTTTCAGACTACTGGAAGGCTGCACATGTGAACTTGTGGTGATGTTGGTATCAGGCAGAGGACCCATGCCGACACAATCAGACAAGGTCCCAGAGTGGGGAAAGGGAAATGGGTGGTGGGCCAGCCTGGGACTGAGAGCTACTGGAAACTGATTACTGCTGGGTGAGGGAGAGTATGCCTTACTTAACATTTCCAGATGTGTTGACTAGACTCCAGTGGATGAAGTTGCACAGAAGGACATCTGGGTTCAAAACCTTGACTGTATAGGACTTGGATGGTATAATGCATGAATTCTCAGAGGCCTGGAGGAGGGGAGCTAAATTCGATTAAGAGCCATTGTATGAAATATATAAATCCCCCCCAATTTTAATTGTTATTCAGTCACTTAGTGTTTACAGTGTCCATATAGTCTTTGTCCTTCTGAAAGTTGAATTTTATTTATAGAAAATTTAAGAACATATCCCAGTGTGGTGGTGCAAACCTTTAATCCCAGCACTCAGGAGGCAGGGGCAGGTGGATCTCTGTGAGTTCAAGGCAATCCTCGTTTACATGGTGAGTCCCTAGCCAGGTGTAGCTACAGGGAGACCCTGTCTCAAAAAAAAAGACAAAAAAAGAAAATTTAAGAACTTGAAACTTCAATGACAGGCATGGAATCCCATGTATCTTGCACACGGTACTCAGAATCTATTACCAGTTGAAAAACTAGAGATAAGGCTCAGGTACACTTTTGTTTGCAATAGTTTGACTATAGATAAAGTACCTTTCTCCTAATTAGGCAGAGGGAAACATGGGTAACTACAACTTAAGCATTGACTTGTGTTTGGATAACATCAATGTATGGAGACAGGCCATGGTAATATCCATGAGAAGGTTATCTGGCATTTGGGAGCACTGCATTTTCCCCCTGAAAGATTCTATACAAATTACTGTGAGGAGCAGCTATGCTTTCAGGTCTGCCCTTTAATAGCAAGGCTACACACAAAACTGGATGCCTCCATTGTGTTCCTTCAAATAATGTTGCAAGTTTATCATGTTACAGAAGTCTTCTCCTTTGTGAATGGGGAAATTAAATGTTAAGACTTTGCCTTTTATTGAATATGCCCTTGGCTTGGTCTCATTTTTTTCGAATACTATATGACGGCTTCTGGAGCTCCTTCAATCGCTTCTGGAAGGTCACCAGGTGCACGGATCATCCTTCCCGGTGAGCAGTCTACTGAGTCTCAGGTTTTCAAAGTCTTGATTCTAAGCCACCTAATTGATCGCTCATTTGAAAGAACTGAAATAAAGGGTTTGTTTTATTTTGTTTCTCAAGAGAGTTTGAATAAAAATATTTATTTGTATTCTTATATAAATGTGAAATATTCTTGCAAATAAAATGAAGAAATATAATATATAGACCATTGACATACACGTTGCCAGAATGAAACAGTTTATCTTGTGTAGACAACTACATATTGATCATGTTTTGGTTTTCACATGAAATTCAACACTTTGTACTCACTGTAAAACCCGACACATTTGATAGTACATGATAACCAAAGGCTTTTCTGGAAGTAAGTAGCTGCGCATAGGTCCTGATCTAAGAGAACTAGTTCTCCCTAGTGCCAATAACCAGCCATTTAACCCATATTAATCACATTAGATTTTTCACAATTGTTTATCTATAATGTATTGGAGCATATTAATTGATAGTTTGAAGATCCCTTGACATTGGTGTAGGTGTTTCCTCATTCTACAAGACCCCCTGACTCTCTAAGTTCACAGCATTTGATCCAGGGTCAGGGAAGAAGAGTGGCAGAACATCACATTTAAACACCAATTGAAAGCAGAATGGAATCCTCATCACTGTGTGTTTATTTTCAGGATCAAGTACGAAACAAATCTCTAACTTTAGATGGTGGCTGTGAAAATGTTTCACAGACACACCAGTGGTAATAAATATGAGTGTTGCAACAGAAATGTATAAAGCACATAAGGAAGAAGGTCAAATGGTGATAGCACTATATGTTGATAGGAGCATTGTGACAGCTGATTAATACTGAGGGCTGGAGTTGGATGGTACATTGCCTTTCTTACTGGGCAAGCATGTGGGACAAATTCCATTACATATTTCACACCTTTTTTCATACCCCAGTTGTGTTGGGGGAATACTAATTGAAGCAATATCAATAAAATTCTTTGTGAAGTATCATGCCCAGAGTAGGTCTCTGCCTACATTCTATCTTCACCTCTTCTGTTGTCACTTATTCTAATTACTTTCACATGATGTTCAAATCAATTCATTTACATGTAAATTAAGCCAAAGAATCAGAAGATAATTAGACATTAGAGCTGCTGTGATGTGCAGACTTCATCATAACTGAGACCAAGTCTTCATTCTGAGGAACATTATATCCTGTTCATAAGATTCATATGTTTGGGTCATGTTACTTAAAACAGAGGAAAGCAGAGAGGACAGGGAATAATTAGCATAGAAGACAGATGTAGAAGTAGGAACAGAAAGTATTGAAGATAAAAAGTAGCATAATGTGAAATGCTATTGAAGGATTTGGAAGAGGCACTGGACTGCCACCACATGAGGAAACGAATGAAAAACGTGCGAGTTAAGAGGCCGTGATGCATAGTCACTGCTAAAAACTTCTCTCAAACATTGTCTATTTTCTCTTTCTTGAGGTGGAATAAAAAAAAATATAGAGCCAGTCAGAAGAGAGAACCAGTTCTCACGGCTAACCTGTTCCGCCCAGTGAGGAGACTTATGAACTGGAAATCTTTGAACCATGTCTCCCAGCATGTAGGAGGGTCCACGAAGCTCATATAACTTGTTTCTCCTCTTCTGTCATGGAAATCTAGATCAGTTCTATTCATTCCATGTCTCTCCTGGAATTCTGCAGCATGCTGAATGAAGGCATCGATGGAGACTTGCTGCTTATAAGATCAGAAAATCAGTGTTCTTCTCCAGCCACAGTTAATATTAGTATTTTATAATTAAATGTAAAATTTGAAGAAAAACTTGACAGTCATCACATTCTTCACAAATCTGAATTTCTGAAGCTCTCCCATTCTCTTTCCACTTTTTCAAAAACTAAGCTTTCTATTATTTCTTGTGTTTTTTTTCTCTGAAATTTGGTCTTTTGTGATGAAATGCGATGCCGTAATTAGCAAGCAGGCTTAATATGGAAATAAGTGATATATTTACAAACTTATAAAACATTTTTGAAGAGACGTCACTGGTAAATTGAGACAGTATGTGAAGAATGAAAGAAAAAGTTGTTGGTAAAAAGACAACATGTCTTGAAATCTCAACATTGCTGTTTAAACAAGAGCTACATATAACAACACTGGGTTTAACCTATAGGTTCAAGTTCTTCACCTAGAGAGGGTGAGGTGGGGCATCTTGGGAGGAGTGGGACGGGAAGAGGATGGGTGGAAATCCTGTAAATACACTAGTCACGTATGAAATTCTAAAAATTAATTAGAAAAGACCACATGAATGTATATTTATTCTAAATACAGAAACACATGTTGTGTGTTCCCTCTGTTGTCCTGTCTTGTCTATTCTCTTCCTTGTGGAGTGATCTTGAATACATAGCATACAGACAACAAGAAGATGGCTCCTGTTTCAATTCTAAACCAGCCTGTCATTTAAATGAACTCACGTACTCCACTAAAGATCTTTGTATAGGGACTCCTAGTTTTTAAGAGTTCCTGGGAATTTAACTTCTTCTTTCTTGTTTTCCCCACCCTGGAATTGTCACATTTTGGTCTGGTTCTATTCATCCTATGAGACTCACTGCCCATCGATTTTCCTGCATAGAATTTTCTGCAGCACCATGGGTGAAGAAGTCCAGGGAGAATTGCCTTCTCCAAACAAGGTTAGGAAGTCAGATCCTGTGTCCAGCTATGTTGTTTTTACACTACAATGTAAATTTAAGGAACAGTTTCCTTTTGGTTTGGTTTTACTATGGAAAGTTTTTCTTTAGCAAAAACAGATAAGTAGAGACGAATTTTTTAAACTAATTTAATTATTTGAAAAGTGAGAAACTGCCTCAGTCACTTCATTCTACTTCCAGATGCTGATGCCAAAAATCCAAGCAACCAACCAAAAAAACAACAAAACAAAACTCTGGAATTTGTATTAGAATAAATTTTGTTCATGATTATTTTAATTGTGATGTAGAACAATCATTAGCCAGAAAGTTTCATTTGGGAAGAACCCAGAGGTTCTTACAAGAGGACTTACAAGAAAGTACCACACAGTTCCCTACTGAGGTCACTGATGTACTGAGTCAACATCACGGTGTGATCAAACAGGTCTGGGAGGGACATCTGCTCACTGTCAGACTTTCTAACACATGCACAGAAGCCAGACTCTCACACAGGAGAAGTTTGGAGACCAACATCACAAGAGTGTCTCCGCTGTGTGGAAACAGTAGCTGCTCTGAGGTCTGTACTTCTGAGGGCATCAACGGGAATTCTATTGAGTTATCAACAGGAATTTTAACTCTCCCTAGGGCCCTCTACTGTGTGATCTCCTACCTTAGAGTTCCAACCTGGAACTCTAAGGTAGGAGATCTAATACAAGGTAGGAGATCTAATACAATGCTGTAGAAGCTTTTGTTATTCTATGTTCCAACCATAGGGTTGTCTTGGGGGTGAACATCCACCTTAAATGTCAGACAAGGGAGATGGAAAACTACATAGAGTTTTGTGAGCAGTATTCACTTAACTGTGTGCACATGAACACAGAAGTACAACTCAGTGTCATGAAAGCCCAACATAACCAAATCCACAAGACACAAGGAACTATTACAAGTAAATTTCATAATATGAATACCTACATCAAAAAAGGAGGTATCTGATAAACAAGAACAAAACACAAGAAAAGTATACTAAAATGTATACTAAAGGAATACTAAAAATCAGAGCAGAAATCTATGAAACAAATTCTAAAAAAAATCCAAAGAATTTAAAAAAGGAAGAATTAAAGGAAAGGAAGAATTGGTTCTCTGAAAAGGTTAACACTATTGACAAACCTTTAGCCAAATTAACCAAAGGAAGGGAGAGGACTAAAATTAATAAAACAAAGAATGAAAACATTCAGAAAATACTAAGTACATATTTAAATATAATCATTCAATAAAACCGGAAGATCTAAGAAAAATGGATAAATTTCTAGACATATATGACTGATAAAATTAAACCAGGAGGAACACCCAATTTGAGTAGAACTATAACAGAAAAAAAAGCTAGAAGCATTAATTTAAAATCTCCAAGCTACATTGAACCCAGTTACAGATGGTTTCAGTAGGGAATTCCACCAGACTTTTGAAGACATACATTCTTCAAGTAAGTTTTATAGCTTTGTCAAATAGATGTCTGTATGCTTGTCCATTTATAGCTGAAAAATAATTTTTACATTTACATATTTACTCATTTGAGTACATGCTTTGTGCAGGCATGCCCAGGACACAGCACACATATGGAGTTCACAGGACAACTGGCTGGTGTCTGTTTTTCTCTTCAATGATGTGGGCCCTAGGGAATAAACTCCAAACATCAGGCTTGATATCCAGCACCTTCACACAGTGAGCCATCTTTCCAGCACTGCTTCCAAATCTTCTATTCTTTCTCATGAATGTGTCTGTTTGTTCTTAATGCCAACTACATGAAGCTTTTGTTAGTATAGACCTCTAATGAAAATTTAAATCACACTTTTTGATAATTCTATTTTTATTCTTTTTGTTTGATTTTGCCTTAGATTTTCAGGACCAATTTTATATCCACATGAATTGTATGAATATTTTCTAAAGTTTTTCCACCGCTGATACATCTGACAAAGCATTAATTTCTAGAATATATAAACTACTGAAAAACCAAAGTAGAAAAAACAAATGACCCACCCAAAAGATGGGGTAAAGAGCTGAACAGAGACTTCACAAGCGAGAACATAGAGATGGCTGAGAAACACCTTAAAGTGTTCAATGTTACTAATAATTAAGGAAATGCAAATTAAAACCACTTTAAGATGTCATCTCACTCCTATATGACTGGCTCTGATTAATAAAAGAAATGATACCAAATTCTAGAGAGGTTGTGGGGAAAGGGGAACACTCATCCACTGCTGGTGGGAATGTAAACTTGTACAACCACTATGGAAAGCAGTATGGAGAACCCTTAAAAGACTCAAAATGAGCCTACTACCTGACCAAGTCATACCACTCCTCGATATATACCCACAAGACTCATCCTGCCACAGAGATACATGCACAGCTATGTTTATTACAGCTTTCTTCACAATAGCAAAGAGCTGGAACCAACCCAAGTGCCCCTCTACTGACGAGTGGATAGAGAAAATGTGGTACATCTACAAAATGGAGTACTATTCAGTGGTAAAGAAAGATGACATCATAAACTTTTCAGGGGAATGGATGGAACTAGAAGATATTGTTTAGTGAAGTATCACAGTCCCAGAAAAACAATGAATGGTATCCCTCATCTGTGGATGCTAGAAACAAGTACCTAGTTGTAAGGGAAACTAAGCAACGTTAATGTTATGTTCCTCATGATCTGAAAACATCTGTGTTCTTTTATTGTGAATCCCTTAATAGGTTCTAAAATTAAGCTACGATTTATTTTCAGACTTAGGTAGTTTTGGTATATTGGTGGAGGGTTTGTATGCACAAAATCAAAAGAATGAGGGAAAAATACTAGTTTGTCATGGCATTATGTCTATCCACAGTATTTATCTTAGGGGAGTGCCTCTTAGTATTTCTTATACAAGGCTACTTGAGCTTTTGTTCAAGCCTTTTCTAAAATATTATACAGTAGTTAAAAGTATCAGACTGGTGTAACTTAGCCTTTCTAGATGCTTAACAACCATACTTAAGGTCCATACCAATTTGGCCTACAGACTTAAGGGATAATTTTGTTCCTTGCCCTCAGAGGTCAACCAAGTCCCAGGGGACTATGCATGGGGGCATCTCTTGAAATATCCTGTGCAGGGAGGTCTTGGAGATCCACTAACAGGATTTCAGCCAGTGTCCAGTCTATAAAGAGGAAAATCTTCTCATGCTCTTAAAAAGGAAGCCTGGTCTAACGGGATCTGAATTTGTCCTTCGGTGGATGGAACTGGGAAATGAAAAGCCAAAGGAGCCAGGGGCTCCTCTCCTCCCCCTCTCAAAACATGAGGACCAGATAGTCAACTGACCTTGAAAAACAAAAACCTTGGTTAATCTGGGCTAACTGTCCTTGGGCTCTCAGTCCTTGGTTCTTATATCTTTATCCACATCATTCTACGATGCTAAAGCAAGTTGTAAATATCTCATTTGCCATCATCACATCTCCTTATCATAAGAGGGACTCAAAACTATGGGCACATTTCATACTAAATGAATTAAAGGCACTAACAATCGTTCTTTTTCTATTTTGTCATTTCTATCTCTTTTTATTTTTAAAAGAGACTCATTACACACAAACGTACCTTTAAAAAGTCTAAAATAAGTGTTGAAAGAGTGGATTATAACTGATGATCCATATACCCCCAGATGCCACCATTAACAAGCACACACCACAGAAGCATGAGATAAAGGTCCACTGTAAACGTGTCCACATGCAAGCAGTAGAATCGTATATAAAGGGAAAAAAAAGAAACTGAAGTTTTTCCTCAAATATGTATGATCCGACCAGACACTGTACTCTTTATTTTCTTCAGTTCCAGAATTAACCTAATGACCAAAATGATAGTCACTTATTTACTGTTTTTATTTGTATGTTCTTTTCCTCCCCTAAATGTTGAAGTACATTCTGGGAAATGTTAAGAATCTGAATCTTTGGTCACATGTATGAAATTCTAAGCATCTAGCACAGTGTACTCTAAATCTGTTATTTAAATACTAGAATCAAGAACCATTTACTCATTGTTTTGTACAGTAAAGGACGCCAGATGAAGTGAGTCCTTTGCGATTAGGCACCTGGAACTGTTTCTTGAGCATAGATAGCTGTATAGACGTGACCAATGATGCTAATAGTCCAGGAGTTCTTGTTAAAGCTCTAATGAGGTACTTGGGTTATTTCACTCTCTCCAGGAAAGGTACTATGCAAATTACTTTGAAGAAGAGGGATGTTTATTTTTCTATCCTTTAGTGGTGAGGCTGCGTACATGATTGGATTGCCTAAATTTTGTTTTTGCTAAATGAGACATTTAAAATTTATCATTTAATAGCAAAGTGATCTGTTTTATGAATGAGAGAAGGGAAATAATACAGCTCACCATGCTGAACATGTGCTTGACACATTCTAGAAAATGTTCACGAGATGGTGTAGAGTCTCAGGCAGGCTCTCAGCTGACTATTGTGTTTGGAATGGCTTGATGGTAAGAATCCATAATTAAACATTCATTTAAAAAAAGGAAAATACAGAAGTATTAGCTACATGCAGTTTTTAATGAGGACTTGAAGTAAAACGTCATGCTTATTTTTAAGGACATATAGAACTTATTAATAAAAATGATGGATTTAGAAAATATAAAGCATTGACATAGTTTGTCAAAATAATAAAATCATTTATCAACAAGCACTTTTTCCAATGAACCATCATACCATTCATTTTATTTTCCATAAGAAATTCTACCACCTGTCCCCATGTAAGAGCTGACACATTTAACTGATTTTCTTGTCTGTGAGAACAGAAGGCTTTGCTGAGACTTAGTAGATGCTCATTGAATATATCCAGATAAATAAGATAACCTCAAGAATGAATGGCAAGTCACTTAACTCAGATCCATCACATTAGCACACAATACTCTTCATAAGTGTACTAATTTGTAATTTTTAGGTTATTTCATCATATTAATAGAAATATACAGTTAAGACAACTTGTTAATAGTAAATATGGTTTCATCAGTTTGTGTGATTCCATGCATCCATCTGTCTCAGAGCATGACATTTAATGAAGCATGCAAGGGAGAATATAACACCATTCAGTTGTCTTAAATAATAGCATTTGTGGAAATTTTATAGAATCTTGACTAGTGTGAGTACACAACTAAAAGAGTGAAGAGAAAACCCACAGAGTGGTAGAAAATCTTCATGGGCTAAATATTAGACAAGGTATTAGTAACCCACATATACAAAGAGCTAAAAAATAAAAAAGAACAAAGAAACAAGGAAAAATAGCACAATAAAAACATGGGCTAAGGACCTGAACAAACAGATCTCAAACAAAGAAATAAAAATGGATAAGAAACACTTTAAAAATTGTTCAACATCCCTAGTAATTGGGGAAATGCAAATCAAAACCACTTTAGAATTTCATCTTAACCCAGTCAGACTTGCTAAGATGAAGAGAACAAAAGTCTTAAAATGCCGTTGAAGATGTGGTGAAAGGCAGATGCTCATTCACCACTGGTGGGAATATAAGCTCATTCAACCACTATGGAAAGCAGTGTGGAGAACTCTTTAAAAAAAAGTAAAAATGAATTTACCATATGACCAAGTTTTACCATTCCTTGGCATACACACCCAAAGGGCTTGTCCTGCTGTAGAGATTTGTATACAACCATGTTTGTTGCTGCTGTTTTGATACTAGATAAGAAACTGAAACAACTTGAACAGCCCCTACATTGACAAATGGATAACAAAAATGTGGAACATTTACACAATAGAGTTCTACTTAGTAAGAAAAGAGGAAATTATGAAATTTGCAGGTAAATGATGGAACTAAAAACTGTTATACTAAGTGAAGTAACAGAGACTCAGAAAAACAAATGACATTTGTTCTCTCTCATTTGTGGATTTTAGAACCAAATCCTTATATGTAAGTATACATTCTGATGTAACTGCAAGAGCCAGGAAAATGGAAAGAAACCAGGGAGGTGACAGAAATAGCTGAAGGGGTAGGGATAGTAGGAAGCAGACATTACTAAGGGTGAAATGGGGAAAAGGGGGACCGATTTAACCGGAGAGAGGAAGGGAGGTTAGATAAGAGGGAGAGAAGGAAGAGTGATAAAGTTTATATGGTACAAAAAATAAGAGTGGTATGTATTACCTCAAAATCCTTTAGATAAATACACATACAATATCTGAAGGCTATGTAACAAGAAACAGAGACAGACAGTAGAAATATCCCTTCCAGCTGTTTGTCAGGGTAGTCCAAGATACTCCCCAAATAACACAGGCAAGCCACTGCCTTTGATTGCTTCTGAGTCCTTGAATGTAAGACCCTATTGCTGAAGACAGTACATACATAGGTCACAGGGCTTGGAGGAATGGAGCTGGAATTGACCTGGAAGTCTCCTTCCTGAAGAAAAGCTCTCATAGATCTAGAGGCAGCTGCTAAGGGAGACAATCAATCAATAGCCCCACCCCAGCTTTAAAGCCCAATAATCACAGCAATGACTGGCACAACAAACTACAGGGGTGCAATGGTGGTAATTTTATCTTGGGGTAATCAGCAGGTATCTAATTGGACTTAAAGCCTTCTCAATGGGAGGGAACTCATATGTGGCTCTGTAAACATTGCTAATTATGAACATGTCAGGAAAGATCGTTCCCTAGAGAAAACTCATACCTCTACCATATTCCTAGACAAATTAATTTCTTACAGTATGCTAAATATGGATTCTTTTATTTACAGACAAGTATAACATTAACATTCACCAAAGAAGTTCCTTTTTGCAACAGTTGTAGATTATTACAGAGTTCCACAATTAGTCACAGAGAAAGTGTCTGAGAGATGCCCAGCCCTAACTGACTCATCTACAGTGGAATCTCCACACCAAAGGCTCACATTTCATAGTGGAATGGAGGTATAGAGAATATCAATGCATGTCACAACTTTCATCAGGGAAGCTTCCTCATGTAACAGAGGAGGCTGCACACAGAAGACCACAACTGGACAAAGTGAAGTAAGAGACTGCGGAGTGTGTCCCTGGATAAGACTCCTATATTAAACCTCAACCATCATGGCTCAGTGAACATTTAGGAAGAGAGGCCAGAAAGACTGTAAGAACCAGGGTTGATGCATGATCATGAGAGAACAGTGTTTCAGGCCTCTGGGAACTTTCTCATATGAAATTACAGCAGTGGTATCACCATGCACAAGATCCATGGAAAATCATTCAGACAAACTCACAGCATAGAACTGGGGGAAATGGGCAGCAGGCCCCGACCTTAGCCGAAGAATTACTGGCATCTGCTTACTGCTGGAGGAGGGAGAGGTGATCTTTAAGTGAGTGACTCTAGATAGGCTGCCCAGACACCTCTGAATGAACTTGCAAGGGACATCTGGGTACACGACGTTTACTTGAGAGGTCTTAACATATTGAATGCATGAAATCCTATGGCAGGAGGCTATGAAGGATGTGGATGATTAAAACATTTTTATGAAATGCACAAAAATTAATAAAAAATATACATTAAAATATAAAATAAAAAAGATCATCTCGGAAACTGCTCTGACTTAAAATGCTTGCTCTCTTAATATTTCTTAGGTTCTCTGGTGACAACAAAAATGTGGCAATCAGAGGAAAGGAAGCATATAAGGAAATTGAAGGGCAGGGACACACCACATGGTCATGGCTAGGAGACTTGTTGTTTCTTCTTAATACTGAGGACTTGGCTTAAATGATGCCCATAATCCCATTCTTTCTGAGAAGCTGGCAGGGCAAATTCAATATAATGTTACAAAGCTTGTTTCCTTAGCTCAGCTACCGTTTATGAATATTAATTGAAGCCATGTCAATAAAGAACTTTGTGAATTATCTTGCCAGGGAAGGTCTCCACATGAATTATTTTTTACCAATCTTTCAGTTTCCCTTAGTATTTTCACAAGATGTTCAAAAAACTCATTTGAACATAAGCTATGTCAAGGATTCAGAAGAGAGAGAATGCTGTGTATACACTTCATCGTAACAGAGATCAAGGCTTTATTCTGAGGAATATCACATAGTTATAATAAGAATCATGTTTTATTAGACACATATGTTTGAGTACTGTCAGTTAAGACAGAGGAAAGCAGGAAGGACAGGGAAGAATTAGCACAGAAGATGCAGAATTTGGACCAGAAACTTATTGAAAATCAAAAAAGCTACTGTGGTTGCCAGTAATGTGAAATGTTACCAGTGAGGGGACACTAGAAACATAATGAATACAATTGTGTTTGTATTTCTTATGCATATTTAAGAATGTGCATTTCTCCATGGAAGTCCATTTCAAGTCAAAGTTGCCTGCAGGATAATAAGTAAAATCCTACTGGCAAGACATTGTTAAAATAGAATTCCCTAGATAGACAATTTATGGATCCACTACCAGATTACTTAAGATGTGATTTTACTGATACTGTTTCAAATGTGTAGCATGATTTTGTATTGCTCACTCTTCCTCTATTTTCCTGCAGCTGTGATTACTCCAACTGCAACAGTGTTTATTATAAGCTACAAGATGGCAAATCCAGTGGACTGCTTCCCGTATTTAGGGGAAAACCTCCAGCTCAGAATTCACGAGTACTGTTTGGCTTTATGCTTGTTGTTTGCAGCGCTGAAATCATGGCAGCTGTTGAGTCTTTTGACTAGGAATTCTTGATCCCTGAGAAACTCAAATATCTGTATGTGTTAAAATCGAAATTCAGAGAGTTGGATCTTGAGAATTCAGTAAATGAATCCATGGCCAGAATATGAATGCATTTGGTAGATATTAGTTAAATAGATTCATTGCACGATCACTGCAAAAACTTAACTTGTTAACAAGTGTCTGCATTGATTTTCTCCTGATTAGATCTTTAACCTCATATTACTGTCTAAATTTCTAAACCTTCAGCTCCTTACCCTTTTTATTATTCTGTTTCCTCATTTCCTAAAATTTTCTTTATTGAAAGGAAACTCTAATAAAGGAAAGAGAAAGAAATACAAAATATTTTAAAGACATCTCTCTAGGTTGTGACTCCAATTCTGTGGCCCTCACGCTATTAGGTTCCTTAATCTCTTGTTTCCTGATTGTTTAACCTGCTGCTATATCTCTTCTAGCTAGGCAATATAACATTTTATGTTTTCTTTGTATCACCACAGAATATAATATATATATATATTTCAGAATTAGTCATAAATCCTAAGTGGAATTGTTTGATTTTGACAAAGTGGACATAACCAACTGGCCATTATAGGAAATATTTAGCAATGAAGAAATTTAAAACCTAAAGATCTTACTTAATGTTTATATATTAATCAATATATAATCCTGTAAGCACCTGTACCTAATTAGGTTGAATTATTTAGTATTTAAATCTATTAATCAGTTCTTTTGAGAGAGTTTAATGATTATTAGAAGTTTGGGTAATTTGAAAGACTGTCATTGAAGAACTGGGAAGGTAAACTTCATGCATGAAAAGACAACATAAATTCTTGTTTATGATAAATGTATAGATAGACACACTCTCCTGATGGTTGTACTGAATCCCTGTCTGATTTCTCTTTGACAAAAAATAATTATTTGTGACAAATACATGTATTTTTGTAATTAAGAAACAAATTTAGAGAAAAGCTTTACAAATTATTGCCCTCCTTACCACTCAGATTCTGAATCCCATTCTTACTGAGCATTTTGGTGGCAGAAGCTGTCTTTTCCCTAGGGATTTATATTATTTCAAATTTTGTCTTTGATGATTTCTCATAGAAGTTGAAGGGCACTGCTCAATCATTAGCACAAGTTTTCCTTTTTAGGAAAAGCATGGCAAGATGCAAAGTATTTATCAAACTTAGGACTATTTCTGAAGATGAACTGAAGTGAGGCAGAATGGGGAAAATTAAAGAAATAAAAAATGCACACTTATTGCAAAAACTTTTTTCTTGGCACCCAGTTTTGGACTCAAGCCTTGTCTGTTTTCTCTTCCTTGAGACTCACTCACCTGGTACAAACTACATGAAGCCATTGGGTGAAGAGAGCCAGGATCCACTTCTAAATCAACCCTCACGATCAGTAAACTCATGCACTGGAAGTACTTAAACATTACTCCTAGTACTTAGGGGGCTCTGAGAAACTCGTATGATTTGTTTTCCCCTCAATTCTATTTATTAGATCAAGTTATTTAGATCAATTCTATTCATTCCACACCCCTGTTCTTTACTGCACATCTGCAGTGATTGAGTGAAGATGCCAATGGACTTCCTTCTTCAAAGAAAGATCAGGAACTCAGAGTTCTTCCCCAGCCACAGCTATTACACTTTTATGTTACAAAGACATATAGCTTTTATTTTTTTTATTGGTGCTTTGTGCATTTCATACATCATTTTCCAATTCAGATCAGGCATATTTCCCTTTCCCTTCCCCCCTACCCCCACCCCATCCCAGATCATGCATTTTGCCGTAACTGTCCTGCATCTTTCTCTCAGTTTTTTTTTCTTTCATTTTTTAGCTATAAGTGATGATCCATGAGTACAAGCATCCTTCATATGAAACCAATTTGCAGGCTGTTGTGCCCAAACCCCCACAGCCACACCATCCAGTGGGGAGTGAGGGGTTGTATGTTCAAACAAGTTGATCAAATGAGTGTCCAGACTACATTGCTGTAGTTTCACCATTCACCCCAATCACAGCCCTTACATTCTACCATGCCCCCTCTTCCGCAGATTGTTCCCTAGGCTTAGGAAAGGGGCACAAGTGGATGAGAAGCAAAACAGTCCACTCTATCTGGAGCTGTTGTCTTGGACTCTGGTCAATTCTGGCTGTTTCCTTTCATGGGCTGACAGTTTGTCCAGGAATAACCTTTCGATCCTACAAATGAAGCACAACCAATTAGATATATAGGTATTTAAAGAGCACTAATAGTTATGGTTGGTTACTTTGGTATAGAGACATATGTTTGGATGATATGTTAATCCATGAATTACATTTTTTCCTGTTAAATAAGACAGGGTCTTACTGTGGCTTATAGCATCTCCTAACCTGTAGAGGAAGTAAGCTTGTGGCATCAGCCATGGGTTATTCCTCCAAGGAAAGAGCCAATAGCCAATTAGATTTGGGATGGTCGCCTCTGCTGCACAGTATTTCCAGGCAGGCGGGGTGTAGCTGGTGCTGACAGTGGAGTCTTGCTTGACTCAGGGAGACCCGTATTTGGTTTATTGGTTTAGTGGCCTTTGGTAACACTCTCTGGTATTCCAGAGGCCATCTGTACACTTGCATGTGTGGTCTCAATACATCTTTCCCATGTTAATGTCAGGTCTTTGGCAGCAGGGCCTTATCACCTCTCTTCTTGCAGGTATCCCAGTTTAGATGCAATATATATAGCTTTTAAGAAAAGAAAATCAGATTAAAACAAGACATGTGTTTACATTCTTTGAAAATCAAATTTCTGAGGACTGTCCTCTTCTCATTACAGTTTTTCAAAGCCCAGGTTTTCTTTGACCTCTTGAGGTGTATCTTGTGAAATTTGGTCTTTGATGCTGACAGGTAGTGTTATTATTAACAAGACGGCTTTTATGCAGAAGAACACAGCAAAGATTGAGAAACTTACAAACTTAGGGAACATTTTTGAAGAGAAATTACTGGTGGGCTGAGACAGGATGAGGGAGATGAACGAGAAGCCTGTGAATAAAAATAAAGTGTCATAAAATCTGCACAGCTTTGCTGCATGAAAAAGAACTACATAATGAACATACAAAGTGACACGGCATCAGGGATGGGGGGAGTTTCACAAAATCTTATCTCCAGATGAAGAACTGTAGCGAATTTCTGTCAAATGAACATTTTTCTCTAGAGACATTCTCTCTGATTGGTATCCATTCACAAGTGGTCATATCTATATGTACATATCAGTACCACTAAATAGAATATATATATTTTTTTCAGTGATTAGCAGGAGATACTGTATCTGTCCCCATTGCCCTCTGCTATATGAGTTTGCACTGTGCCACAGTGGTAGTGAATAAACATATTCTAATGTGAGGCTAAATCCTTACATTTGCACAGATACAGAGTTTGAGGATTTGAGGACATGGTGATTTCCCACATTTTTGGAATGATTTCAGTAATTTGAAGTTTTTACCCTTTTGAGTTTAGTTGTGAACTATTTTTTGTCATTCTCTGTAAACAGTTTAGGTCTTGGTAACTTACATTGATTTTTTTAACTGTCACTTTGTTCTAAGACTTTGTTTTTAACTCTGTGTGGAATACTTGCTATCTGCAAAACAACATATTCTCATGGGTTTTTTTTTTTCTTCACACCTGAAAAGAAAATACATAATTGCCTATTGTTTAACACTAATGGTAATAGAATTCTTTCATGAAAGGTGCTCTGTAGGCAGGCTTTGCTAAATCAGAATAATAATAATTTTGTGCATTTTTCAGTTTAGTAAAACTTCAGATTGGTTGTCTTTAGGCTGAACATATTAAGTATCATCAAAGTATATTGATAAATGGAAGGTTAAAGGGATATGTGATTATTCCCTTTGCTCTATGATTGGGTTGGGGGAGGGGGAAGAACACTATCATCATGGACCCTGTTCTCTCCATCGTATACACCTGTTGGCTCTCATGTGTATCTGGGTGGCAGGGAACACATCCATGAGCATTCTGTTCACTGTCTGTAGAAATTGTTACTTACAAAAATCAAACTGTAATGTTGATCACAAGATCACAGATTCTCTACTAACTTCTATGTAGTCTATTCTCTATAAAAGGATCTCCTTTAAGTTAAATTTTTGACAATGACCACTGTGGGTTCCAGCATTAATTTACACTTTGTAGATGGATTAAGAAACCTCTAACATATCCATAACTTGTACTCATAAGAACTTGAAAAATGTAGAATCAAAATGAACAGCACATGTCAGTAGTGACACAGTCTGATAAAAAGTCTACTCTCCAAAGCCATTGTAAATGTGCAAAATAAAATTAGGAACTGGTGAGGTTTACTCATGGTAAAAATTAACCACAAACACTTAAAAAATAATAAAAAAATCTGTAGTACTCGGTTAACCATCAATGATTTACAAGCAAAATTCAAATTCACATAAATTTAATTGTGAAACACAAAATTTTAAATACCATGATGCTATTCATAATTTATTTACATATTATTGGCATACGTGCATAAAGCACAACTATAGGCATCCCTCCCACTCACCATCTGAAGGATTTCCATATCCTGTTTGCAGTGCAAAATCATTAGATTTTGGTTTTTCAGTTCATAAAATCCAATCCATTCTTTCACTAGCTCATTTTATCTGGAAACATTGTCAAGAATAAAAGTAAATCCTAGCATAGTGTCTTTTGTGACAGAATGTTTTGATTGAAGGAAATTATCAAAACTGTAAAAATACACATCTGCTAGCCTTGCCTACTCCGCCCCCCCCAAAAAAAAATGAAAATGGGATTAAATTCTCTCAAGTCAAATAACTCAAGGGAGAAGATTCAGGAACCAGAATATGCTACTTTCTTTCTACTACAGTTGTTACAAACTCATCCCACAAACTCTTATGGTCTCATTCAATGAACTGTCTCACTTTCAGGAATTTCAACTTTCTGAGATGGATTATTTCATTTTCTGGAGCAATCCTCTTCATTTTAGTTCGTGCAAACAAAGCGTGTGTTTCTCTTACTAGATATTAGTAATATTCTTCATTTGTATCTTAAACCATTTAAGACTATCAATAATGTCTCTATATAATGCTGCATGTCTCGAGAAAAATGAAGACTTACCTTTGGGAATCTCTGATACAAGAGGGCATGGTGAATCTGCTTTCTAGAGCACTGATTAGTCAGCACTTCTCAGCTCCATCTGACTTTACTTCTCAGGGATAGAAGTCAATACTCACTCAACCCATATAGAGCAAAAGTGTTGCCAAAATGCAAACTGTCCTTACCAGCTTGTCAAATAATGCAATTTTTTGTTTGTTTATTTTCTCTTAATTTTTTATTGAGCTTATCTTCATTTCATATGACACTTCTTTAATCAAATTCAGACAGGCTCCCCATCCATGCCTCCCGCACCAGAACTGATGCATTCTGCCATACATCTTAGGTCCTGTCTTGCATCTTTTTCTCATTCTTTTTTAACTTTTTTGATGCAGGAATGTGCATTTTTTTGTTCCCTGTAATTTTATATTACTTCAAAATATGCATATATACACTCCACACATATACCAGAATCACAAAAACTGAAAATTAACTATAGGTTAATTCCAAAACATGTTTAGGGATTCACATTTTAACAGTAAAGTTGCATGCAGGTAAAAAGAAATATAACTTTACATTTTTAAATTAATAGCAAATTGATGCATGTTTTAACATACTTTAAAGGAACAGATTTATTCCTTCTCATAAATCATAGAACTTGGGAAAATATAGACAAACACTTCAAATTATATCTACAGTAATATTAGTCAATGTGGTATTAATTTTACTAACAAAATACCCACCTTGGCTTACATGTAAAGATTTGATGCTAGGATCCACAAATGAGGGACACCATATATCATTTGTTCTTTTTCTGGCACTGTGTTACTTCACTTAGCATAACAGCTTCTAGTTCCATCAATTCACCTGCAAATTTCATGATGTCTTTCTTTACCACTGCATAGAACTCCATTGTTTAAATGTACCACATTTTAATTATCCATTCATAAGTTGAAGGACATTTCAGTTGCTTCCAACTCTTCCCTATTGTGAAAAGAGCTGCAATGAACATGGTTGTGCACATATTTCTGCTGTAGGATGGATTTTGGGGGAATATACCAAGGAGTGGTATGTCTTGGTCAAGTAGTAGTATTTTCATTTTCTCCACACTGCTTTCCATAGGGGTTGAATGAGTTTGCAATCCCACCGGCAGTGGATGAGTGTTTCCCTTTCTCCACAACCTCTCCAGCATTTGGTATCACTTTCCTTTTTTTTTTTTTTTTTTTTGTTCTTTTTGAGACAGGGTCTCTCTGAAACCACAGCTGTCCTGGAACTCTCTATGTAGACCAGGGTGTCCTTGAACTCACAGAGATCAGCCTGCCTCTGCCTTTCAAGTGATGGGATTAAAGGTGTGTGCCACCATACCCAGCTCATCTGTTTTCTTGATCATAGCCAGTCTTACCAATGTAAGATGAAATCTTAAAGTGGTTTTCAGTTACATTTCCTTAATTACTAACAGTGTTGAACTCTTTTGAAGATGTTTCTTAGCCATCTTTATTTCTTCTCTTGTAAGATGAAATTTTTTATTTATTTTTATTGATGTTTTGTGTATTTCACACATCATTTTTCAATTCAGTTCAGGCATATTTCCCTTTCCCTTCCCCCCACCCCACACCACCCCATCCCATTTCATGCATTCTGCTGAGAGATTCACATTATAAGAACATAGTTGCTTTCAGAAAAACAGAAATATAACCATAATGTCATTCAGCTTGCCTTTTGTCTGGGGGTCTGGTGTTAGCATCCACAAATGAGGTGAACCATTCTCCATTTGTCTTTCTGGGACTGTGTTACTTCACTCAGCATAATGGCTTTGGGCTCCATTCATTTACCTGCAAAGTTCATAATGCCATCTTTCTTTACCACTGAACAGTACTCCATTGTGTAGATGTACCACATTTTTTTTCATCCACTTCTCTGTTGAGGGACATTTGAGTTGGTTCCAGCTCTTCCCTATCAGACAGCAGCTGCACAGGAAGTAAGGTCAACAGTCGACAAATGGGACCTCATAAAACTCAAAAGCTTCTGTACAGTGAAAGAAATAACCAAGGAGTGAAGAGAAAACTCACAGACTGGGAGGAAATCTTTACCAGTGATACATCTGACAGAACATTAACATCGAGAATATATAAACTGTTCAAAACACAAAGAAGTCAGAATACAAATGACCTACTCAAAAGATGGAATAAAGAGCTGAACAGAATCTTCACGAGTGAGGAATTAAAGATGGCTAAGAAACATCTCAAAAAGTGTTCAACATCATTAATAATTAAGGAAATGCAAATTAAAACCACTCTCAGAAATCATCTCACTCCAATATGGCTAGCTAAGATCAAGAAAACAAAAGACAGCAGATGCTGGAGAGGTTGTGGGGAAAGGGGAACACTCATCCACTGCTGGTGGGAATGTAAACTTGTACAACCACTATGGAAAGCAGTATGGAGAACCCTTAAAAGACTTGGAATGAGCCTTCCACCTCACCCAGTCATGCCACTCCTGGGTATATAACCCAAAGACTCAACCTACCATAAGATTAAATCTTAAAACGGTTTTAAGTTATATTTCCTTAATTAATAAAATGTTGAACACTTTTTAAGATGTTTCTTAGCCATCGTTATTTCTTCTCTTGAGAAGTCTCTGTTCAGATCTTTAGACCATTTATTAATTGGGTCATTTGTTTTCTTGGTCTTTTGTTTTATGAGGATTTATACATTCTGGAGGTTAAACTTCTGTCAGATGTGTCACTGGTGAAGAGTTCCCCCCAACTCTGTGGGTTTTCTATGCACTTCTTTAATTGTTTCTTTTGCTGAACAGTTTTATTTTATTTTAATGAGGTTCCACTTGCTGATCGTTGACCTTATTTCCTGCACAACTGCTGCCTGATTTAGAAAGTCTTTTCCTATATTTATATCTTGTAGGTTACTGCCAACATTGTCTTCTAACATGTTCAACATTTCAGGTTTTACACTGAGGTCTTTGATCCATTTAGAGCTGACTTTTGTACAAAGTGAAAGGGAGAGGTTTAGTTTCATTCTTTTACAAGTGGTGATCCAGTTTCTCCAGCACCATTTGCTGAAGATGCTGTCTTTCCTCCACTGAGTGTTCTTGGGACCTTTGTCAAATATGAGGTGGCTGGAATTGCATGTGCTCAAGTTTGGATCTTCAATTTTGTTCCATTGATCTATGGGTCTGTTTTTGTGCCAGTACCATGATGTTTTTATGACTATAGCTCTGTAATATAGTGTTAAGTCTGATATAGTAATGCACCACCATTACTCTTTTTGCTCAAGGTTGCTTTGGCTATATGGGGTTGTTTGTTTGTTTTTCCATATGAATTTTAGGATGTTTTTCTAATTCTGTGAAGAAAGTCATAGGGATTTTGATTGTGATTGCATTGAATCTATATATAACTTCGGGTAGGATGGTCATTTTCACTATATTAATTCTTCTAATTTATGAGCATGGGAGGTATTTCCATTTTCTGGTGTCTTCTTCAAGCTCCTTCTTGAAAGACTTAAAATTTTCATTTCTTTTAAATTCATTTAGAAGAACTTGCAGGAGCATGTTTGAGTCAAAGTCATCTGCATCCCTGTGCAGTCTCAGCACAGCAGCCCGGACAGCTCAGCCACTGACTCAGGAAAGCTGACTCATTCATGCCTTCAGTTAGTTTTCTACTTCCTATATGGTCAGCACAGTATTCCCAAGCACATATTGCTGGGGGATAAGAACAAGTGATGTCTGGAGTCAAGGTTTGGATCTCATACGCCTTCACTCTCAGGCAGTGTAAGTCTCAATAGCATGACCACTAACTAACCTAATCATAGCCACATTGTTAGCTTATTGCAAAGCTAGGGTCTGAGCTAAGCTGCAAAATGACCAGAGACCCCTCTGCTGAACAAAGACTGGTACAAATTTCATGACCAAGTAAAACACTCTGTCCCAAACCTTCCTTCTTCAGCTACTTAAATGTGTCTGTTGAATAGCTTATAGTAAATGTATGGGAAGCTATAAGGTCTAAACGCAAGTTCACTGATTAGAGGAAAAAGTGCAAGTGTTGGTCTCCAGCTGATGGGCTAGTGATTTGAAGAATGCTAGACTAATTAAAACACTGCACAATAACCCAAAGTGCATCTGAAGTAGCAGTTGACAGATTTGGAAATACAGACATGAAGCTGAAAATCACTTACTATTTCCTCTGGACTGAAAAATTCTTCAGATATTGCTTAGAGCTCTTTTCTTCAATGAGAATAAAAATAATCAAAGGTTGTTTTGCTGTGGTGATCATGGTATGTAGAACTGGAGAGAACCTCTTGCCTGACAGTAGGAAATAAAATTGAAATTGAAAAATACTCTGAAGCTCTCCTTTCTTCCACACAGTCACTAGAGTGTTCCAGTGGACAAGTCTGACCAGCAGGGTGGCATTGGCCACAGGGCAGTGCAGAGGCACAGAGAACTAAAGAGCACTCTTGAGGAAGCATGTGATGTCTTTAGGAATACGCCTTTATCACTGAGTCAGGATAGTAAGAGAGCGAGGGCATGGCCTGTGTTATTGTTGATCCCATGGGAATCCAGTAACTACTCAGAGGGACCTAGCCCCCACCTTGAGATTTGAGAGCCTGTGGCTCCTCACAGAGGCATTATATCCCCATATAGAGTAAACAGTGCAACTCCCATTAATCTGTTTTTATGCATATGGTATGTACTTTAAGTAGTTTCTACAATAGTAGGTTTTCAAATGTCCTTATCGAAGGTCTTAAGTGTTCGTTAATCCTCACAATACCACTTGCTTCCCTTGTTCTCTCATCCTGCACGCACACAACTTCATCTCCCACTGTTCCCCTTTCCCCCTCACACCCCCTGTGTTTTCTTCTCTCCCATTTCCTCTGCCTTGAAATTGGCCCCTATACTTTGTAGCTCCTTCTAAATTCTTGGCTTTTTTACAGGCACTCAGATTTATAATGAGTTATTTCCAGATCTGTTCATTTACCTGAAAAAAAAGTTCATTTTCTTTAGAGCTGACTAAAATTCTATTCTGTGGAGCTGGAGAGATGGTTCAGTGGTTAAGACCACTGGCTGCTCTTGCAGAAGACCTGGGCTTGATTCCCAGCACACACGTGGTGGCAAACAGTAGGCTGTAACTCCAGTCCCAGGGGATCCGACACCCTCTTCTGATGTCTTTGGCCATTGTACATGGGTCCCTTACATGCATGCTGGAAATACACTCATGCAAACAAAATTTTTCAAAAGAAAAGAATAAGATAAGATATAAGGTCCCATGGTGTTCATGAAGGACATGTTCAGTATCACTTCATCAGTGGATAGACTTCTAGGCTGTTTCCATTTCTTCACTATTGGTAATCAAGCAGCAATGTGCATGAAAGGGGAACTATCTTGGTAGTGGGGTATGGAGTCCTGTTGGATTATGCTGAGGACTGTTATTGCTAGGTCATATGATAGATCTCTTCCTCGCTCTTTTCTTTTCAATTTTCACAAAGCTAGAATTTATTGAATAACCAATCAATTTACACTCTCGTCAGCTTTATTGACTATAATTGTATAAAGAAGCTGTGTTTTCCTTGCTAACTGGCTAATATTAACTGGCAGGCCACACATTAACCTCTCACACACAATATGCAAATGTGCAGATTCCACAAAGGCAGGAGCTGAGACCAGCAGGAGGGAGCCCAGGGGACCAAGTCAGAAGCCTTCTCAGGCCTGTGCAGACTGCTAGGTGGGCAGGTTGAATGGGTGAGCCTGCACTGGGGCACAGCGGCTACATGAGTGAATCTGCACTCCCTCCATGGGGCTAATTTAGGGTGAAGACCCACCTTAAATGAAGGCACCATCAGTTCACAGGCTATGTCTCAACTGAGTACAAAGGAAGAAGGAAGGGGATCGAAAGCCTTCCTGTCTCTGCTTCCAGACTGGGAAAGCAATGTGTTTACCAAGCACACCTTCCCTGGCCTGAGGAACTCAGCACCTGCTACATATACTCCTTTAAGCACTTCCTCACCAGAGTTGCTTTAATCACAAGAGTAAGAGAAGGAATTTGAATAAAAGTGATTATTCATAAGTCATTAGTCTTCATCATCTGGAGGATGTTTTGTTGAACTACTAACCTGCCTTTACACATTGTCTGTACTAGCCAGTAATAAGTAATAAGAGAAAAGGCCCATTCTCATTTGCAGGATGTTTCCATATTACCTGGCTCTTTTATTCTAACTGGCTCCTTCTTGGTCTGGTGACCACAACTGCTTATCACTAACAGCCTTCTGATTAAGGAACCCAGAATTTTGAGAATAATGTTCACCAAAAGCTTTCATTTCTCATGACCACATAAGTTCAACTCCATTACATGAACTCAAGTATCATTTTATTTTCTAGTATATATCATTTCTCTCATCTAGAAAAGCACCAGAAGTTTAATGTCTTTTCAGTATAAAGATTACATTGTAAAACATGTTTGGCAGACATAATTATCCACCACTGTGTTAAGCTGAATACATTTCATGTAAATGTCTCTGTCTCCATATCCATAGCCTGCTGCTCATTGTTTCTGATGAATTTCAAGATTGGCACAAATTAATGGTCAGTTAGATGGTTTATTCATCAAAGCAGAAGCATTCAGCACATGTGTAGTTATTAAACACATTCATAACTTAAGGGGAGGAATCCAGTCACAGGTGTTCTGTACCCTCTGCTCAATACTGACCATTCCACGAGGAAATGCCAGAGTGATTCTCATACAATAAGACCACTTCTACCAAATCAGTGGATTCAGTGCCAACATTTGTCTCTCTTCTGCTTTTCAGTTAATTGTCTTATCATTGCAATTTTCTAAAAATCCTGTGTCAGTTTTGACCCTCTTTCAAGCTTTCCATAGAAACTCCACTTTGAAGCAACCTCAATTCTCCCAAAATTCTTTATTGACCTCTTTTCTTGAGTTTTCTTTGTTCATCCCATCTCAATTGCTTTAGCATGTTAGAAACTCAGTTTACACCCCAATGATTGATACTCAGATCTGTAGAAGCCCCTCTGTTGTAGCTAAAGCAGGAGAAGAGCAATTCTCAGAAGAATTATAGGACTCCTTCCCCAAACTTCTCATGCTTTTGTCTTGTTTATAATCACATGATAGTCTGTTTCCCAGGCACAGACCAATTGGAAGCCAGTGCCAATATCTGAGTAAATATGCAATGATCTTTTACTCTCTACTTATCAAAAGAATGGATCTAGCAACAAAGAAGTCTGCCAGACATAGAATAAAGCTAGAAATCTTGCTAGGGGCCACGAATATAGCAGAAGTTGATCATTACCTTTGCCTATAAAATTTTCAATAAAGAACGTCAAAAATGTATTTGAGTTTTTGTCCCACATCAAGGGCAGCCTCCCAGGCACAATATAACCCTTGGACTGTCATCACTTACTGCAAGTAACTGATAATGACTCCACATGTTCATTGTACCTAAGATATGAAGATTAAAAGCTAAATAAAAACCTCAACAAATGAATGTAAAAGTAGGCTACATAGAGGAATAAATAATTAGTTCTAGCAGTAAGATGTGCGTATTTCTATGCCATCCCAACAACATTAAAACAATATCTTGTTTACAAATTCAGACCAATAGCACAAAAAAAATATCATCTGGAATGTAGGAGGTCACAAAGGATTCCAAATTTCATGAAAGCCAGGACTACATGTATTTTCTTTCTTTTTTTTTTAATTTTATTTATTTATTTTCTATGTGTATGAATGTACTGTCTGCATGCAGGTTTGTGCACCCATGTCGTGCAGTGCCGCGGAGGTCAGAAGTGGGTATCAGATTCCCCTGGAACTGGAGTTCTCCTGGAATTGGAGTTACAGATAGTTCTCAGCCACCATGTGGGTGCTGGGAATCGAACCTGGGTCCTCTGAAAGAGCAGTCGGCGCTCTTAACCGCTAGGCTATCTCTCCAGCCCTACACTGTTATTTTCAAGAACTAAAATAAATGTTTAGAATGTTCTTTCAAAAATCAAACCCCTTCTCTTTACAAATTCATCAATATGGAAATATAGATAACTAATACTTAAGTATGAACAAACTGAGGAGAAACATTCCAGCATATGGGTATCCCTTTATTCTACAGAATGTCATGTCAAAATTGCTCCTGGACGCTGGTGTCCAAAAATCTACCACCCCAGTTTTCTATTTTCACTGTGATTTAAAAGCTAAATGTAAAAGAAAGGGGATGGATGAAATTAGCCTGGACAAACATTTTTGGAAAGGGAGGAAGTTATTTAATTTAATTTTCATTAATACCTTCACTTTCTTATAATATGTATAAAGTCATACATAGGAGTCATATCATTTATAGATTGAAATGTGATAGAAGTTAAATGATGCAATCTTAGGGCCAAGGTTAAGAGTCAGCCTGGCTTTCTCCATTACCTATTTTTTTTTTAATTTATTACTGTATGTGTATGAATGTACTGTCTGCATGCAAGTCTGTGCACCCATGTCGTGCAATGCTGCGGAGGTCCGAAGAGGGTGTCGGATTCCTCTGGAACTGGANAATGACATTTTATGCAGCCATTAAGAAAATGAAATCAGCTGGGCATGCTTTTAATCCTAGCACTCAGGAGGCAGAGGCAGGTGGATCTCTGTAAATTCAGGGCCAGCCTGGTCTACAAAGTGAGTTCCAGGTCAGCTGGGGCTACGAGGAGACCCTGTCTCAAAAAGACCAAAAAAAGGGAAAGTGAAATCATGACGTTTTCAGGATAATGGATGCAAATGGGGGTCATTTTAATTGAAAAAGACCAGACTCAAACAAATACTGCATGTTTTCGTTTATACATAGAGCCTAGGTTTTGAATCATATATATGTGTGTGTGTGTTAATAAGTATATGTATAGACCATATATATAATATATATGTGTGTAATAGGTATATATATATATATATCATATATATCATATATATAATTAAATTTATAGTTCTCACCAATTGTGAAGTGAGCAGATAATGTTGATTCTAAGCACAGTCTCCAATATTTGGAATGCAGAAGGCTTTGCAACATTCATTTTCATTTGTGTTTAATCTCAATTCCTACATGTCTAAAAAAAAAATCATTCTGGAAATGTAGAATACAAAAGTCTGGTAGGTAAATGTTTGGACATGATTCTATCCTGAACTTCTATCATTTGCAGTAGCAGACAATTTGCTAGGTCTCAGTCAGCGAGACCTGTAAAATCTGTTTGTGAAGTGCTAAAGCAAACGTGATGGGATTAAAAAGTGCCAAAAAGTGTTTCACTCAAAGGAATATATGGCAAGGACTATGCTGTCCTAAATCCAGAGTGTCTTGGAAGATGTTAATTGCCTGCCAGGGACTAAGCTCCTGTGACACTGGGAGGCAAAATGAGGTCAGAACAAGAGTTCATTGATTGACTAGAGAAAGGAGTGCAGGAGGTGGTCTCCAGAAGTTCTGTTGCACGTGGGCACTTACGTGAGGTCCAACCAAATGAAACTCAATGAAGGACAACAAAATCTATTTGGATGGCTGACAAGTAGTGCATGTGTTTAGATTCAGAACTGTGAACAGGAACAGGACGTTACACTTCCTATGTCTGATAACCATCCTGCCCCAAACAGGAAGTGATGACTTTTTGTCCAATGAAATAAACTGTGTCTGTGTTGGATTTCTTTCTTAACCTCATGTGTGGCACGGCTGGAGAGTGGTTCTCAGGATATGAACATATCTGTATGTAGAGAGATGAGAGAATCCGAAGCTGGACTTCTTACGTTTTTAAATTTTTATTGATTTCAAGCAATACATTTTAGTCATATTTAGACATTTCCCATATCCAAACTCCCACATAGTGCAAACAATAGGTTTCATGCATTCTGTTTATATGTTACAGCCTATCAAGTCAAATTTGGGTCCCCAGATTTCTCTTGATGTCAGTTCATCCTCTGGAAACTAGTTGACCTATCTAGTGTCACTCCCTTAATGAAGACCAGCTCTCACCCAGCAGTGACAGGCAAAAGTTGGTCTATTTTGCTTTTCCATTGCTGTGAGAAAACGCTCTGTCCAAACCCAGCCTGGGAGTAAAGAATTTATCCATCGTACACCCCTCATCACGGAGGGAGGTCAAGGTAGTGGAGGAAACTGCAGGCAGGAGGTAAAGCACATGCCGTGGAAGAATACTTCTTATTGGCTTGGTCACTTGACCCCTGAGCAACCTGCCTTCTTATGCAATACACAACAACCTGCCCAGGGGTGGAACGGCCCACAATGTCCCCCCACAACATCACTCAGCAATTAAGAAAATACTCCTCAGACGTCCAATGGCCACAGGCGAGTCCAGTGGAGGAAATTCCCCTATTGAAGCTCCCTGAACCCAGGTGTAGCAAGCTGACACACATTTCCCCATGTCTATCTTGGGACTGTGTCTAGTTTGTGTTTGTATGGGTCTTCTGCATGATGTCCCTATTGCTATAAGTTAATATGAGAAAGTTCCCCAAAGCATGAGAAACTCACTTCCCCGTGGTCTCCCCCCATTCCTGGTTCCTACAATCTTTCTGTCCCCATTTGAGCCCCAAGTGGACAAGGTTTAAAATAGGTTCCCTATCCAGTCACACACTCTCTGCATTCTCATAGTCTCTGTATTTGGTTCACATGTGGCATTCTGTATTAATTACCATCTGTTACCTGAGGAAGCTTCACTGCTGAGAGTTGAGGGGTACATTAATACTCTCTCTGGTCCCTGTTCTACTATTTTCCATGAGCCTTAGATGTAGAGGTTCTACTGAAGCTGTGTCCCTTAGGGCTGTGCAGCTCAGACTCTCATTCTCTGTTTCTGACCAGTTGTGGAACTCTGTAACGGTCCCTGTCTATTGCAAAAAGAACCTTCCAGTAGTTAGAGAGTAGTTATAGATACACTTGTGGGTAAATATAAGAATACATATTCACTATACACTGAGAAATTACCTTTGTCTAGTGTTATGGCAGGCATCAGTTATATAACAAGAAACAGAGTGCTAGAGAGGGGAAATCTCCTATGTTGTTGGTCAGGATAGTCCAATAGACTCCCAACATAGCCCTTGATTGCCTCCCAGAACTTGATGTTAAGAAATTTTAAAACCCTGAAGACGGAGATTGAAGATGACTTCAAAAGATGGAAAGACCTCCCATGCTCATAGATTGGAAAATTAACAGAGTAAAAATGTCCATTCTACTCAAATTAATAAGCAGATTCAATGCAATCCCAATAAAAATCCCCATGAGCTTCTTCACAGACTTGGGAAAAACTCCTTAAATTCATATGGAAAAACAAAAGACCCCCAATAGCTAAAGCAACACTGAGTGAAAAGTGCAATACAGGGGAGATCACTATACCAGACTTCAAACTATATTACAGGGCTATAGTCATAGAGGCAACCAGGTACTGACACAAAAACAGACCCATTGACCAATGGAACAAAATTGAAGATCCAAACTTCAGCTCATACAATTTCAGCCACCTCATATTTGACAAAGGGGCACACACACACACACACACACACACACACACACAAAAAAAAAAAAAAAAAAAAAAAAAAAACTCAGTGGAGGAAAGACAGCATCTTCAGCAAATGGTGCTGGCAAAATTGGATCACCATTTATAGAAGAACAAAATTAAACCCCTACTTCTCACCCTGTACAAAAATCAACTCCAAGTGGATCAAAGATCTCAACTTGAAATCCAAAACCCTGAAGGTGATAGAAGAAAAAGTTGGCAGCAACCTATAAGACATAGGCATAGGAAAAGACTCTGAATCAAACAGCAGCAGCACAGAAAATAATGTCAACAGTTGACAAATGGGACCTCATCAAACTCAAAAGCTTCTATACAGTAAAAGAAACTATCAAGGAAGTGAAGAGAAAACCCACAGAGTGGGAGGAATCCTTCACCAGTGATACATCTGACAGAGCATCAACACACAGAATATATAAACTACTCAAAAAACAAAGAAGAAAATAAATGACCTACCCAAAAGATGGAGTAAAGAGCTGAACAGAGACTTCACCAGTGAAAAACATCTTAAAAAGTGTTCAACATTGTTCATAATTAAGGAAACGCAAATTAAAACCATTCACTCCAATAAGTCTGGCTAAGATCAAGAAAACAAAAGACCCCAAATGCTGGAGAGGTTGCTGGAGAAGAAAGGGGAACACTCATCCACTGCTGGTGGGAATATAAACTTGTACATGACTATGGAAAGCAGTGTGGAAAACCCTTAAAAGACTCAAAATGAGCCTACCACCTGACCCAGTCATACCACTCCTGGGTATATACCCACAAGACTCATCCTATCACAAAGATACATACACATCTATGTTTATTGCAGCTCTCTTCACAGTAGTGAAGTGCTAGAACCAATCCAAATGCTTCTCAACTGAAGAGTGGTTAGCAAAAATGTGGTACATCTACACAATGGAGTTCTATGGTGTGGCAAAGAAAGATGATATCATGAACTTTGCAGGTAAATAGATGGAACTTGAAGCCATTATGCTAAGTGAAGTAACACAGTCCTAGAAAAACAAGCAGCGAATGGTTTCCCTTATTTGTGGATGCTAGCACCAAATCCCCCAGTTGAAAGGCAAGCTGGGGCTGGAGAGATAGCCTAGCGGTTAAGAGCGCTGACTGCTCTTGCAGAGGACCCAAGTTCAATCCCCAACACTCACGTGGCGGCTGAGAACCGTCTTTTACTCCAGTTCCAGGGGAATCTGACACCCTCTTCTGACCTCCGCGGTATTGCACGACCCGGGTGCACCAACCTACATGCAGACAATACATTCGTACACATATGAAAAAAAAAAGAAAGGCAAGCTGAGCAACATTATTGTTATATTTATTTTTATATGAAAGCAACTGTGCTGTTATAATGTGACTCTCTTAACGGGCTACAGAATTGACCTACCACTTATTTTCAGACATTGTAATTACCATCTATGGGTGGAAGATATGTATTCATATTCTCGAGTAATATAAAATTAATGGGGAAAATCATCTATTGCTGAAATCAGGATCTACTTCTGTGACACAGGACTTAAAACAATAGAGCTGGAATTGACCTGGGATCATCCTCCCAGAAGAGTAGTTCTCATAGTATCAGAGGATACTGTGTAAGCTCCTAAGGGAGAAAATAGATCAGTGATCCAACCCCGCTGTAAAATCTAATCATTACTACAATGCCTGGCATGGCAAACTATCTCTATTGGTACAGAAGTGGAACTTTATCTTGGGCATAATCACCAGCAATCTGATTGCACTTAAAGTGAGTAATCAATGCAAAGGAACTTACTTATATGTGGTATTATAGCCATAGCCAAATCCACATGGCTGGAGGGGGTCCCAGATCCTGAAACAAATCCTGTCTGTTACATCCCTAGACAAATATGAAGCTGAGTATTTTTTATCTAGCCAAGTGAACTTTTATCAGCAAGTCTACCTGATAAAGAAGTAGTTGCCATGGGGCAGCCTGGAAACAGTCTGAAGGAACCCCTGCGTGACAGGGAAGAATGGCACCTTCCTCACCCACCGTGTTCTCACGATGGCCCACCCAGTACGGTTCTCCCTGTACTTAGCCTTGCTCATTAGAAATGGCTCGCAATAAGGAAGTAGATTCTTCATTGAGGATGACAGTACATCACTAAGAGCTGAAAGTCACGATGACTCCCAAGTACCTTGTTCTATCAACATAGATCTTCGAAGAACTAAATGGAATAAGCAATGGAAACTGTCCTTTTGAATTAGAGTCAGTTAACTTGCTTTTAATCTCCTTAGATGCTGAATATCAAGATCAACTCACAGTTGTAGGGAAGAGGTTGCCATAGGCTTTTTATGGGTGGTCACACCCATTTTCTGACCTTTCATTACTTAATGCTAAGCAGACTCTCCTTCACTCCCAAGCTACTCTCCCTGCCTCTCCTTTTCTTTCTTTTCCTCATAAACTTCTACTTCTGCTTTCATATCTAAGTCATTTGTTTAGAGGTGTTTTATACAGTGTATTCTAGATCCACATGTAATAGATCCACATGTGCTTCTGAATTGCTCTCAGTATCTCCATTTTCCCCTTACAAGCCCTTTAGAGATTCCACAGCCCTCATAGAAATTTTTAAATTTATCTCATATGTGTTTTATATATATATATATATATATACATTTTACATATATACATAAATGTATATATTAATTTATTATTTATTGTTTTTCTTTTTTTTTACATAAGAGGGGAACTTGTGTATTTTGTTTTGTAAGTCTGGCTTGTATTATCAACAAATGATATCTATTTCTATCCATTTTCATTTAAATGTCATAATTTATTTCTTTTGTTAAAAAAAAACTCCATTTTTAATTGTGGAATTGTATGTGTTGTGTCTGTGAGAGAGAGACGAGAGAGAGAGAGAGAGAACGGGTAAGAGAACGAGAGGAGAAGACGAGGAGCGAGAGAGAGAGAGGAGAGAGAGAGAAGAGAGATTAAATTACCTGTGTCAATTTATCTGTTAACTGACTATAGTCTGGTTTCATGTATTTTCTAGTGTTGATAGTGTGACAAAAATTATGGCTGTTCCACTCTTCCATTAATGTGGTGCCTTAATGTCCATCAAGTTCACACAGCAGCAGTATCTCAAATATGATTTCTCTAGCACCTGCATCTGTTTGTATCCTACCAGAAGTGGATAAGAGTTTCTTTTATTTTTCCAATTCCTCTTACATTCGTGTTCTTTTTGTTTCTTGCTTTGGAACTGTTGCTCAAGTGAAGTCTTCCCCCATTATTTTGAGAGGCAAGAGTGTAGATACCTTATCTCATTTTTTTTTTTTAGATTTTTTTAATTAATTTTTATTGATGGTGTGTGCATTTCGTCAACATCATTTCCAATTCAGCATCAGGCATATTCCTTTCCCTTCCCCCCCACCCACCCCATCCGAGCATGTATTCTGCCATAAACTGTCCTGCATCTTTCATGTTTCTTTTTTTTTATTTTTAGCTATATGATAATCCATGGCTATAAGCTATCCTTCTGCAAAACCAATCACAGACTGTTGTGGCCCAAACCTGATGCTTTGTGTATTTCATACTCATTTTCCAATTCAGTTTCAAGCATATATCCCCTCCCTTTCCCCCACCCACACCCTATCCCATCCCATATGCATTCTGCCTGAAACTTTTCTGCATCTTTCTTGTTTTTTTTGTTTTTTTTCATTTTTTAACATAAGTTGATAATTTGTGGTACAAGCATCCTTCATGTAAAACCAATTTGCGAGACAGTTGTGCCCAAAACCCACACAGTTCATGGGTCCCACACCTCATTGGCAGTGAGGGCTTGTATGTCTATCATCAGTTGATCAAATGAGTGTCCAGTCTATATTGTTGTAGTTTCACCATTCACCCAATCGCAGCCCTTACATTCTGCCATGGGCCCTTCTTCTGCAGTATTGTTCCCTATTTGTTAGAAAAGGTGGCACAGGTGGATGAAAGAAAAAAGTCTACTTTCTCGGAGATGTTGTCTTGGACTCTAGTCAATTCTGGTGTTTCTTTCGTGGGCTGCCAGCTTGTCCAGGATAACCTTTTCGATCCTACCTAATGAAGCACACGAATTATATAGGTCTTTAAACATAGTACTAATGTTTGGTAGGTTACTTTGTATAGACACAGATGTTTGGATGGTAGTTAATCCATGAATTACATTTTCTTCTGTTAAGTATGACCGGGATCCTCGTGTGGTTATAAATCTCCTAACCATTTAGAGGATGTAAGCTTGTGCATCAGCCATGGGTTATTCCTCCAGGAAGAGAGCTAATAGTCCCCAATTAGATTTGGGATATACAGACATATGGCTGCCGCACTGTGCCCAGTGTTTCCAGGCAGGTATAAGGTGTAGCTTAGTGCTGACAGAGGAGTCTTGCTTTATCAAGGAGACCTATTATTGCTTTATTGGTTTAGTGGCTTTGGAAACACTCTCTGGAATTCCAGAGACCATTGGTTTACTTGCGTAGTGTGGTCTCCATACATCTTTCCCTATGTTTTTACATAGGGTCTTCAACAGCAGGGGCCTTATCGCCCTTCTTCCTGAGAATCCCAGTTTGGAGGCAAGGGAGCCCTTTACTTTTTGTGGGGCTGGATCCCTGGCCAAACTCTCCTTGTAAGCATTATCCCATTGATGTATGCTCAGAGATCCTGTATTAAATATATTTTGCTAAGTGCATAGCTTAAGGAGACTTTAGCATTATATTTGTTCTGAATAGAGAAATAATCCTTTTTCACAGCTTTCTATGTCCATTAATCACATTAAAGAGGCAGTCTTACCAATTTTACAAGAGAAAACCTCTATAACAGCTGGCTCCAATCTCCACGCTGGAGAACGACCTCATCATCATCATATTTCTCCTTATTCTATGGGGGCGAGTTAAGAAAGTCTCTTCTATTAAAACCTTTGTGGCACCTAGAAGGTAAGCTTCATTAGGATTCATTAAAAATAGTTGTTACTAGTAGGATCCAGAGAGGGGCCTGATGTCTGCATCAATCTGAGGCATTTCTTCCCTTCAATGCCCAGAGGAGTCAATCCTTCTGCTGGCACTTTCTGGTACATCCTACTCCCTGCAAAGCTGCATTTTCTTCCTCAGCCATTAAGTTGGTGATACTCTGGCCTGTTGGAACATATAAATCCTTTCCCGTAGTTAGTTTTAAGATTTAGATTGCAAGGTTTTTTGACAAAAGGTTTTCATGTCTATCTATATCCCCCTTTTTTATTTTAGGTTTTTATTTTTGACCCATGAGTCTCAAAAAACTTGCATTCTCAATTTTCTAAGAAACACTTGACTTTTCTGTAATATCGCATATTTACAAGATTGCTGTTTGTTATGTCTAACTTTGTTAGGATGATGCATGCTTCTCTGATCACTTCCTCTGGACTTTTATTGTGAAGGGATGTTGAACATTCTCAGAATCTTCCTGCAGCTCTGGAGATACTCCTGCGATTTTTCTCAGTACTGATGAGCATAGGACACTTGCATTCCTGGACAGGAACTAGCTTCGTCATGGTCTACTGAGAATAATGTGTGTATATAATGCATGAAAATTTGTCCATAATTGTATTCTATGTATTTGTCTTCATTTGATATCATGGCAGTTAATACTTTATAGAACAATTTGATATCTTCATTCTCTTTGTATTTTATGGAACAGATTGAGGAGCTCTGAGGTCATCAATTCTTCAGATGTTTAAGAGAATGTCACTGCATCCATCTAGTATAGTTCTTTGCTTTCTTGGGAGAGTTTATCTCTTTCACTCGCAATGTTTGCCATTGATCTGTCTATATTTTTATGTCCTTTGGGTTACTTTTGGTAATATACATCCATAAGATACACGCATTTTTGTAGACAAAATATCTTCAATTAATTTCATAATTAACATTATATTTCCTTAGAAACCACAGTAATCATAATTTTTTCCATCTTTAACCTTGTCCATTTGGGTGTTCTCACTTAATGGTTAGTTCAGCATTTAGATATGTCCATCTTTATTTTTCAAAGAACTAAGTATTTTTCATTGATTCTTAGTGCCATTTATCCTTATTTTATTAATTTGTGTCTTGATATTTATTTTTTAACTCTGTGGGTTTGAAATATTTTTCCTTGACAAATATCAGTATTTACTAGACATATCTCTGAATTATAAGCAGAAGTACACAAGTGTATAAAATTCCCCTTAGATAAGCATTTGCTGAGTCTTTAACTTTCTGAGAATTTGTGATATCATTCTTTTTTTAACTTTTTAAAATTTTTATTTATTTTGTATGTGCATAAATGTACTGTCTGCATGTAGGTTTGTGGACCTGTATTGTGCAGTGTCGCAGAGGTCAGAAGAGGATGTCAGATTCCCCTGGAACTGGAGTTAAAGACGGTTCTCTGCCACCATGCGGGGGCTGGGGATCGAACCCAGGTCCTCTGCAAGAGCAGTTGGCCCTCTTAACAGCTTGGCCATCTCTCCAGCCCCATGATTTCATTCTTATTCAATTCCAGATTTTAAAATTGTTCTCTGATTTATTCTAGGACCTTCTGTTTTATTCAGTCTATGATTAGTTAAACAATATGCTTAGTTTCTCTTGCAGTTGATTTCTACTTTATTGCACTGTCTTCTGTGCAAGCTACAAGAAATTATTGTTAGTCCTTTGAATTTAATATATGCTTTATGGCTAAATGAGATTTTTCACAAGTGTAATATATTTTTTTCAGTGGCAATGATTATTTATTCACCGTTTCTACCTCCAATCAGAGGGTTAAGATCATTTTCATCTACAGTTATTGACAGTGGTTTTCTACTTCCTATGATTTTGTTCATTCTTTTTCTACTTTGTGGATTGTTGTCCTTTCATCTTTTTCTCTTTTCATATTAGAAATTTGCTTCTCTAATTGTTGCACATAATCAATCATTTCTGAGTTTCCCATTGTCTGATCTATTTTTCTCATGATAATTTTTCTTTCCTATGATTTCTCCACAGAGACATTCTTTCTGCCCTTTGTGCAGGATTTCTTTAAGTGTCTTTGGCAGTACAAGCTTAGCTGTGATGAAATTATCTTAAGTTTTTCTTAATATATCTTATTTTGCCATTAATACCAAAACACAACTTGACATGGTGGTACACACCTTTTATCCCAGTATTCAGGAGGCCCAAACAAGTAGATCTCTGTGAGATCCAGGCCAGTCTGTTTTACAGACCAAACTCCATGCCAATTGGGACTTCAGGGAGACCCCATCTCACAAACTTTACTGGATAATGCTTTTTTGGTTTGCATTTATTTGCTTTCCAATACTTGAAACATAGCATTCCATTCTGTACTGACTTTTAGGACTCCTGTTAAGAGATCTGGTATCAGGGGCTGGAGAGATGGCCTAGCGGTTAAGAGCGCCAACTGCTCTGGCAGAGGACCCGGGTTCTGCTGAGAACTGTCTTTAACTCCAATTCCAGGGGAATCCGATACCCTCTTCTGACCTCCGCGGCATTGCACGACACGGGTGCACAAACCTACATGCAGACAGTACATTCATACACGTAGAAGAATAAATAAAAAATTTTTTAAAAAAGAAGAAAAAGAGAAAAAGCCAAAAAAATACTTTAAAAAAAGAGATCTGGTATCTTTCTAATATTATTCTTTTGAGGAATAAACACATATAAGTGTATACATCCATAGGTGCCTGCATTTGTGTGTTTGGTTCTGTCTACATGTGATCAATTACATGAGAAGAGTAACTTCATGGAAAAGGAAATTATTTTTTTCTCACAGTTCACCATTTTTCCATCTTATCAAGAAAGGTTTTCCTGTGAATATCTGTTCAGTGGGGCTGCTTTTTCAAATTGACAGTTTCTAGAATCTAAGAAATGGGAGTAAGTAACAGTCATCGGGATTTCATTCTGAAGGCCTTTAAGACTGGGCACCTCTCTCCTATTCAGGTTGTTCTTACCTCTTCACTCAATCCTCTCTGGAAATGACCTTCCTGCCATGCCTAGAGATGTGTCTCCTTGGAGATTCTGCATCAAGTCAGGGAACAATGAATAATTTGCATAACAAGATCCTGATTACAGTGCAACATAGAAACCTTTTCTCTGCTTTCTTCTACTTGGGGTACCAAATGCTCTTGTGGGACTGGATTTTCACTTTGTTACCTAGAAATGGGGAGATTTTGGCTACATTTAAATCAAACAGAATTCAAATATCTTTTGTTTTCATCTTAGATCCTGTTCTCTGTTCTTTGCATTGTTTGGTTATTTGTATTGTGGTCACATCCCAGAGTACATCTTTGTTTATTGTCCACATATATGTATTTCTATCATTTACTATCCATCCATTGATATTTTAACACATTTTCTATCTTTAATACAGTACTTGTTTATTTGTCTATGGTTTGACTTTCCACAGTGCATTTAAATTAATGTATTGTTTCCTTTTTTTAAATTAATTTTATTTATTTTTGTATGTGTATGAATGAACTGTCTGCATGCAAGTCTGTGCACCCGTGTCATGCAACGCCGCGGAGGTCAGAAGAGGGTCTCAGATTCCCCTGGAACTGGAGTTCTCCTGGAATTGGAGCTTCGGACGGTTCTCAGCCACCATGTGGGTGCTGGGGATCGAACCCGGGTCCTCTGTAAGAGCGGTCGGCGCTCTTAACCGCTAGGCTATCTCTTAAGATTTCTAGAAGTTTACAAAATCTCAAATTCCTTTTGAATTTCATTTCCATGCTGCTAACTTTTCTATAGATATTATTGATTTTTCTAATACATTCTAAAGAAGTTGATGAAGTGTTTGACTGTCTCCTTTCTAGATTATTCTTATCTCTTGCCTTCTCTAGGTTCTGGATTGGTTTCTTTCAGGATAGCTTCTATCTAGTTTTCAATTGCTGACCATTTTTAGAAGTTTGATTCTGAATTATTATTCTTCAGTTTAACCTATGTAGTAGCTTTGAATCCAGTATTTGAGAAATGGTATTGCCTTACCTTAAGCTTTCTTTTACTTCTTTTGTGAAATTTGGATTATAATTTTCAGTGGATGAATTATTGATGAGATAATCAAAAGACTAAAAATTACTTAGTTTTTCCTCAAAAATTAATATGTACATATGAAAATTGACTTCACATATGTGTATTCATTGTTGTATGTATCTTAAGAGATTAGTTTTAAATTACAGGTGAAATAACTTGTTTTATTTGATAGCCAAACATGTACACATGTACATATATGCAGACAGAATGCATTATTCTAGATACCTTAAAAATTAATCTCTTGGGCCAGGTATGGTAGTATAAGCCTTTAATCCCAGCACTCACAAGGCAGAGTCAAGCAGATTTATTTGGGTTCAATAATAACTGGGTCTATATGGTGAGACCAAGTCACAAAAAAAGCTAGAAAATAATTTCCTTAATACTGTGGGAAATATTTTGAAGCACTGTTTGTATTATTAATAATGTTTCTAATTTTTCTTTTCTGTAAGTTTAAATACCATACTATTATAATAGAAACTTTACTACCTCTGACTGTACAGCATTCAGATTAGTCACAGGAAGTCCCATTGGAACTTTTGTTTGTGACGTAGGAGATTTAATTGATGACTGAAAGTTTCTACAGCCAACTCTTGACAAACCAAGCAATCTCCCCAACATTAGGATTTTAAACATACTTTTATTTGTCTTAATTCACTTACTTGAAACAAATGGCTCTGAGTCTGTAATTTGAGATCTAATTTTCCAGAAATCAAGGTGAAGAAGTTCTTAGTGGTATACAGCTCTCAAATGTCACCCTGATTCATCACAATGTCTTCCATGAGGAGATGTGGCCTATCGTGGGAACGTCTTGGAAAAGTTATGTATCGTTTCTACCTATGTATGAATTACTTCCCATTGCTTCCTTTTCTCTTCTGTTCTCTACGACCCAAACAAGCTGTGATAATAGCAGAAGATATTGCTATTCAAAAAGGCACATTTTGTAGTCTACTGGAGATTTTCAGGAAAGGTTGGGCAGGATAAATTCTGTTACTGAGGTTTCTTTCAAGAAGTTTAGAAAATATGCAGCCTACAATCGTTATACAGAAGTACCATTTTAGAAGTAGATGTCTAATGGGGCTGGAGAGATGGCCTAGCTGTTAAGAGTGCCAACTACTCTTGCAGAGGACCTGGGTTCGATCCCAAGCACCCACATAGCAGCTGAGAACCATCTTTAACTCCAGTACCAGGGGAATCCAACATCCTCTTCTGACCTCCACGGCATTGCAGGACATGAGTGCACAGACCTACATGCAGACAGTTCATTCATACACATAAAAAAATAAATAAACTTTTAAAAAGAATTTTTTAATTTTATTTTTTTAGTTTTATTTTTTAATTTTGAAATATTCTTTTTTAAAAAGAATTTTATTAAAAAAGAATTTTTTTATTTTATTTATTTTTTATGTGTATGAAGGTACTGTCTGCATGTAGGTGTTGGTTTTACATGAAGGATGCCTGTATTCATTACTTATGACCTATTATTAAAATAATAATAATAAAAAAAGAGAAAAAAAGAAGTAGATGTCTGACATAATTCAGTTAGTGATTAGTTGATCCTTTGGAGGGAGTAAACCATGAAAAGGCAATCAGATGTGGCTTCTTTGAACACTGAGTTATTCAGATTTTTGTTGCTGTAACTAAATACTTGTCAAAATTTTCTTAAAACATAAAGAAATGTTTTATTTTGTCTGATAGTTTCCAAGGTTTTCCAATGGATTTACCCAGAGAGAGATAAATAGCCTTGATAGGGCATACCCAGTGATAACTTCCATCTACTAGGTTCTAATTCCTAAATCCCCACAATGAGACTATCATGAGAAAAACTTAAAAATAAGACTTCAAAACATGAGCTTTTAGGGATTCTCTAGGTCCCAATTATATATATATAAATATATAATATATATAATTATATATGATATTATATATATAAAAGTTTAACGGAACAGAGATCATATTCATACTTCCTATAGAAGAGAAGTAAGTTAAGTTTGTTACTCCTGACCACCATAAATACTTTTGATCTGATACCATACATACTTAGTAGCAACATTTGACTCTACTTATTTTTTGATTTGCTTAAGTTAGAACATTTTGATGATTTCTGGTACAAATTCAATGAAACAGGCAAACAAACCCCATGTGTAATTGGCCAAAATCTTAGTGGGCCCCATCCTTTGAGCTGTTATGTTATTCTGATCATTTAGTTTCTCATGTAGTCTCGGGCACTGCATTCCCTTTGACACTTCTATTTGCTATATTCCCCTGTAGGTGTACTCATACCACCATGGGTCTTATCAAAGAATCATTTCTCATTGGGAGCCATTGTGGAATTTATTTCACTTGGTTTCTGAACTTTTATTTATTTATTTTTTAGTTCTTCCTTTTTATTTTTATTATTTTATTTATTCATTGATAAATTTACATGTTTCCAGATTTGATCTTTTTCTTTTTTTCACATAGATTTGTTGAACTTTTATTTTAAAGCAGCTTCACATCCTCACATACTCAGATAAATATGCATGTCCTTGAATTCTAGTTGTATTGAGTTCTTACACTAAAATATGTTACTTTGCATGAATATCACCCTTAATGCAAAAGCTATTCTCACAACAGGTCTCACCATCAGCTCCCTACAGTAATAGCCATAACCACAACAATGTCTGCTTAAAAATGGCCACTGTCTGCTGACTAATTCCTTATGAAAACACTCATCTTCTTTGGCTGAAGAAGAAGGATGTACTTGTGCTCTAGAAAGATTGCAAATGAATTGGCAGATACACTTGTCTTCCTATTTTTAATCTTATGTATTTCTTTTTTTAAAGATTAAAATTCTTTTTTAACTTTATCTTTAATGATTTGATTGATTTTTATTTATTATTTTTATCTGTATGAGTGTACTGTCTGCATGTAGGTTGGTGCACCAGTGTCGTGCAATGTTGCAGAGGTCAGAAGAGGGAGTTGGATTCTCCAGGAACTGGAGTTAAAGATGGTTCTTAGCTGCCATGTGGGTGCTAGGAATCAAAACCGGGTCTTCTGCAAGAGCAATCGGTGCTCTTAACCTCTGAGCAATCTCTCCAGTCCCAGTAACTTTATGTGTTTCATCGACCCTTAAAACCTCCATCTCAAAACATCGTTAAATTTTGGTCTCAAAAACACTTATACCGTTACAGTTATTTTTTAATTTTTAATTAATTTATTAGTATTTATACACTAAGGAAATTTGCATGCTTATCTTTCGTAGAAGTTCAGCTAAAACTCCTGTAACCTCTATTTTGGTATATGTGCTGTCCATGATGTGTGACATTATTTTATCAGATAATTCAATTTCTAGTGTTTGTTTCTTTCTATTTTGACATCATAGTTTTGTTCCTGTTACATAGAAGGACCAGTGCCTCAAATATCATCTTACACTGATATCCACAGGAGAAATTACACTGACATTCATTGGAGAGAGAATGGATGTTTCCTATGAAATATCTTCTGTAGGTACTCTTTCCTGAATCTCAGTGACACATACAGCTTTAATAAACCTCATTGGAAAATTTTCTTAGTGCTTAAAACTCATTTTGGACAGAGGCCTTTTACTGTCACCACTGAGGGATTTTCCAGAAGTTTAAATTCATTCTTCTTATAAACAGTTTGATACTTAATAAAAATAAAATTTATAAAATTGAATTATCATTCCTCTCCAGGTTTCCCTACCAATCATAAATTGCCTTCATTTGTTTGTAAATATGAATAAGTTGTTGAAAAAAATGGTATGTGGGGAGCAGAAATGGAGTTAAATATTCCCGACAAGTAATAACTTAGATAGAAAGAAAACACTCATCTCACAGTAATCTCCTGGCTTTTGAAGGAATAAACCCAAAAGATATCAGAGCAGGTAAGGAGTTGTAAAGGGCTTGAATGATTCCTTTAGACTTTGCTCTTCTGTCATATCCTGAAAGAGTGGGATCATCACAACCAGAGACTGAGGCAAGGTTCATATAAATTCAGCTCTTTTTATGATGGAAGAGATTAATCTATCTAAAGAGTGATCCTGTAAACATCAGCAATTTTTATTACATGGTAGACATTTTTGTGATGTGTGCCATGCAGTGTGGCCCAGTTTCTACTTCTGTAGAGCTATAGGAATTTGTAGGATGAAAGAAGGGAGCCTTCTAATGCAAAGGAAACCAGTAAGGAAGTAAAGGTGGCTGACAACCAAAGTATTCCCAGCTCTAAACGACTCTGGATGCCAACCCCTAATACTCAGTCTATCAAAACTATTTATCATGGTTGAAGGGAAACAGAAAATTTTTCATGGCATGAATACGCTGAAAGAATTGAAGTCTATCAAAGCAGCACTTCAGAGAATACTTGAAACAATACAAAGGACTGAAGACAAGAATGAGTATATTCAAGAGGCTACAGAAAGAAACCAAAGGAGGGTATAACGATGGAAATTCAAAATAGGTCCACAAACGTGAATAAATTAAAATGGCTTTATCCAGTACACATCTTTCTGTCGCTAAGTATCAGTGGCCTCAACTCTCATGTCAAATGACACAGACTAGCAGAATGAAGAACACAATAAGCTAGCAAGGGTGTGGAGAAAGTGAACACTCATTCACGGCTGGTGGGAATGAGTGCAGCCTCTATGGAAGCCAGTGTGAGGAACTCTCACAAAACTAAAAATGAACTACCATTTCAGCCAGGTACACCAGTCCTTGGCATACACCCAAAGGATTCATCATACTGTAAAGATACTTGTATATCCATGTTTGTTGCTGCTCTCTTCACAATAGTGAAGAAATGAATATAACCTAAATGTCCAACAAGTAATGAAAGGATAATGAAAATGTGGTGGTTCTACACGATGGAGTGCCATAAAAGATTAAATTCACAGGTACAAATGGCTCCCTTTGAAAGGTCGATGAGAGCGATATGAGACTCTCAAAACAATACAAATGATTCCAATGTCCTGATTATTTACCAGAAATAGAAAATAAGGCCCTACTGCCCAGAACAGGACATGCTTAAGGGATAGGACTTAGAGTAATGGAACGAGAACTGACCTGGAAGCCTTCTACCTGAAGTAAAATACTCATAATGCTAAACAATGTGAACGCTGCCAAGGGAGATATTCAATCAATGGTACAACCTAGCCCCAAAGCCTAGCAATTATGGTGAGCTGACCAGCAAACTACCTCTATTGTTGCAGTAGAGGCACTGTTGTCTAGGAGATGGTCAACAGCCATCTAATTGGACTTGGAACGCTCTCAATGGCAGTGAACTCATGAGAGCCACTGTAAACTCAGCCAAATGCAAAAGACTGGAGAGGAAAGAGGCCCTAGAGAAAATCCTATCAGTGTCATTTCTCTAGAGAAATGAAATTTCTTACTATACACTAAATGTGGATTCTTATATTTATAAACAAGCCTATCATACACTACTCATCAAAAAAGCTACTGCTTGCAACAGATGGAGGCTACTGCAGTATCCCACAAGGGGTGAGACAGAACATATACATCTGAAAGATCGCCATTCCTAGGAGACACATCGACAGTTGTACATCTCGACCACAGTGTGAGGGGCAGAGAGAAAAGGAGTGTGTCCCTCAGTTCTCACCAGAAATGCTTCCTTATACACGTGAGAGCGCAATGCAAATGGAAGGCCACAACTAGTCAATCTTCAAGGAATGGGAATCTCTAGAAATTGTGTCCCTAGATATGGTCCCTATATTAAACCTCATCTACACATGGCTCAGGGATCATTGTGGAAGAGCAGGCAGAGTAAGAGCCAGGGCTAGTGCGTACATAGGAAAGCAATGACTGACAATCAACTGAAAGCTTTCACAGTGAACTTGTGGCAATGGCAGCATCAGTCACGAAACCCATGCCAATTGGGAAAAGGTCTCATAATGGAGCAAGAGATGAGTGGGGGACTAGCCCTGGACTGAGAACTACAAGATGATGAGTAATGTTGGGTGAGGAAGAGTATGTCTTACCTAGGATTCCTGTATGTGCTGACACTAAGGGATCTATAGATACATTGCTGTAACAGTTAAGGTAGTTTGTTGTTGTTTTCTTTTTTTTTTTCACCATTTTGAGACAGCTGGACTGGAACTCTCTATGTAGACCAGGTTACTATTTATTTAAAGAATGCTATGAGGCATGACATTGAATTTGTACATTGCTAATTTACACAATATTCATTTACTAACGTGTGACAATGGAAGATGCTTCCATCTACTAGTGTTACCCACAATCTCCTTTTTCAAAGATTTAAAGTTTTCATTGTAGACTTACTTGCCATCTTTGGTTAACTGTGTACATATGTATTTTCTAGGCTATTGGGAATAGTAATGTTTCCATTATGTCTTTCTCTGACTGCTAAAAGACTGATAATATTTCTACATAAATTTTGTATCATGCCATGGGTTCAAAACTGTTGATTATTTCCAAAAAATTTCTGGAGAAATTTTTGGAATTTCTTATGTAATATCATACATTCACAAAAAGGATAATTATATTTCTTCTTTTCCAGTCAATTTCCTATGAATTTACTTCTCTCGTCTTAATGCTCTAGGTAAAGATAAATATTGAAAAGGAGTTAGTATTGTTGTAGTTGTGCCTGGTTTGGGTATTAGAGTAATTTAGACTTCATGGAAGTAGATTGGGAGTTGTTCCTCCATTTTGATCTTTTAGAATAATTAAATCAGTATTGGTTTTAGATCTTTTTTGAAGGAATTATAGCATAGTGCTCTGGTTTTTCAAAATTTGGGCTTTTTATTCATTAGGCTCTGTATTACCATTTCCATTTCTCTTTCTGTTATGTCTATTTAAGTTGTTGATCTCTCTTGGGTTAGATGTGTGGACTTCTGTACTTCATGCTAGTCAGAGTGGAGGCAAGATGAGATAAAAGAAGGGAGAAAGACACACAGAAACAGTTGCATGCTGAAGGCAGAAAACAAGACAATCATTAGGCTGTTAGACCATCATCAGGTTTCCCCTTAAAATTTTTCATGACTTTTGATTTCCTGATCTTAGCCAGTCTTATTGGAGTGAGAAGACACCTTACAGTGGTTTTAATTTGCATTTCCTTAATTATTAACGATGTTGAACATTTTTTTGAGATTTTTTTCAGCCATCTTTACTTCCTCACTGGTGAAGTATCTGGTCAGCTCTTTACTCCATCTTTTGAGTTAGTTATTATTTTTTTCTTACTTCTTTGTTTTTTGATGAGTTTATATATTCTGGAAGTTAATGCTCTGTCAGATGTATCCCTGGTGAAGATTACCTCCCACTCTGGGTTTTCTCTTCATTCTTTGATTGTTTCTTTTGCTTTACAGAAGCTTTTGTGTTTAATGAGGTCCCACTTGTCAATTGTCGACCTTACTTCCTTTGCAGCTGCTGTCTGATTTAGAAAGTCTTTTCCAACGCCTAAGTCTTGTAGGTTGATGCCAACGTCTTATTCTATCACCTTCAGAGTTTTGAGCTTCGCATTGAGGTCTTTGATCCATTTGGAGTTGATTTTTGTACAGGGTGAGAGGTAGAGGTTTAGTTTTGTTCTTCTACAAATGGTGATCCAATTTTGCCAGCACCATTTGCTGAAGATGCTATCTTTCCTCTAATGAGCATTTTTGGCACCTTTATTGAATATGAGGTGGGTAAAATTGTATGAGCCCAAGTTTGGATCTTCAATTTCATTCCATTGGTCAATTGGTCTGTTTTTGTGACAGTAATAGGCTGTATTTATGACTATATCCTTGTAATAAAGCTTGAATCTGGTAAGCTTATCACCCCTGTATTGCTCAGGATTTCTTTAGCTATTCGAGGTCTTTTGTTTTTCCATATGATTTTAAGGATTTTTTTCCAAGTCTGTGAAGAAACTCATTGGGATTTTAATTGGGATTGCATTGAATATGTATATTAGTTTGAGTAGAATGGACATTTTTACTATATTAATTTTTCCAATCCATGAGTGTGGAGGAGTTTTCCATCTTTTGATGTCTCCTTCAATCTCATTCCACAGGGGTTTAAAATTTTTGTTGCAGAGATCTTTGGTGTCTTTGGTTAGGTTTGTCCCCAGGTATTTTTTCTTTTTGAAGTTATAGTGATTGGCAAGGTCTCCTTAAATTACTTCTTCAGTTGCTTGTTGTCAGTGTAAAGAAAGTCTACTGATTTTTCTAGGTTAATTTTGTATCCTGCCACTTTACTGAAACTCTTAATTGTTTCTAGGAGTTTTCTGGTAGAGTTTTTAGCACCCCACACGTAAACTACCATATCATCTAAAAATAGGGATAATTTGACTTCCTCTTTTCTAATTAGTACTCCTTTAATTTCCTTTTCTTGCCTTATTGCCCTAGCAAGTATTTCAAGAACTATATTGAAGAGGAGTGGAGATAGGGAGAAGCCTTGCTGGGTTCCTGCCTTTAAGGGGAATGGCTCAAGAAAACAAAAGTCACCAAATGCCTGAGAGGTTGTGGGGAAAGGGGAACACTCATTCACTGCTGGTGGGAATGTAAACTTGTACAAGCATTGTGGAAAGCAGTGTGGAGAACCCTTAAAAAACTCAAAACGAACCTACCACCTGACTCAGCCATACAACTCCTGGGTATATATTCACAAGATTCATCCTACTGCAAAGATACATGCACACCTATGTTTATCAAAGCCCTCTTCACAATAGCAAGAAGTTGGAAGCAACCCAGATTCCCCTCAACTGACAAGTAGATAAGAAAAATTTGGTACATCTACACAATGGAATTCTATGCAGTGGTAAAGAAAGATGACATCATAAACTTTGCAGGTAAATGGATGGAACACAAAGCCATTATGCTAAGAGAAGTAACACAATCCCAAAGAAACAAACAGGGAATTGTTTCCCTCATCTGTGGATGCTAGCACCAAATTCCCCCAATTGAAAGACAAGCCAAGCAAAACTATTGTTATATCTCTTCCTTTCTGAAAGCAGCTGTGATGTTATAATGTGAATTTCTTAATTAGCCCTAGAGTTAACTTACCACATGCCTTCAGATATGGTAATTAATATATATGGGTGAAAAGTATATATCCATATTTTAGAGTAATATAAAATTAAAGAGAAAATGTACTCCTGAACATATATTGGTGTTAACATACAGATTATTCCTGAAGGATATAACTGTGGCACAAGTATCGCATTTATATAGGCATATTTTGGAGCAATACAATGGGAAGGGAACCACAACAACATAGATACTGGGTCAAAGAACGGACTGATATAGTTAAATTATGCCCCAAACAATGGACCTTTACAGAGAAAAACTTTAAAAGGACTGAGAGAAAGATGAAGGACATGTATGGCAGAATGCATGATCTGGGGTAGGGTTGGGGGTAGGGAAAAGGGAATGTGTCTAAACTGAACTGAAAAATGATGTCTGAAATACACAAAAAATCAATAAAAGTATTATTTTAAAAGTTTTTCCATGTGTTTATGAGCTATGGAGCATTTGTATCAAAGCCTGACATCCACAAGGGGTGAGAGCTCCCCATCTCTACATCTGAAGGAAGAGAGCACTGCTTATCCAGACTATGTTTCTATATAACCTCACATATAATATACCTGCAGGTGATAACTTGCTCAATTTGAGGCCAATATCTACTGTTAATCTCCTTCTGAGAAAAATGTAGATATAATCTAGTCTCTGTCCACAAATTTCTACTGGTTATAGGATTTCCACAAGCAAAGGTAGAAGGCAAAAGTTACACTTTTTTCTCTCCTCCAATTTAGCCAAAAGGTAAAAGAAATAAACAAGACCATTTTCTTATTTGACTTTTAATTTTGATATCTTCAATAATTTTTACATGAATACTCTGAGCTATTTCCCGTTTTTCCTCTCTTCCCATACTTCTCAATTTTCTCTTCATTTCCTGATCTCTACTTACTACGGATACATGTATATATGCATATGTGTATATATGTAAACAACGTACTGAGTCCATTAATAGTGCTTGTCTTTACATGTGTTTGGGGCTGAATAATTAGGATTTGATATCCTATTTGAGAGCTGATCCTTGGCAAAAACTGATTCTTCCTGTTTTAGCAGCCATGAATTCCCCGTAGCTCTACATGGAGAGTGATAACAGTGTGACATTCTCCAAAATTACATCTCAGCTGACAGTGTCATTGAGTGGGTCTTGTGTTGATAACCATGTTGTTGAAATTTCTCAGCTGTAGCTTCCCTGTCCTGTGTGGAAGACATTAAGCATAGGCACCCTGATTCCCACACTCATTCTCTACTTCTCCAGGATGTTTCCTTGGGACCTGTGTGTAAATTACATGTATACACTGGGGATGAAGGAATCAGGGCCACTTATTCTCTGAATTTTGACAAGTCGTGACTCTGTAACTGTCTCCAGATTTGGCAGAAGAGAATTTTGGTGAGTATTGAGAGGTATCCTTATGTGAGTGTATAATACAGTTAGATAAATTTAAGAATAGAGTTAGATATTGTATTGGTTTGGGGAAATTGGAGCATGTGCTCTCTTTTGTTGTCTGTGATCTCTGCACTCACATGTATTTCAATAGCCTTCCAATATCTGGTACAAATTAGTAACTGTTCCCAGGTCATAATCCTACTTAGACAGCTATTGGTTACCACAGTTTAAAAGTGCTAGGATTTACCTGTTAAATGTATCTTGGTGGACCCCTCATTGCTTTGCTTCTTATGCTTTTTACTTGCCTTAGACAGTTAATTACTTTTGTCCCTTGACAGCTTCCCATATTATGAAAGCTTGTCACTCAGTCAGAGCTTTATCTGTCCACTCCAGCTTGATTCTCCAAATTCTGTTTTCAAAATGTGCTCTGTGGTGTGATCAGGATTAGGGTCTCATCTTCAAGGTCTGAGAGCCAGCCAAGGGCAGTGGCAATAGCCAATACTGTTTTGGAAGACTTTTCTTTTTACCCTGACCGACAATTGTAAGGGAGGCTTCTGAAGAAGGAAGTTTGGTAGATAGTCTGTGGTTAAGTGGTGTATCATTGATACTCTGTGTAGTATGATTCAACCTGAAATATATAAATATTCACATATGTGTATGTATACATGTATATATTATATACATGTTATTAAGTATGATTATAAAAATTATCTTTATGCATATATAGTCTTGCCAATTTTTATCACTACTTCTTTCATCTCCTTCTGCATTACCCACCCTACAACCTCCAAAAATCGAATAGAAGTTTCCTTTTTCTACCTATCAAAGAAAGAACTCTTCTACAAAATATAGATTGTCTTTGACCTCAAACATGCAATGTTTCTGACCTCATGGACAGTCTGAGGCTTATATCCACTTACTCCAGGAAAGAAATAGTTACGCTGACTCAAACATACACAGAGATATATTCTAAACTCTATCCTGCATGTTTTTACAAATAGGAGGATGGACACAGGCATTAGTGAAAGAAGAAAACTCCACTTTTCTCTCTGCCTCATTTCACTCAGAACATAAAGGAACAAAAGAAGTGCATTTTCTTACCTCTATCTTTTTTTCTTTCTTTTTAAATGAATTTTCCCTGTATTTAATACATAATTTTCATTAGTCTTCACTGCCTTTTAGCCGCTTCTCCTTTGGCACCCTCCCCCAGCCCCTTCCTTGGATTTCATAAGCTTGTCTTAGGGTCTATTTGGCAAAATTTCTCTCCCTGGCCATTCCTCAATGCCAGTTCATCCTCTGAGCTATAGTCAGCCTATCTGGAGTCCCCCGCTTAAAGAAGGCCAGGTCTTCCTCCCCCAACTGTAATCATGCTGATATTTCTTCAGGTCAGTGCTGGGCATTTTGCCTAGATGAGCTTGAATTGGTGCTGTGTATGCTGTAAGATGGCCTGGCTGTCCACCTGCTTGAATTGGTGCTGTGTATGCTGTAAGATGGCCTGGCTGTCCACCTGCTTGAATTGGTGCTCTGTATGCTGTAAGATGGCCTGGCTGTCCACCTGCCTTCTACAGAGGCCATGAATGTAACCCACTGATGATCTGAGTCCATCCACAATCTGAGTTTTCCTCTGCTAATCAGTTCTCTCCAGATGAAATAAATAGAATATGATATGTGTGGGAAGTGGAGGAGAGTTCTCATGCACTGACGGGTAGAGAAGTCTGCAAGTCTAACAACATTGCCAAGAGAAGATAAAAACAGTCATGGGGTGGACATGAAACAAAGGATGGATTGGATGCTCACTCCTCTGGTGAATGTCTTATAATGAACTTGAGGTTCTGGTCCATTCTGGAATTCTAAGAACAAGAAGAAAACTGAACAGGTGGCAGACACCAGGAGGTCACATCATGATCCAGGTTCACTGCCCTGCTGAAGTTGACCACATGCAAGGGATTCTCATGCCAGTTGGTGGAAATCATGTTTTGAACTCCTTTTTGTGTCAATATTACTTTGAGTGATGGTATTGATGGAAGAATTGCACGTAATAGAGGGGGATTTGAACAGGGAATCCCTTTGAGAAAGACTCTATCCCTTTCTGTGTCCCCTGGACATGTGCATTTCACTCTACTGTTCCCCACGATAAAGGCAATTGATTCCTAGGGAAACTTTATTTTGATATTTATTCATCAAGTGGCTTTATGAAATTACTCTGAGTTTGTCATCATTTTCATTCTTGTTATTCTATTCTATTCTATTCTATTCTATTCTATTCTATTCTATTCTATTCTATTCTATTCTATTCTATTCTATTCTATTCTGAGAAATACTCAAGCCTATTTATGGAGAAAAGGAAAACAGAATCTCTGTGAGAAGAAATGAAGTCTACCTTCCCTGCACAGGGATGTTTATAACTGATGCATGGACACCATGTGGTAAGTAGTTTGATTGTGACAAGAAGTGATGTCAGAGACCCAGTGGCTGGATTCCACGTATCCTAAGGAAGATCATGGCTGAAGACAGTGGTTAGAGATATTCACAGTCACTTCTTAACAGATTTAGACTACTGAAAAATGTATGGTGCTTGGGAGAGTATAAAAGTAGACCATGATTGGGCTGGAGAGATGGCCTAACGGTTAACAGGGCCAAGCGCTCTTGCAGAGGACCCGGGTTCGATCCCCAGCACCCACATGGCGACCGAGAATCGTCTGAAACTCCAATTCCAGGAGAACTCCAGTTCCAGGGGAATCCGACACCCTCTTCTGTCCTCCGCGGCATTGCACGACATGGCTGCACAAACTTGCGTACAGGCAGTACATTCATACACATACAGAAATAAATAAAATTAATTAAAAAAAAAGTAGACCATGACCATGGGAGCAGAGAGAGGTTTGCTTTCAACATCAATCCCCTGAAATACATCTCTCTGGTAGAATGTTTCTATTAATTATTACTCATCTCTTGCTTTGGTTTTAGTAATTTCACAAAAGTAACTTCCTCTGATTCCAAGTTCATTTTACTTGTTCGTGAAAATGTTTATGTGAGCATTGCAATATAGTGCACCAACCTTCCATTGCATGCATGAAATAAAGTGGAAAACCTTCATTGTGATTTAATCATAAAACAGTCTTTATTTTTAATATTTTTAGTAATATGTGCACCCAAAAGGCAAAGCTTAAAGGATCCTTGTGGGTCTGGATCCCTGGGGAACACTTCCTGGCAGATGATGTGCAGGATCACTCAGCACTGGTTGTCGTAGACCTCTCTGCACCTCAGGACCTTCAGCAAATTGTCGGCCCTGTGCGTATCCCTGCTCACACAGCGGATCATGTTGAAAATAGCAAAATGGCGAGTGTCTTCATCGGGCGATTTCAGGTCTGCCCATCCGGTCCATGCAGGGTAGGCACCTTCTTTAGCTCCAGGGTACTCCTAACCAGGAAAACAACAGGAAATATTCATCTAGTTAGTATGAGTTGTTGGTAATTTCTTGCTAGTGCACATATGTTCATGCATAAGTGCAATACATTTGTGAGCATTTATGTGGGTGTAAATGTGTGCACCTTTGGAGGGGAAACGTCGAAGTGAAAAGTCCCTAGGGAGATTTCTACCAGGATTCTGAGACGAGTTCTATTTTATTATACCTAGCACTTACTAAATATTGTAGTCTCTCTGTCTCACTAGTGCTTGACTATAAGCACAGTGTTCCTCATGTCTTTCACAGTTAGATTTCAGGTATCATTATCAGACCCCAGTTGTCAAAGGAGGCCATTGAAGATTGAGCCATCTGCAAATCCTAGTCTGTATTCCATCTATATACAGAGTGGTGTTTGGGGAAATGGAGAACTAGGATACATGGATCATAGGAGTTGACTCTTGTATATCAAAGATAAAATGTTTCAATGGCATTAGAAATGTAAAACTGAAGCTGAAAAGACATCTATATTTTCTAAATGCAATTAGCCCCTAGTGAGGTGGTTCTTGCAGGAAGAACAAATGGGGAACCAAGTTGTTCTTTCAATATAGACATGGGCTAAGCAGGTTATGAATGAGCTAGTGTCTACACTTTCAATAAAGAGGATTTTACATGTGCTCAGTATTTTCCCCTATATGTGCCCTTCATAATTTTTAGATTCCTTAGACATGATGAGAATTCGATTTGATATGTAATGATGTAGATTGTTCAGGAAAGACAGAAAGAAGAAGGTCTGCTGTGGAAGTCAGATGGCTCAAGCTTCCCAGGGATGTTACTGGCCCAGTGATTGGAAGGAACAATTATCTCTTTGATCCCTGTTGTGCAAGGTTCTGATTAAAAATGTTTAGAGAAAGTTGGCTTTGAAAGAAACCAATTATTCACAAAGCTGTGTGTGTATGATGGTTTTCCTGAATTTGACTAATCAAAACAAACCAATTCTAAGTTAATTTTTCATTTTACAATGATCTCTTTCAGGAGTAACACAAGGAACAATATATGAGGAGGGCTTACCTTGCTGAGAATTGCCTTCATTCCTTCAAGGAGTACTTCATTGTTGGTTTGCACTGCCTTGATTCGGGTCAGCATGGCATCAGAGGCTCCTTTAAGAGTAGCCACGGCAGGCACTAGGTCCTTCAGGGCATCTTCCCAGGCATGCAGAGTACTGATGGTCAGTTTCAGAATGTCCTCTGTCTACGCAATCAACATTAATCCTCACATTAAAATGGTGATATATCACATAGTTACATGCATTTGTTGTCTAAATAAATTTGGTGAATTCAAATGCCAGGTTCTATTATTACAAGTATTTTAAACAATCGTGGTCTGTAATACACAGTATAAAACTGACAATTTTAGCCATTGGTCTATAGTTTACTATGGGAAAGCTAATATGATCATAATAATTATTTTTGGCTAGTTTTAAGTCAAGCAGATCCTATTTTCATTTTCCTCTAAATTCTTGCATTTTCCATCCTGGTAGAACTTTTTTACTTGATGGCTTTCTTCGTACATGAGGTACCAAGGATTTACTGGCTCTTATCACCCATCCAAAGTACAGATCTCAAATGAAAGAAAGAAGACACTTTCACTGCAAGAGCTACAGATCATTTTCATAATACTGAATGAATTGCTCACTCCTAAATTCATTCCTGATTGTCATATTATTGTACAATATCCAAACAAGTTCCACTGAAGGACACGTGGCATTCCACATGGACCTTCCCTTGTCTACATGACTCCCTTTCTTTCCTTCTGTCATGATAGCCCATTCCTTGGCATGTGCAGGTGAAGACGATGGCCCAGCATTGTTCTTAACAGCAGCATGGGTGGAAATGTGTGCTCACCGCCAGGCCTGTGTGGAAATCATCCCTGGTTTAAATGTGTGCAGTGGTGTATGTTACCAACTAAATGGTGATGAAAATCAACAATAGAGAGGATCCTATTGGTACTGTGAAGGACATGAAGAAAAGAACAGCCACAAACCCATGGCAAATTGGGATGAAGGGAGCCTTGTGGAATGAGGATGTGAGTTAGGACATGAGCTGAGTAAGTCCAGATTCACAGTCTTCTCTGGTGTGTAAATTGTTAATAGTTTGTGTTTATAATTTTTGTTTGTTTTTGTAATTTTTCGATAGCAGATAGATTTATGTTCAAGACAGCAAGTTCAGATACAAAACACATTTTTCCCCTCATCCCTCTTACACTGCCTGATGGGAGATGATGGGGCCTGGGGATCCATAACAGTGTCCATTCAAAGGCAGAAATAACAGAATGCATTTTAAGGGGGGTCCTCCAGCAGGGTGTTCTGAGGCCCAAGGTATTCCTTTTGTAAGGGATGCTACCCTAGTTTGCATTGCAGATGGAAGGAAGCATGAAGGTCATGGGCCCAAATAAATCTTGGCCCCAAGGAGACTGAGGAACAATTTGGCAGCCTGTGGTGGAAAATGTCCAGGGCAGGGGGAAGCTGCCCTGCTTGGGAGTGCTTCCTTGTGCACTGACTCTGCTGATGTAGGCACAGAACCTGGCAGGGGGAAGCCAGAAACCCAGCTGGGCTGCACACCAGGAAAGGTGGTTTTCCTGACTGCAGTGGGGCCATAGGCAAAGGTGGTTTTACTGACTGCAGTGGGGCCATAGGCAAAGGTGGTTTTCCTGACTGCAGTGGGGCCATAGGCAAAGGTGGTTTTACTGACTGCAGTGGGGCCATAGGCAAAGGCAACCCCGTATCATCTACAGGAGTAAAACTAAAAGCCCAAGCCAAATGCTCAGCTCTTTGCTGTGGCCTTCCCTTCAAGACTGCCCTCCATGCTAACCAAGGTCATCTCGAGGTCTAGGCCCAGTCTTAGTAGAGGTCGAAATTGACATGTTATACATCAATGAAAGAAAATAGATTACTTTTCAACATTCTAGGAATTAGGAATGAATGCAGCTCTGAGAAAATGTTCCTCTTCTTGTCATTTTCTTTCTGCTTGTTCACTTATGTTAATCATTTTTTATTAATGTTTATACCTTCAGTATAGGTTATCAGTGTTACTAATAAAAATATCAGTTAAGAACAAATTATATATGTGAGATGAAGAAAAACATGATGAAGTATTTAATTCATTCCCAGTTTGCTTATGAAAGGGGAGCGAACATGGCGATTACACATTAGAGCTGCTTGGACATTCAGACCTCATCATGACTGAGCTCATCCTGGAAGACCATATCATCCAGGGATATAGCTGGGGATATACCTCAGTGGTGAAGAGCCCTGGCTGCTCTTAAAGAGAACTCATTACCCACACAGCAGCTAGCAGCCATCAGTAACTCCAGTTTTTAGGGATCTGACCCCTCTTTTGATATGATCTCAACTGGCTTTGCACTAGATGCCTGCACTTAGATACATGCAGACAAACACACAGAAAATAATAAAAATTATATATATATATATATATATATATATATATATATATTATTTTAAAAATGCAAAAACAGTTGTATTTAGGATAGATTCCTAAATGTCCCTCCAGAAGCATGGTGCTCTGGTGATCAAGATGTAATTTCTTTCTGAATTTCAAGGGTCCAGGACCTTAGCCTGTCTATTCTCTTGTGTGCTCTCTCCTCCATGACTGTAGTGCCTCTCCTTATGTTAGCTAAAACTATATTAATATTTTTATATATTATATTAAAAAAAAATATATATATAGCAATACAAGTTGGAGAGAACAACAACAAAAAACTGAAAAAAAACTCTGGAGATTAAAAAATAGTGGTTTCTGTATGAGCAATGCATAAATGTACTATCATGTGAGCTAGTATATGACTTGAGTTAAACATATCAGTGTTATAATGTCACTCTTTCAATTGCAAATTCTGGTCCTATTATGTAAGATCTATGAGATCACTCCTCTTGCACCACCCGTAATAATCCACAGCCCAACCATCCTGCACGCAGCTGTAGTAGCTTTGGTGAAAATCCAAAAGGAAACTTACTTTAGTGTTGAGGACCTTCTCACGGCTGTCTGGATTAGGAATAGAAGCTGTGAGGCAGGGGACTGGAAGCCTTGACTGTATCCAGCTCATCTTCATAAACTTTTCTGTCTGAAAACAATGAAGTAATTAAATTTGTTATAGTTTCAGATTCAAATAAATGCATCTAGGACCAACACATTAGTGAAATAAGTAGATGTGGAATTTTTAAATGGGACTTACATCTAAATTGTCATTCATTTATAACAAAAAGTATCTCTGCCTCCATTTAATTATCATTAAATACAATACCTATTTCTCTATCCCACTATATATTCCCATAATTACAGTATTCTGATTGTTTTTCTCTGTCTAAAATCATTTACCAAAAATTCACTAAAATACTAACGTGAATCTCTGAGTGTTTCACTATATTTCCCCTAAGATTTAAGCTGAGCACCATAACTAGTTTGAGTACACCCAGAATTATGGATCGCCTCTCTTTCTTGGAGCTAATTGATTTATTTCTTTCAACTAGGCATTCTAATATTACAACTTTTTTTTGATTGTCACCAAGATTTCATTATTTGATCACAGTAATTTCATGAGAAATTTAAAATCTATTTATGTTGGTTTCAAAATAAATTGTGAAAACCTGTGTATACTTATTACAAAACAAGAATGAATGAATGGATGATTTAAAATATCCAATATTTATACATTTACTACTTGAAGAGTTTAATTGCTTAAGACATTAATAATTGAAAATACATATTATTTAGCTTAAAACTGACCTAATGTGTAAATGTTTAATGAAATCTTATACATGGTGAAGGATTAGAAGTTTGTCCCCCAAGAACTGGCAAAGACGCACTCATGAACAGCACACATGATTTCACATTTAATGCAAATCTACAGAAGTTTCATCTAGATTACAGACCTTGCAGTAAATATTTATTTATTTTAGCCTTATTGAATGACCTGGAGCATATTCCACATGTGAATTACAGAACTGTATTTCATCTTATAATTTGAAAAACTATCACTGGATCTCTACAAAACGATGACCGAAACAGTGCAGCATGTCTGAGAAGCAATTTGTATCTTCTGTTTACATGATTTCATATTACTTTTGTTTCTTTATGTCCACACAATGCAGGACTATAGAGTTTGGGTATCCCGGGCATTTACAAAATACTAGATAGGCAGAGGCAGGCGGATCTTTGTGAGTTCAAGGCCAGCCTGGTCTACAGAGTGAGTTCCAGGACAGCTGGGGCTACAGGGAGACCCTGTCTCAAAAAGACAAAAAAACAACAACAACAACAACAAACAAACAAGAAAAACCAAAATACTAAAGAATGGCCAAGCAAACAGGACATCTCTACTCAAGATGAGTAATTACAGCTCTTATGTGGCTGTTATATTAAAAAGTACATTTTAAAACTTGATTTTTGTAAAGTGATTGTTAAGTGTACTGAAACTTTACTGGATTCTTTAAAAGTATTATAATTTCAGGAAGCTTCATTCTCTCTTTCATGTTTTGATTGTGATCTTTTCTATTACCTACAAGTGTATTCTGTTTGAAATTTCATTCATAATACATTCTCATTTAATCAGTAGAATTCTCTGAGGTCTCCTTTGAGAAGAAATCAGAAGTGAGATACTAGCTGGGTCTGGTGGCACACACCTTTAATCCTAGAACTCAGGAGGCAGAGACAGGCAGATCTTTGTGAGTTCAAGGCAAGCCTGTTCTACAGTGCAAGTTCCAGGTCAGCTGAGGTTCCATGGAGACCATCTCAAAAAGACCAAAAAAATTAAAAAAAAAAAAGTAGTGAGATACTTACAAACTCAGTGTACACCTGCAAGGCGAGGTCATGGTTTTGATGAGACTGAACAACCAAATGGTCGTACAGTTGCTCAGAGGACAGCTGGAGATTTGGGAAGGCAGACGCATTCTCCCACAGGAGCAGGTTTGACACCAGCAGCAGCAGGAGTGATGCTATGAAGAGAAAGCCATGCTGTGAAGATCTCTTTACAGGAGGTTCCAAGACTGAAACAGTCTAAGGAATTCTTGTCCATTCCAAGGCTTGCTCCATGGTAGGATTTTACATTCACAGAGATGTAGTGAAGCTGGGAATGGCTTCCTGTAACCTTGCCTGACTCCAGGAGTGCTTCGCAAATTTGTGAATATTTAGATTCATTTGAGTAGGGACTCTGCGATTTCAAGGTATTTTCTTTCAATATTTTAATGTCTTTTTAATTTATGCATATTTTATATTTTAATATGTATTTTCTATCTGTAATCAATCCATCATCCTTGTAAATGTCAGTTACAAAATTAAGGCAGATTGATAGTTTAAGCAAGACTTTCCCTTTGCTTTGGTACTTGGCTTTTCTCAACGAGTAAAATACAAATCTGCTATCATGTCATTCTCAAGACTTCAGACCTCAAAGATCACTCAAGTTGAGCAAGAACATGATGGGTTATTCTAAGAGATTATTTTTCCTTCTACTGGTTCACCTAACTGAAACATTGGATCCTGTGTTCTCAATAAAGTCTAGTTCCTCAATTTCCACAGCATGTTGGTCAGATTTAAATCATTTTTTTTCCTCAGAAGTGACCTCTGCAATGGAAAAAGTTTAACTGCATGTGCAGTTTAGATAGCAGTCGCACTGTCCTTTTCAATCTCATGTCAATTTAGGCATTAGAATCTGTCTTCAGATATTTTCAAGTCTCTCTACTCAACGATTCCCTTGCCAACCACAGATATCGCCCTCCATAGGAAAACAAAGACTAGAAAGTACTTCTCAGCTGTCTGTTGCCTTATATCTCTAGGTGATATTGAAACTAATGTCAGGTTCCCAGAAATACTACCACAGTCATGGCAAAGAATGTATGCTAACAAGCCCCATCTTGCTAAAATAATGCATCAGCAAATTTTGGTAAGAATAGGGATAGGGTTACTTACAGGAGCATGCCTGAGTCAAAGACAGCCACATCTCTGAGAAGCTTCACCACACTGTTGACTGCAACTCAGGAATCTTCCTCCACCTGAGTTCTGCCTTCAGTCGATGTTCTCCCTCCAATATATATTAGGAAATGCTCCCCATTGCCAAGCAGTTATTGGGGCCAGAAGGAAGCCATGTCCACAGGCCAGGTGAAGGTGTCATTACCCTCTGCCCTTAGGTGTTGATAACATCTTCTGTACTTTACCACAGTTCTAACTCCATAGGGTAATTTGCTATATTGACCTATACTATCACTTAACTTCAGTTTATTTTGCAAATTGCCAATATCATCTATTTTCATGGTGATTCGGAGTAAAGCCAAGCAGAAAAATGTCTTCTGCAGAATATTCTGATTGTCTCTGGTGGGGATAATTGCAAGTTATTCTTGTCAGAACTCTGATTCCCTATATCACAGCCACAGACAACCATAATCAGCTTACCTCAAAAATGAATTTTTGCTGGAAACTGCCTAACAATCAATGCTTCCCTCAATAGAGAGGTGTCAATTGCATTAATCTACAGGCCTGAACACAAATACTTAGAAGATGAGAAGGTAGTAACATCCTTTCACAAAATATGTGGATAACTGACATCCTGTACTCTATGACTCCTTTAGTCACTTATTGTTACAGTGACTACATCAGAATTCATGAAAATTCTCTTCCAGGTTTAGCCTTAAATCAATTCAGAGAGTCGGTGATTAAAGCCATACATTTTGTACCATCATTTCTAAAGTGCACAAATGTTATCAGGTTTCTTATGGCTGAAGCATCTGCCTGAGAAACACAATTGTTGCCAGTTATTCAGGAACAGCCTTCTCTTGCCATTTAATACCATATTAGCTGTTCCACATGGTGGAATGTGAATACTCTAAACTGATTTTATCATATAGTGAAAATATATGCAGTTTCTTCAGCAATCGTGTCCATACATTTGGGTCAAGTGTAATGTAACAGCACTGGAAAAATGGCTTAGATTATGACAGCATGTAGCCGCATTCCCAGCACATTCTAAGGAGGAAAGAGAAGCACGGATGCAATTTTATTCAATAATATTATGACTACAAACACAGCTTTCCCCATTCATTCTGAGAAATTCTTACAAAGCATTTGTGCTGCATAGCTTTAGTGTCAACTTGACAGCCCTGTGTTGAGGGAGCCTCAATTGAGCAATGGCTTCCATTGGACTGGCCTCTGGCCATGACTGTGTGGCATTTTTTGATTGTTGTGTGATGTTGGAGGGCCCAGTCCACTGTGGGTGGTGACACCTCTGGACAGGAGGTTCTGTATTATACAAGAGCATGGGCCAGAGGACCAAGCCATTAAGCAGCAGTCCCCCATGGCCTGTGCTTCAGGTCCTTCCTCTATGTTCCTGCTCTGCCTTCCCACCTTGGGCTCGCTCCATGATGAATGTGAGACTTGAAGCAATAATGTTGAGAGCTCCTTCACTCTCAATATTTTTTCTTCAAGGGAGAAATATCACCAGTGTACTATGATGCGGTGATACACGGAACCTGAAATATTAGGACTAGTGTGATCTGAACCAAACCTGGCCATCTCCCTCCAGTGACCCTTGTCAGCCTCTTCCTTTTCTGAACATGGCTTCCTTGTTTCCATGCTCAGATCAGCCCCAGCCTTTCTTCAATAATCATCAAGTGACCATGCATTTCTGGTGTAATGGCACAGAAGAATGAGCACAGAAGAAACCTTGGTTTTAACTCATTAAAAAGAAATGAGAAGCTTCCATTCATAACTCATCATAGGAAAGAATGCTGTTCTATCTGACATGTGTGGACATCTTATCTCCACAGGAAGTACATTTCCAGTAGGGAACAGGAGCAACCTGCTTTACACATCCCCTAATTGTCTGCATTAGATCAGTCATTCTGACTTACAGTCACACTTAGATATGATCTTGACTCTGGCCTATAGATATCCATAAATTATTGATACCCCAGGCATGAGTGGAAGGGAAATACTACCTTTCTGTCTCCCACCCAACTATGTTATAAAATGAGGAAAGAAAACACATCCATGTCTCCTACATCAACAACATATCTTGTTTTATGTGGAAATCATGGATCTACATATTTTTATATATGAGTGGACCTTACCAAGAACAAATTTTCTATGTGTCAGCCACTACCATCTGAGGTTTGAGTACAAGGAATTCCTAGATTCCTGGAGCTTTTTACTCCTGCTCTAAGGCTGAGTTCTTGCTTCCACAAATATGCCCATTAACAAATTGGAAATATTAAGAGAAGGGTTCTTTGACTTTTGTCTCAGACTTAGCTATTGAGCTTCTATTTTGTGCTATGTGTCTGTAGTCTGTAGTTTGTGTGTGTGTGTGTGTGTGTGTGTGTGTGTGTGTGTGTGTGTGTGTGTGTGTGTGTGTGTTGTTAGAGAAGCCACTGCCAGGCCAGGAGTCATTCTAAGAGCCTGTTCACCTCCTTTAAGAAAGGCTTTCTCATTGGCCAAATCTTTTCAGGTTGCTGAATTGAAGTGTCCTGGAATTCCAGAGATCTTGTTGCCTCTGCCTCTATTTGGTAGGGAACAAGAGTAAACTACCATGTCTGTATTCTTCATTTTGGTCCTGAGTCTTGAATGGGGTCTTTGAATTGGAAAACAATACTTCACTGGCTAGGCCATCCCCATAGCATAGTGGTGTTATCTAGGAGAATTCTGAGGCAGATGCAAGCTGATCTCTGTGAGTTCAAGGCCAGCCTGGTCTACAGAGTGAGTTCCAGGACAACTGGAGCTACAGAGAGACCCTGTCTCAAAAAGACCAAATAAAAAGAAAGGAAATTCTGATTTTTAATTTGGAGACTTCCTTCTGAAATATGCCTGTTCTCGAACTTGATTTTTATGCAGTTTGTAAATAAAATACAATGGAAGGTTAAAGAAATTATAGCTGGAAAATTAAATGGAAAAACTTGTTGAATGAATTCTGGGTTACAGGGGATGAAAGCTCAGATTTTGATTTGCTCGTTTCCTCTCTTGTACACCCTCTTATGTCATTCTTCTCTTTAGATGAAATGTGAGGGCTTGCATTGCATGATGCCCACCTTGTACTTGGAATGTCAGTGCTCAAATTCTATACGACCTTTTGTAGTTCCAGTCATTACTTTCACCAAGTCAACTGCTAATAAATTGTGTTACAAAATATGTAGATAAAGAAATGGGTCAATGCCAATAGAGTACACTTTAAAATATTTAGGAAAGCCACACTGAGACAATGCTGTCTTTTCTATACTTTCTTCCTCAATGTCCCTCTTTATAAACACTTTCTATCAATTTGAAGAGCTTTTGGATAGCATATGGATAATTGTAATAAATGTATAAAGGGAGAAGTGACTATGTGATGTGCACACATAAGTTCAATTTACATCATACTAAGATTGGTTATGACAGCAAGTCAAAGAAGAGAAAGGAAAACATTTGAATATGTGGAAGTCATCCAGCAGACATCAGCTTTCAGAGCAGAATATGATATGTAGAGGACACTATTGTCCAGCGGCTTTTCAGTTCAGATATAGGAGAAAGCAGACCAGTCCTGGAACATGGAGCATGCAAGTGAAGATGGAGAATTAGGACCAGGAGACTCTTGAAGAACAAAAGAACAATGAGGCCTTAGTCAGTAACATAACTGGCTGCGAACAGAGGAGCCTTTTTATTGTGTCATAAACAACTCCATTCATACTTGTTAGATATGTTTGAATGGGTATTTAACTATGAAAGTGTAATTCTTTCCAAAGTTTCAATCAGTATATGAAGTACAATCCCATAGGCAAGGTGCTGGATCAGGAGTTCTGCATAGCCCCCCTATGACTCTATCACTATCTGAGCTCCCATTTGGTTTGACATAGAGCTGAAGAACTATAACTTGTGACTGTTCTTTGATTGCTCATCTTCCTAAAGTGTTAGATCTGTTAAGATTTCATCATTGCAATTTGGGTAACATCTGGATGCACAGAAAAGCTCCTGAAGTGCTTTTTGTGTTGGTGGAAGACGGTATGAACTTGAGAGCCTGTTGGACTTGCTCCTGGTGCTCATGGGGAGCCAGGCTGCAGTGAGGAGGCGCTGGGCTTCTTGTCCCGGAATCCCCTGCTCTTGTCAAGATTTTATCATGCATATAATGAAAAGTTTCAATTTGGTATCATTTAAGATTGAATCAATACATCAATGATCAAATGTTGATGAACTTGAATGTTGTCCAGATTTTTTTCATTTATTATTGAAGCTTTGAGCATTTCATACAAAATTTCTTAAACAAACTTATACCCCTTCCTTTCCCCTACTTCACCAGGGTTCATGCATTATGACCTACATGTCTTGCATCTTTTTCTCTTAACTTTTTGATGCAGAAATTTACTGTTTCAGTTTTTTGACCAAGTCCTTTTGTTATTGTTGTTCCTTCAAACTTTTATCACTTCAAAATATGCATATATGAGTGCCACACATATACCAAAATTATGATGTCTGAAAATAAACTATAGGATAATTCCAATACATATTTGGGGATTCACATTTTGACAGTAGAATTGTATTGCAGGCAAAGAAAAAATTATTTACATTCCCAAATTACATAGTAAGTTGATGAGTAACATCAGGTATTATATTTACTAAAAAAAAAAAAAAGGAAAAGAAAGAAAGAAACAAAAAAATTGCCTTACAAATACAGATTTGGTGCTAGGATCCACAAATGAGGGACAGCACACATCACTGGTTTTCCTTTGACTGTGTTACTTCACTAAGGATAATGGCTTCTAGTTCCATCCATTTACCTGCAAAGTTCATGATGTCATCTTTCTTTACTGCTGTATAGAATTCCAATGTATATGTAGAGGACATTATTGTCCAGATGCTTTTCAGTTCAGATATAGGAGAAAGCAGACCAGTCCTGGAACATGGAGCATGCAAGTGAAAATGGAGAATTAGGACCAGGAGACACTTGAAGAGCAAAAGAACCATGAGGCCTTAGTCAGTAAAATAACTGGCTGCCAACAGAGGAGCCTTTATTATTGTGTCATAAAAACTCCATTCATACTTGTTAGATATGTTTGAATGGGTATTTAACTATGAAAGTATAATTCTTTCCAAAGTTTCAATCAGTATATGAAGTACAATCCCATAGGCAAGGTGCTGGATCAGGAGTTCTGCATAGCCCCCCTACGACTCTATCACTATCTGAGCTCCCATTTGGTTCGACATAAAACTGAAGAACTATAAATTGTGACTGTTCTTTGATTGTTCATCTTCCTCCACTTGTCAGTTGAGGGAAACTTGGGTTGGTTCCAGCTCTTAGCTATTGTGAAGAGAGCTTCAATAAACATAGATGTGCATGTATCTCTGCAATAGGATGAGTCTTGTGGTATATACCCAGGAGTGCTATGACTGGGTCAGGTGGTAGATTCATTCTGAGTCTTTTAAGAATTTTCCACTCTGCATTCCATACAGGTTGCACAAGTTTGCATTCCCATCAGCAGTGAATGAATGTTGCCCTCCCCCCACACCATTTAGTACCATTCACTTTTTGATCATTGCCTGTCTTCCTGGGGTAAGATGAAATCTTAGTGTGGTTTTAATTTGCATTTCCTTTATTATTTTTTTCAAGTATCACAATGTTTGTTGATAGATACAAGTATATAAAATCAAGGCATGAACATGATTTGATAGATTAAGTGGACTTAATTTCAATACTATAATAGGGAAACAATTCAAATTCTCAGCATTTGTTTCACACCCACAAAAACCACTTCAAGGGCATTAATGATCTCTCAAATCTGATCAGTTTTGTGCAAGTAAACTTTGTTTCTTTTTTAAAATGGCTTGTGCACTTGCCCAGGCTCAAGGATATTGAAATCTAGCACATAAAGCCCATTACTAGAGGTAGAAATACAGGCAATATACTATTATGGCAACAACCATCAATTACAGTTAAGGATTTTCTGTAACAACTAAATGGATAATCTAATATTGCAACTACTCAAGTATTACTGAGCAAAGTGCATATCTATAGTATTCAGTGTTGCTATTCACTTTTCTAACTTTAAACACCCTATGATAACTGGCAACAAAGTTTTTACAATAGACTGCCTCTGCTTGAGAACTTATTATGTAATTATCACATGCTGCTAATATACTATCTAAACATTAAAGATACTCCTAAAATATTTGATGGTAGACTATGATTAAGATATTACACTACAAAAAAAAATCTTATGCAGAAGGAAACCCTTCCTGACAAGCTTCTACTTTAAATATTATAACCCCAAATGAAGTCCAGTACGCACACATCCTGTCTTGATCCCCCTGCATTGGCCTCCATGATACTGCCAACGTAACCAACAATGGCAGTCCATATTCTGAGGAGGCTGAATTCTCATTAGCTGCTTAGTTCACAAGCTGGGTATCTCAGCTAATTCAGACAGCAGCTGCACAGGAAATAAGGTCAACAGTTGACAAGTAGGACCTTATTAAACTCAAATGTTTTTGTACAGCAAAAGAAACAATAAAGGAAGTGAAGAGAAAACCCACAGAGTGGGAGGAAACCTTCACTGCTGATTCATCTGACAGAGCATTAACTTCCAGAATATATAAACTACTCAAAAAAACAAAGGAGTAAGAAAACAAAATGACTCACTCAAAAGTTGGAGTAAAGAGCTGAGCAGAGAATTCACAAGCGAGGAAATAAGGATGGCTGAGAAACATCTTAAAAAGTGTTCAGCATCTGGGCTGGAGAGATAGCCTAGTGGTTAAGAGCGCCGACCGCTCTTACAGAGGACCCGGGTTTGATCCCCAGCACCCACATGGCGGCTGAGAACCGTCTGAGACTCCAATTCCAGGAGAACTCCAGTTCCAGGGGAATCCGAGACCCTCTTCTGAACTCCGCGGCGTTGCACGACACGGGTGCACAGACTTGCATGCAGACAGTACATCCATACACATACAGAAATAAATAAAAAAAAAGTGTTCAGCATCACTAATAATTAAGGAAATGCAAATTAAAACCAATTTAAGATATCATCTCACCCCAAAAACGTTGGCTAGGATCAAGAGAACAAATGATACCAAATGCTGGAGAAGGTGTGGGGAAAGGGGAACACTCATCCACTGCTGGTGGGAATGCAAACTTGTACAACCATTATGGAAAGCAGTATGGAGAGCCCTTAGAAGACTCAAAATGAGCCTACCACCTGACCCAGCCATACCACTTTTGGGTATATATCCATCAGACTCTTCCTACAGCAGAGACACATGCACAGCCATGTTTATTGCAACTCTCTTCACAATAGGGAAGAGCTGGAATCAACCCAGATGCCCCTCAACTGATGAGTGGATACAGAAAATGTGGTACATTTACACAATGGAGTTCTATGCAGCGGTAAAAAAAGATGACATCATGAAATTTGCAGGAAATGGATGGAACTAGAAGATTTTATGCTAAGTGAAGTAATACAGTCCCAGAAAAACAAAAGACAAATGGCATCCCTCATCTGTGGATGCTAGTACCACGTACCTAGGTATAAGACAAAATGAGCAATGTTAATATTATATTACTCACAATCTAAAGACAACTGTGCTCTTGTATTGGGAATCCCTACACAGGTTCTAGAGCTGACCTAACACATATTTTCAGACCTTGGACTTTTAGTATATGATGAAGGGTATGTGTGCATCTTTTAGAGTAATATGGGATTAAAATGGAAAGCTGTAAATCAAGAAATAAGTTATGGAAATAACATACAGTTTGTATCCAAAGGATACAATGTTAATGTAGGTGCAATGTAACAGGCTGGTGCAACTTAGCCTTTCTGGGTGCTTAATGACCATATATGAAGTCCCTACCAATTTGACCGAGGGACCTGGGGACAACTTTGATCCTTGCCCTCAGAGGTCAACCAAGTCTTAGGGGATTATACATGGGGGCATCTCTTGAAAAGTCCTTCAGAGGTGAGTCACCATTCTTCCTGTTCAGGGAGGTCTTGGAGAGCCACTAAGGGGACTTCAGCCAGTGTCCAGTCTATAAAGGGGAAAGTCTGCTCATCCTTCAGAAAAGGAAGCCTGGTCTAGCAAGACCTGACTTTGTCCTCATGTGGAAGGAACTGGTGGATGAGGAGCTGAAATGAGCAAGGGGCTCCCTCCTCCTCCTCCCCCCAAAAAAACCCCCGAGAGACCCCTGAGGACCAGATCCTCAACTGACCTCAACAAAACAAAACCTTGGTTAATCTGGGCTAGCTGTATGGCCTTAAGGAAAGTACAATGAGAAATAAATAATAAGATCAGAGAAACTGTAATTCAGACACAAAACTTGAGATCTTAGTAAAAAGACAAAAAGAAAAAAAAAAGCACCGTTGTGTGGCTTGTTTTCAATTATCACAGGCAGGTGCATATGCTCTGTGGGTGCCACTGCTTTTGGCACTCCTCAAAGACATGAGATACAGCTTTTTTTACTTTTTAGCCTTCCAGTCCAGACTGAGGACTGCTGAGATACCCAGTGTTTCCTTAATTACTAAAAAAGTTGAACACTTTTTAAGATGTTCCTCAGCTATCTTTACTTCTTCATTTGTGAAGTTTATTTTCAGCTCTTGACTCCATTTTTGATTGGGTCATTTGTTTTCTTGCTTCTTTCTTTTTTTGCATAACATATATTCTGGATGTTAACCATCTGCCAGATGTATCACTGTTGAAGGTTTCCTCCCACTTTGTGGATTTTCTGCTCACTTCTTTGATTTTTTTTTCACTGTACAGAATGAGGTTTAATGAGGTCCCATTGCTTGATTGTTGACTTTATTACCTGAGCAGCTGCTGTCTGGTTTAGAAAGACTTTTCCTACACCTACATCTTGTAGGTCACTCCCAACGTTTTCTTCTATTATTTTCAGAATTTCAGCTTTCACAGTGAGGTCTTCGATCCAGTTGATTTTTGCCCATGGTGAGAGGTAGGGGTTTAGTTTAATTCTTCTACAAGTGGTGATCCAGTTATGCTAACACCATATGCTGAAGACACTCTCTTTCCTCCATTGAGTCTTTCTGGCTCCTTTGTCAAATATGAAGTGGTTGACATTGCATGTGCTCAGATTTGGATGTTCAATTTTGTTCCATTGATCTATGGGTCTGTTTTTGTGCCAGTACCAGGATATTTTGATGACTAAAGCTCTGTAATATAGTGTTAAGTCTGGTATAGTAATCCCCGCTGCATGGCTCTTTGTGGTCAGGGGGTCTTTAGTTTTCATATGAGAAATTTTTTCTAAGTATGTGAATAAACATGGGGATTTTAATTGGGATTGCATTGAATCTGTATATTAATTTGGGTTGAATGGTCATTTTTACTTTAATAATTCTTCAAATCCATGAACATTGGAGGTCCTTCCATTTTCTGGTGTGGTCTTCAATCTCCTACAAGTGTTTAAAATTTTCATTGTAGAGATCTTTAGTGTCTTTGGTCAGGTTTTTTCTTAGATATTTTATGTTTTGTGTCTATTGTGAATGGGAAAGTCTTCTTGTATTCCTTCTCCAACTGCTTGTTATTGGTATAAATACTGATTTTTCTAGGTTAATTTTGTATCCCAACACTTTGCTGAAACTCTTAATCATTTCTAGGAATTTTCTGGAAGAGTTTTGGCATCCCTTAGGTAAACTATCATATCATCTGCAAAAAGGGATAGGTTGACCTCCTCTTTTCCAATTAGTACTCCTTTAATTCCCCTTTCTTGTCTTATTTCTCTAGGGAGCATTTCAAGCACTGTATTATAAAGGAGTGGAAATCGGGGGCAGCCTTGCTGGGTTTCTCACTTTAAGGGGAATGCTGCTATTTTTTCCCCATTTAGGATAATGGTGGCTGTGGGTTTGTTGTATATGTTTTTGATTATGTTGAGGAATGTTCCCTCCAGTCCAATTCCCTCTAGGACTTTAAACATGAAGGCATGTTGGATTTTATCAAAGGACTTTTTGGTATCGATTGAGATGACTGTGTGGTTTTAGACTTTCAGTGCATTTATGGTTTATGTGCTTTAGGACATTTATTGATTTACATATGTTGAACCATCCCTGCATCTCTGGTATAAATCCAACTTGGTCATGATGGATGACCTTTTTGATGTGTGCCTGTATGCAGTTATATCTATGTTCATTAATGAAATGGGTCTATAGTTTTCTTTTTTGGTTGTACCTTTGCCTGGTTTTGGTGTTAGAGTGATGCTGGTTTCATAGAAGAAATAGGCAATTCAAATCTTAAAACTAACTATGGGAAAAGATTTGTTTGTTCCAACAGGACAAAACGTCACCAACATAACGGCTGAGAAAGAAAAGATACAGGTTTGCATTGAGTAGGATGTACCAAAAAGAGACAACGGAAAGGCTGACCCGTCTGAACATTCAAAGGAAGAAAAGCCTCAGATTGCCATAAACATCGAACCCCTCTGTGGATCCTACATGTAACAACTAGTTATAATGAGTCCTAATGAAACTTACCTTCTAGGTGCCACAAAGGTTCTGATATGAGAGACTTCCTTGCCTTCCCACCCATAGAACAAGGAGAAATATGACAATGATGAGGTCGCTCCCCAACTGTAAATTGGAGACAACTATTGTAGAGGTAATCTCTTATAAAACCGGTAAAACTGCTTTCTTTAATTGACTACTAGACATGGGAACTGTGGAAGGGATTACTCTCTGTTCAGAACCAAATATAATACTAAAGTCCTAGGGCTATGCACTCAGGCAAAATATATTAATACAGGAGCTCTGACATCAGCAATGGATTGTTCTACCAGGTGGATGTTGGCCAGGGGATCCAAGGCCCCACAAAAGGTAAGGGCTCCTTGCCTCTAAGTTGGGATACCTACAGGAGGAGAGGCAATAAGACCCTGCTGCCGAAGACCTGACGTTAACATGGGAGGGATGTATTGAGACCACACATGCAAGTGTACAGATGGCCTCTGGAATGCCAGAGAGTGTTACCAAAGGCCACTAAACCAATAAAGCAAATATGGGTCTCCCTGAGTCAAGCAAGACTCCACCGTCAGCACCAGCTACACCTCACCTGCCTGGAAATACTGTGCAGCAGAGGCAGCCATGTGCCTGTATATCCCAAATCTAATTGGCTATTGGCTCTCCCCTTGGAGAAATAACCCATGGCTGATGCCACAAGCTTACATCCTCTACAGGTTAGGAGATGTTATAAGCCACAGTAAGACCCTGTCATATTTAACAGGGGGGAAAATTGTAATTCATGGATTAACATATCCAAACATGTGTCTATGCTAAAGTAACCTACCATAACTATTAGTGCTGCTTAAATACCTATATATCTAATTGCTTGTTCTTCATTAGTAGGATCGAAAGGTTATTCCTGGACAAACTGTCAGCCCATGAAAGGAAACAGCCAGAATTGACCAGAGTCCAAGTCAACAGCTCCAGAGAGAGTGGACTGTTTTACCTCTCATCCACCTGTGCCCCTTTTCTAAGCCTAGGGAACAACCTGCGGAAGAGGGGGCGTGGTAGAATGTAAGGGCTGCGATTGGGGTGAATGGTGAAACTACAGCAATGTAGTCTGGACACTCATTTGATCAACTTGATTGAACAAACAACCTGTCACCCCCCACTGGATGGTGGGGCTGTAGGTGTTTGGGCACAACAGCCTGCAGATAGGTTTTGCATGAAGGATGCTTGTACTCATGGATTATCACTTATAGCTAAAAATGAAAAAAAAAACAGAGAAAGATGCAGGACAGTTATGGCAGAATGCATGATCTGGGATGGGGTGGGGGTGGGGGGGAGGGAAAGGGAAATAAGCCTGAACTGAATTGGAAAAATGTATGAAATGCACAAAGCATCAATAAAAACTAATTAAAAAAAAAGAAGAAATAGATGTGATTTTTCTCTCTCTCTATCCTTTTGAATAATTTGAGTAATAGTGGTTTTAAGTCCTCTTTAAAGGTTTTATACAATTCTGGTGTAATTCCATCTGGGCCTGGACATTTTTTAGTTGGGAGGTTTTGAATTACTGTTTCAATTTCCTCATATGTTACGGGTCTCTTTAAGCTGTCAAACTCTTCTTGATTACATTTTGGTGATATTCATGATTTCAGATATTCATCCAGTTCTCTTAGGTTTTCAAAGTTAGTAGAGAATACGGTTTTAAAATATTTTCATATGTTTGTGTGTATCATTTTTGTCTTCTGTTGGAATGTTTCCCTTTTCATCTTGAATTTTATTGATTTGGAGTTGCTCTTTATTTTGGTTAATTGGCTGGAAGGTCTATCTATGCTGTGTATACTTTCAGAGAACCAGCTCTTGGATTCATTGATATTTTGTATTGTTTTCTTTGTTTCTATTTCCTTGATCTACAACTCTGGTTTTCGTTATTTCATTTTCTCTGTTGGTTTTAAGATTAATTTGTTGTCTCTCAAGTGTTTTTAGCTGTGGTCGTTTATTTGTGCTCTTTCTATTTTTTTTGTAGGCACTTAGGGCTGTAAATTTCCCTCTTAGGACTGCTTTTAACATATCCCATAGGCTTTGTTGTGTTGTGTTGTATTGTCCTTTTCATTTATTTCCAAGAATACTTTTTTTTTCTATGAATGAGTTTTTATTTTTTATTTCTCCCTGACCCATTCATTATTCAGGAGTGTGTTGTTTAGTTTCCACAATTTCTTGTAGATAGTAGGGCTTCTTCCGTTGTTGACATTAAGCTTTATTGCACTGTGGTCTGAAAAAAATGCATGGAAATATTTCAACTTTTTGTATTTGTTGAGACTTGTTTTGTGTCTCAGTATGTGGTCGATTTTGGAGACTGTTCCATGGGGTTCTGAATAGAATGGACTGAAATCTAAATATTCTACCCAAACACCAAAGCATATTCTTTGATGTCTTTTAGGTCCATTTGGTGTATTATATTATTCAGTTCAGATGTCTCTCTGTTCATTCTTTGTACAGTTGAACTGTCCAGTGGGCACAATGGGCTATTGAAGTCCCTCATTATTAGCATGCTGGGAATAATCTGTGCCTTGAAGTCCTGCAGAATTGTGTTTATGACATTTGTTGCACCAGAGTTTAATATATATATATATATATATAT